>OW386290.2:79134466-79346076 GCA_936432065.2 Rutpela maculata
TGCTTGAATTAGAAATTTTATTTCTACCGTGTGGTCCACGGTACACAATGATTCTTTTCTCCATAATTCCCGCCAACTAATTAGTTTAAAATGTGTCATATATTCCTTAAAATGAGCAGTGGTCCATTTACTTTAAAATTCAGTCAAAGTAAGTTCTAGTATCTTCTTTTGTGTCTTATTATTAACACGTGTTTGTTACCTCTCTGTCCCTTTTCAACATTACATTGAACCTTTCTGGAATCTTATTCATTTTAAACATTTATGTTGCAGGCACTTTTTCTAAGAAACTATTCAGTTTTCACTAATTTTATATAATTCTCTGTTACTTAAATAAAATTAAATGGAAAACACATATTACAAACAAATAATAGAAAAGAAAATGGGACTATTAAAAAAAAATGTTTAAAAAGATTTATTTTCAATAATTTTTGAAAATTTTAATTCTTATACAAGTTTAAAATTGACATATTGAATTAAGGAAGGTGATTTTATGTTTTTTGTACACTCCATGGTAAGCTTGTTAAAATTTTGCAGCTTATATATTTTTTCCATGGCATTCTTTCTACTGAGATGTTAAATTTTATTTTTACTCAGCCATTCTTAAATTCGAAAAAAGGAGTATAAAGAAAATTGAACTTCGGATTACGAAAGAAAGTTACTATTAAAAATAAAAAAGTTGCAAACTTCGGCTAAATTGGAAGTAACCCAAAAAAAATTGTGTGCCGGTGACTTCAAGTAACCAAAAACATTTTATAGTACTTTACTTCCTACTGAAAAATGCCTAACGCGCCCATAGAACTTTCACGGTAAAAACTTGTTCCCATCCTTTATCTAGAAAGATAAAAGTTTCTCGCTGTATTAATGAATGCAATTTTTCACTATCGACATGGTAATAAAAATCCATATTTTCTACACTTATTAAAATTTGACCTTCATATTAACAGTTATTGTTAACAAATATGTAAATATGCTCCTACACAGCACAATCGGGATATGGGATGACAAATTGACGTACTTGGATATCCCAGTACGTAAAATAAATAGAGAAACGGATGTACCTTTTAGGATATCCTATTTTAGGACGTCCTCAAGACAGCCCATTTTAGTACGTCCCAGGATATCCTTTTATGGACGTCAATGGGCTATCCTGAATAGGTTCCATTTTGGCATTAATTATGTCGATTAACATCGGGATTAAGAACGGATATCCCATGAAGAGCCCCGAATCTCCTTAAAATGCACCCCAATACTAGGTCTCTAATATATTTAAATAAAGCGCCGTTTTGATTTCCGGCCGGCCAAACTGGCCAAAACAAATACCCCAAACTCAGTGCCCAAACCAAACACATAGCGACCACGCTTTATTAGTTTTTATTTCTCAAATATTTAAATACTTAATAATTATTGTTAGTGGGCTGTATGGAATATTTTAAAGTTGTATCTTTGTGTTTTATCTATTTGGTTCAGCTTTATTGGAGTGTCTTCATTTCAGACTATAAAAAGTGAGTACAAATGTATAAAAATATAACATAACCTATTAAACTTCATGTTATGAAAAACTTACTTGATTATGATTAAATATTTAATTAGTTATTAATGTCGTGTTCGAAACCACGAAAATTTAATACGAGTTTTTATACTTTCAGAATGCCAAAGGAAGCTAAAAAATGGGGATTTATAGGCATTCCCGTATTTTACAATCACTGAGAAACCTATGAAATAATGAAATTTGGCTCAAGAATTGAATGCTGAAATCAGCTTGGAGAGAAAATATGAATCAGTGAAAGTATTCTCACATGTTTGTCACATGATGAAATTGAATTTGAGAATGACGACAAATAATGTGCCTACTTAGTTAATAATTTTAAAACCAACTAGCAACTGTGGATGAAAATAAGTAAGTAAATATTGTGCTTTAATAATTAATAATTATTTGACTCTTTTATTACACTTTTAAATGAAAGATATGATACAATATCAAGACGAACACAGAGGTGGACAGACTGCAATCTTTTATCTTGAAACTCTATTTGCCAGAGTGTACTTTATGGATTTTAATTTATAATTCGGTAAATTATTATTATTCACTGAGTGCTATAATCGGTCATACCCATATCCTTCAATAATTTCTGTTATTTTTATCTTGCCCACTTTTCATATATTTATTTAATAATAGTGGTTCAAATAATAATAACTACGTTTATTTTAGCTGCACCCATGAATGAGTATATTATGGAAAACGAAGCAGAGAAGCTGTTAAAAGATTATCCGAGAAGTGGAAAAGAGAGAAGCGAGGCAAACAAGAGAATAGAGAAGTAGGAGTGCGCTACATTCTAAAAATTCGTGTTCGGCTATTATTAAATTTGCAAAAGTAATATAGGTATTTGTTTTACACTTTTCGAAAAAGTTTGCTTTTTAACATTAGAAATGTTTTTAAATATTGAATGTGTTTGGCTTATTTCTATTATTAAAATATTATTATTATTTAGGTAGCACTGAATTCCATACATACAAAATATTTCTGTTTTTTTATAAAATTGTATTGTCTTTGACGATGGTTAATAAACCGAATCGTAAAAAAATAATATTTTATTTTTTAACTGATCATAAATCCAAGAAATTACGTATAAGTTATAAGGAAAAAATAGGTAAGTGCAAATATTTCAAAAATGTGCATATTTGACAAAAATTCTAAAAAATGTTACAATACAATTTTTTTAAATCTAAGTATAACATTATTGTCTAAATGGTGGTTGTGACATTTTCTTCATTTTTTATGTTTCTTGGTGGAATCCTTTGCCACATGTTTTCTTCTAAAACAATGTCCGTAAAATCTACAAAATAATGCAATTATCCAGTATTTTACTCGAAAATAACCTCTACGCTCCTATAACGTAAAAATCACAGGCGTAGAGGTTATTTTCCAGTAAAATACTGGATAATTGTATTATTTTGTTGATTTTACGGACATTGTTTAAGAAGAAAACATGTGGCAGAGGATCCCACCAAGAAACACAAAAATTAAGTTGCCCGTGGATGTCTATTTTCAGTCCGTAGGATATCCTGGGACATTTCAGTATGTAGTTTGTACAGCCTATTCGTAATACTTAGGACATCCCGGGATGTCCTGGTACGTCCTTAGTACAAGCGCCGGTATATCCTTCAGGACGTCCCTTGTACTACTTTTATCTGATACCGAGTTGTGACATTGGGATGACCAAAAGAGTGCCGAAAAGCATACAAACTGGGATATTAGGATGTCCATAGACAAGCCCAAATACTAAATGGGATTTGCCATAGTACGTCCCTCGGACAGCCTTGTGCTGTGTGGGCTAATATAATAGTTAGGTAAATACTTTAAAACACTCATTATTGGAGAACCAATCAAAACAACTATCTTCTAGCTAATACTGACGAAGTATTGAATTACTAGTATATTAGCGTGCCCAGATTAGGGCAACAATATACAGAAAGTAGGTATTTTCATAATAAATAAGAAAGTGTGTAAGTTGTGATTTGCATAATACCTAAATAATATTCTCTAATCATGATAAAAGCAAATAAATAAAAATAATCGATTGTAAATATGTAAAATATAAAAAAAGGTGAAAACTTGAGGCCAATTGATTGATCATTTTTGAAAAATAATTAACGTAATCTAAACGTTGCCTATACTTTCGTAACTACTTTCGCTAACATAACCTGTTTGTTATGAATAGCTCCCTACTGAGAAGTGCCTAATCTTTGTTAATTACATTTTTTTTCAGAGTTTTTCAACTGATACGTGATATATACAATGAGTGTCAATATCACATACAATTATTTAGCTTACTTTTTCAGAATTTTACTTGACTATTTCCTGTATTCCTACAATTACTCTACCTATATTGCCGCATTGTCATACGTATATTATAATGACAATGCATAGTCATTGTTCATCCCTGAACTAGCTTCATCTGATAATGTAATAAAATTGTAGTATCTGTCTGTATTATGTTCTTTCAGGCAGGAGGAGTCTGGCCTATCTACAAATTGTTGTTTACATTATTTCTCACTTTAAACTATACTTTATAATCAGGGCCCCAACAGGGGAGGGGGGGTAGGTCCAGTAGGTACCGTGGTACCAGGGCCCGACCACTTAGAGGTCCAAAGAAACTAGGAAACGCAATGCAAAAATATTAAACTAATTAAAATTTGGGTACAGGTAGTGTAGTTATAATGAAAGGGGCCGGGGCCCATGATTTGATGTGAGTGCCTGTTAATAAAATAAGTCTATGAACTGAAAATTGACAAAACTTTGATGCACCGACCATTTGAACCGTAACTAAGATAATATATAAACATATATAAACATTTATTTATTACGGCACTTGTCCCTTTTATAGACAAGAGAATGGGATAACTCTGAAAACAACCTATTTAGCAGCGTTAACAAATTTAAGAGCTAAAGCTCCATATACTTTATAACTTTCACCCAAACTAAATCTAAGAGCATATTATATATGTATAATTTTCTGAAAAGGCATAAATAAAATCAAGAGTATCGAAATCAACCGCAGTTTAATCTGCTATTGCAATTAAGCCGCGAACGTAATTCGACAATTTCTCCTACATTCCTAAACCGATTAAAATAATTTTTTGATAGGCTTTTATAGGCAACTTTATAGAATGGTACTAGCCTATTGAAAACTAAAGAAAGAAAAACATTTTTTTCTTGTGTGAAAAACAAAAAAAAAATATATTTTTTGTTGACTTCAATATCCCAGTATCATTCTATCAAGTATTTTCTAAAAGCCTGTCAAAGTATTTTCTCAATCGGTTCATAGTAGAACTTGTCGAATTACGAAATCATTTTTTTAAGCCACACCGCCACCCTTAAAGCAATTGTACAAATTCAACAAAATATATTAACGTTGAGATCCAACGTTACCGTATGTAACAGTTCATACAAAATAAGGTAATAAATTATATTTTTAAATCATACTACCTATTACACTATTTCATAATATAATATTTAGAATCAAAAGATTGTAAATAAATTGACATTTTTATTAGATGAAATTAATATTTTACTCGCTTATTGTTTTGTAATATACATTTTTGTGATTTTAAGAATTTTTGAGGGAAACGATTATTATATTATTTACCTACGATCACTACTGTAACTAGTCAAAAACACACTACCTGACATCTATGTAAGTTGAACTTTACATATTGTAAACAAATCGCACTGTAAACAAACCGCACGGTAAACAAAACGCACGGGACACGCAATTATCGGTGGCTTATATCGCTGACGCGGGGTTTAAAAAAACAAATGCGCCTACGTAATTTTCAAACGCTGTCAAAACTGACATAATATTTGTTGAATAATATTGTTGACAACTAAATCAGGATTTTACTAAATAAATAAATGAATATGATCGTAGGTAATAGTATATTACGTAATGAGAATTGTAAGAAGCATATTACGCACGAATGGAAAAGTTACGCACGATGCCGCGTAGCGGCGAGTGCGTATTTCCATGAGTGCGTATTTGCTTTACAACTCGAATTATGTACTATACTTTACCTACGATCATATTTATTTATTTATTTAGTAAAATCTGGATTTAGTTTACTAGTCAACAATGTCATTCAACAAATATTATGTCAGTTTTGACAGCGTTTGAAAATTACGTAGGCCCATTTGTTTTTTTTTTAAACCCCGCGTCAGCGATATAAGCCACCTATAATTGGGTGTCCCGTGCGTTTTGATTACCGTGCGATTTGTTTACAGTGCGTTTTGTTTACAATACGTAAAATTCAACTTACATGAATGGCAGGTAGTGTGTTTTTTACTATTTACAGTAGTGATCGTAGGTAAAGTATAGTACATAATTCGAGTTGTAAAGCAATTACGCACTCATGAAAATAACTTTTCCATTCGTGCGTAATATGCTTCTTACAACACTCATTACGTAATATACTATTTTGTACGACATGCTTTGAAATTAGCCGAACTGTCAATAATAAATGTCAGTTACTATTGGTATGTCATATACACAAATTCACACTGTATTTTACAATAACTAAAATTGATATTCTAATTACATGTTTTCATAAGTGATTTATCACCACTGAATAATAAATAATTAATTTGTTTCTTTTTTAATCAACCTCATCTACTTGTCTTTTTTTTTCAAATAATTTTCTAGACCTCAATTGAAACTAAATATAGAATATGATGAGTCAACATCAATAACAATTTTTAGTTCACTCTGAGAATTATTTCTCATCTTATTTCCTCTATTTCTGCAATTACACCACGGATATCGCACGTATGTGATACGTTTCAAAAAGACAAGCAACACAATGGCCTATTTCTACAGAGTGCGTTAGCAATCCTAAATGTATTAACAACACAGTGAGTATCTAAAGAAAAAGTGTCTTCTCCATATATACGGTGCCAGAACGCATATACATATCGGGAATATATCGGGAGCCACTTGCTCACATTAAATGCGGAAAATATTGGGTGCGAGAACGTCAATTTAGTTTTCGGTGCCACTTGCTGATTTTACGTATATATATATATATATATATATATATATATATATATATATATATATATATATATATATATATATATATATATATATATATATATATATATATATATATATATATATATATATATATATATATATATATATATATATATATATATATCCGTGGAAATATATTAAATTGGATTATGTCTTACTTACGTGGAAGGACGCTGAGAGTCAAAGTAAATAATGAATATTCAGCTTTAAAAAGTTTAAACCTTGGAGTTCCTCAGGGCTCCGTGCTAGGTCCATTTCTTTTTTTACTTTATGTAAATGATTTACCAAATTATATAAAAAGTGGGCATGTAACGATGTTCGCAGATGACACCACAATAACTGTATCTGCCGACAGCCCTGAAGAGGTAGAACGGCTAGTTCATACTGTTATGGAAGAATTGGGTATGTGGTGTCAAAGGAATAGACTCATCTTAAATGAGAGAAAAACTGTTTGTTTGAATTTTGGTTTACAGAGGCGGCTACCATCTACAATAATTTATGACCATCTGACTTTATCAGAATTAGGTAAACTGCTGGGAACTAGTCTGGATGTAAAATTATCATTTGACGTGCACATTGACTCTGTATGCAAAAAGTTAAATAAAGCTTATTTTGCTATTCTCCAGTTAAAAGATGTACTTGATGAAAAGGAATTAGTACAAACATATTATGCATTGGCATACCCCCACATTTCTTATAATATAATTTGTTGGGGAAATGCTAAGGACAGAGAGAGAGTATTTATAGCTCAGAAAAGAATTATTAGGTTAATATATAACTTACAACCTCGCGAAACATGTCGCAATATATTCAAAAATAAAAATATTCTTACAACACCCTGTATATACATATTAAAATGTTTATGCTTTACTAAGAAAAATATAAAAATTTTCGAAACTAGATCGGAAAATCACTTATATGATACGAGACACGGCCAATTACTGTCGATTCCTAAGCATACCACTGCGAGATATGAATATTCTCCATATTATAACTGTATACGGTTATACAATGTGCTGCCAAATGAAATTAGAAATATTGCAAATTATAATAAATTTAAAAATAAAATAAAACAATTATTAATTTCTAATTCATTCTATGATATAAAAGACTTTACATATTCAAACTTATTAAACCTGTGATAAATTATGTTTAGTTTTTAAGCTGTATTGTCTATTTTTACTATTTTAGTGATGGATGTGTTTAGTTGTTAGTATTATTCTTTTATCCAGTCATTTTATATATTGTCTATTTGTTTTTATTATGTTAGTAATAGATTGTGCTACAGATAGATATAGATTGCTGTTTATATTTACATATATATGTTCACACATGCATTTCTCTTCTTGGTTTTGTTTTGTTTTTAATTTCAACTACGATTTTGTAATTTTTGACTTACCATATATACAAATTGTATCTTAAATGGTCAATAAACATTCTATTCTATTCTATTCTATTCTATTCTATACATATATATATATATATATATATATATATATATATATATATATATATATTAATATAGTGTTACTAAACATTAGCAATTATCAAATCTGTTTTCATAATTTCTAACTGGAAAGTATTTAAATCATCGACTAATATCCGGGGGAAGGGGCAAATCTTAGAAATCACTCATATTGGAGTTGACGTCATCTGTCACTAGTTATATCGCTGCGTGTGCATGCGTGCAATGGTTGCGTTGATCACGCGGTAGCGCTAACTAAGCGATCACTTATCATTTATGTCATTGATCAGTTGTGTGCTGAACGGTGTATTCTGTCAGTATGATACATGATAGACAGAGAGCAGGTGTAATCTGAATTAGCATGCAAAGTATTAGTTGGGATTATTAATACCGCAACAACTTTATCCAGTTTAAATAAAGAATAGTTTCATATAGCCCCAGTGTCGAAAATTTGATTTATTTGGCCGCTGAAATCAAAAGAATTAGTATATTATTATATGAGCGATTATGATAGCCATTATTCACGAAGATGACGTTTGAGCCTACGAGCCGTAGGTGAGTGGCGCAAATCATCTGAGTGAATAATGGCCATAATCGCGAATATAATACTATGCTTTTTCTACACCTATTAAACAAATAAATTAGACTGAAATTTGATAGCATTAATCGGTACCTATTCGTAATAAGTCGAAAACGTAAACAAACAATATGGCGGTATGGCGGTACACTTGTCACTGTCACGCGAGTTGATTGTCAGCCGGAGCAGCAATATCATTGAATCAGCGAAACAATGATTTTTGAATTTGCATTTGTGATTGGCCGGATGCAGTGAATTATAAGCACGATTATTCACCAAAAAATGCTAATAATTGTGGTGTAATTAAACAGGTGTAGAAAATAGTATATTATATTACTAGGAGTAGAACGCACTCTTTTTTTGTGTTGAAGCCGCAAACTGGGCGAAACACAAAAAAAGGCGTTCTACTCCGTGTAATATATACTATTTTTTCTTCAAGCATATTAAAATGCAAAAATTCATTTATTTATCATAAATGTACAAATATTCAAACTACAGTCTTACATGTTGACACAATATGACAAGTGGCTAGTGGATAGCGCGCCACCGGTGGCTTTCGGTATTAACATTATGTTACTAGTAAAACAATACCCACTACGGCGGCGCTTTCGGAACTGACATTATGTTACTAGTAAAACAATGTCCACTACGGTGGCGTTCGGTACTAACATTTTGTTACTAGTAAAACAATGTCCTACTTCTACTTCTGTTTTTGGTGACATAATTTAAACATTTTAATACGCTTGAAGAAAAAATAATATTTCATAATCTTCACATTCCTAAATAATTTCCAATTTTTCTTGGTTCATTTTTGTGACCTTCCGATTAACCGGCACAAACAGAAAATGTTTGCTTAGGTTTTTATGTTAATGGATGAGACAAGTATGTTGTGTTTATGTCTAATTTTTTCAAATTCAAATAATTGATCAGTGATCACGGATTATGAATGGAATTAATTTAAAATGTACGTAGCGCTGTGCGTAACCTCTGACACATGACGTCACGCGTTGTTTACGCCTAACGGATTTATTCAAACTTTAATGTTGAATACCGTCTGTAAAGAAAAAATAAGAAAAAATTCTTTACACACTGTGTGTTGTATTAAGTAAAGATTCTACAAGTGCTAAAATTATATTTTGTGCAAGAGATCTATTATGTACATCATTGCTTGCTTCTCTCTCGCTTGCTGCTCTCGCTTATTCTTATTGCCATACCAAACCGAACACTTTCCGATACTGTATTTATTTCATTTTTGCGCCTTATTTATATTAACATTCTGGCGGTATTCAGACAAAGCTATTCCACCACTTAAACAGAACACACTAACACAACCATTCTCTGCGATATTTATCATCTGCCCCAGGTGAGAATCGCGCTCAAGAGAAATTAGAGCCGTGTTGTGCCACTCAACTGCGATATGGCCCGCTGCAGTCTAGGCAATATAATTTTATAGAACAAGTATAGTATATTATATTTCTAGGAGTAGAACGCACTCTTTTTTTATGTTGAGCCCAGGATTTGCGAAATACAAAAAAAGGCGTTCTACTCCGTGTAATATATACTATTTTTTCTTCAAGCGTATTAAAATGCAAAAATTTATTTATTTGTCATAAATGTACAATTATTCAAACTACAGTCTTATATATTGAAACAATATGACAGGTGGCTAGTGGATAGCGCGCCACCGGTGGCTTTCAGTATTAACATTATGTTACTAATAAAACAATACCTACTACGGTGGCGCTTTCGGAACTAACATTGTTACTAGAAAAACAATGTCCACTACGGTGGCGTTTGGTACTAACATTTTGTTACTAGTAAAACAATGTCCTACTTCTACTTCTGTTTTTGGTGGGATAATTTAAACATTTTGATACGCTTGAAGAAAAAATTATTTAATTGCGCAAGTTCAAAATTTGTATTAAGTAAAAAAATGAAATCTTGTATCGAGTATACAAAAATAAATAAATAAATAAATAAAAATAACTCGAGAGAACGACTCAGTCACAACGAGCATACCAACAAGATTAACCTTCCTGAGCTTATTAAATGAAGAACTTTTATTTGAAAAGTTATGGAGAAAACAAACAGTTCCAGAATTCCATCCAAAAATGAATTCCAACACACCTATTATACACTAAACTACACTTTGGTATTTCAAGCTCTTTAGTCTTTACTAGTAATCTCTAAAATCTCCAAACACTTTCGTGATGCTCCTAGGGGCTAGTACCACTTTTATAATGCGCTAACAACATGTGGCGCCATCTGAGGAGAGGTGCCGAATGTTCTAAACAGTGCCGGTTCTAGGGCAGGGCGAGCGGGGCAACTTTCCAGGGCACCATAATACAAGGGGCGCCGGAGGTGCCCAAAAATTGAACTGTGAAAGAACTTGAAGAAAATGCAAACATTTATCGAAAATCAAAATTATTTGTTCACAGTTTATTTTTTTAAATTTTAACCATTTTCCTTTTGCCGCCCAGTGCAATTCAGTTTTGCCGGCGCGGCGGCACAAAAGATAATAGTTAAACATTTCCTACATTTATTATCTCTGAGCACTACAGTATGAGAATTATACGTTTAGTAGATGTAAAAAATATGTAAAATTTCGAAATAATTTCATACGTAATAATAATTTTTGTTTATGGGTTATTATTGTAGTAAAAGGTATCGTCTTCAGTTTTTATATGGTCCCGATACTTGCTCTTACCCTTGAGGGGTAAAAACCATCCCTAAATTTGAAGATTTGAAAAAGTGTTACTAATTTATTTTTGAAACGTAAGATAGTTATGTTTTTGGGATCGTTGATTTCAAATCTGAAGTCAAAATTAATAAATTCAAAATGGAGGCTCTAATATGGTGGATGGAATTTTTTTTCTAAAACAAGTGTTTCAAAGGGATAAAATAAATTGACCATCTAGGTGATGCTATATACTAACGAAAAACAGCATTTTTGAAATAAAAATTAATTACTGAGCAATTACAATAACAAAATGGCCGCATTTTGTTTAAAACATGTAAAAACGCACATTGACTCGACCATTACTTCTTTATTTTTTGTGATGTAGAAACAAACAAAAAACAATTTTAAAGATTGATTAATTATTTTTAATTCTGTTCCTTCAATTTTTTATGGAAGTGTCACAGTTTCTCAGATATTCAACATTTTAAACTAAATACTACATCCTAAAAACGGTCGGATGCCATTTATAAAATTAAATATCTCCGAAACTATCAATCCTACACAAGTATATAAACAAAATAAATCCATTCTCAGTTTATAAGCTTCATTTTTGATGTCCACTATATCTTCTCTAAAACTGATGTTTATTGAGATATTTGCAGAGAAACAAAAATGTTACGTTTTTTCTATAATACCTACCTTTACAGTTTTAAATTCATTTTTTTTCTGAAGCAAGCGCTGTAAGTTGATGAAAAAATTTGAGCGACTAGATCATACTATATATTAACGAAAAACACTATATGGGAATATATTTTTTTAATTGCTGACTACTTACATTAACAAAATGACGACGTTTTTGTTAAAACAAAATTGAAAAAGTATATTGTTTCTGTCATAACTTTTTTGTTTTTTATGCTATCGAAATTAAAAAAAAATCATTTGAAAGCCTAATTAATAGCCTTTCATTTTGGTTTATACCGCTTTTGACGTGAGTGCCATAGTTTCTGAGGTATTTAACATTTAAAATAAATACTTCCTGTTCTCCGAAACTATTAACTCTTCAGAAATTAGAAAAAAACAAAATTCATCCCCAATTTAGTAGCTTTCCTATTTGTCGCTAACATGTTTTCGCTCAATGTAATACTTTTTGAGTTATTTGACGAATTTTTTTTTTTAAATACCTCTATTTTGAGCTAAAATCCCAATTTTAAAGTCATTGTAACTCAAAGACTATCAATTTTTGTGTAAAGTTGTATTCTTAAAATTTTATTTTCGTTCAGCTCCAATGTTTTTATTTTTGTCTTAATTGCCACTCCCTGAAAAGGGAAAAGGGACCTATAAATTAGCAAGCCGCAGCATAATATATAAAATTTCTTTCATGCATTTACTATTAGGTTGCCAAAAATCAACAAAATCCATTTAATATTACATTATTCCGAAGTTAAAACCTCTAGGTAGGTACTGTACTAGTTGTATAAGTAGCTTACAGAAATCTTGAAATGCTTGAAAAACACAATGATCTTAAATCTTGAATTACTTTGTTAGTTTTTTTTCTTTTTGTTTAAAGCAGAATTTGTATTTAGTTTACTTTACGTTTTCTTATTTGCAAATAATTTAACATATGATGAATACGACCAAAATAAATTATATGCCTGTCAGGGCCAGATTAAGGATTGATGCGCCCCTAGGTTAATCATGTATTTGCGCCCTATTATTCATAATGAAAAAAAATTGATTAGCGAGGGGGGGATGGGATATTTTTTAATAAAAACAGAGAGCGCAAAAAGCTCGTGACGCCCCTCATGCCCTAGTGCGCGCCCCTTCACGCATTGTCGCCCCTAGGCTATAGCCTAGTTAGCCTTATGGATAATTCGGCCCTGTTGCCTGTATACCGTGTGTGTAGTCGCGGGCTAGGCATGGGGAGAAGAATTACAACATCGCGCGTGCCAGCTGGCTGAAATGAAATAACAGAGCTGGAATGCTCCACCGACGGACGAATTTACGGCTGCCGGTGTTGTCAAATCTCTCGCGCTACGTGAATGTACATGCCTAATGGGAAATTACACGCACGGTATACCTGTGATAAATCAACAAAGACGAAAATTGTTTAAATAATTAAAACACCATTTTTACGACAATTTTTTAGAGGTCGATATCTTAACTTTTCATTTTAGACCGTTTGAAAAATTTAAACATATTCGCCTGCGGCGTATTTCTAATTTTACTTTTATTAATATTATTATGTATATGAGTTAAGAAAGGCACATCCCAAAAGAAATTATAATTACAAGTATGAGTAAACTTATTTTTCGAGTCTAGTGTCGTGCAGTGAAAGTTGCTTAAAATATGCTCTGCTTCTTTGAATAATTAATTTTTTGTGTTAGGCGAAATCGATTGGTAGGTCCTTCGGAAAAATTTCAACCCCTGCAGGATCTCACCTCTTCGACGAAAATGCCTAGAACTGGCACTGATTATAAAGTTGCATGTTAAACTACACTTTATTTTTGGTTTACTATCGACCCCTGGAGTATTTAGGGGGATATCTTTGTAGGTGTGGCAGAATAAATAGACTAAATCAATTCATTACATAACAGCTCGTTTCGCAAGAGAATTTGTCTTGTGAAACGAGCGAGCTTCGAGTTCAGTGTTTCCATGTTTGTGAAATCTATTTTGCTGAGAGTGTCACATTACGAACGAGAAAATCAGTTTAAAATGTAAATCAATATATTGTAAGAAACTTACCCTCATTGTCAGTAGTATAACGATACACGATACTCCCATAACAGCATCCCACGGTTGTGTATTATGTATATCATTGAAAATACTATGCCAAGTTCTTACAAAAGTGTTGCCGGAGGCCGTAATTCCCAAAATATCTCTAATTTGTGAAGTTACAATGATCAGAGCTACTGCTGAGGTAAATCCTGACGAAACCGGTCCTGACACGAAGTCTATTAGAAATCCTGGAAAAAATTAATAGTTTAAAACATGACACTCATTTAATAATAAAAGTTATCTTTTGAATAAAATAAAAATGTTTCGAAAGGTAACAGACTGATGGACAGTATATAAACTTATAAAATATAATATTTTTATTTTTGAGTTTAAACACTTGACACTTGACTTCTGTAGTTCTATTTCTAGTAAATTTCTATTTGGCTTAAATTCGAATAGACATAGGACACAGACTGAAAGTTGTGTATTCGGTCGGGTAATCCATTTATCGCAATCGTGTTTTTGCAAAAAAAAAAAAATAAATATAAAAAGCCGCGCTTCCAGTACGAATGCTGTAAAAATGACGACAGGTATAACAAAATTCCACATGACACATGGACGATCAAGTAGGAGAGCAGAAAATTCCCTGCTAGTGGAAGTAAGGAGTCGGGATTTTCTCGAAAAAAAGCAGAATCGTGCTAAAGTTATGAAACGTATACCCCCCCCCCCCTCTCGTTTTCGAGGGTGCTGAACAGGAATAACAGGGTAAAAAGTTTTTAGTCATGCACTCATGAAACGGCCAAAAACCACCCTTTTTGCTTATTTCTCATATGACAGCTTGACATCAACTATTTTTGCAGGGATTCTTTGTTTTTTCATGGGGATATAACAGATGGTGAAAGGTGATATCAGGTAGTAGACCGCAACCGTCCTTGGGGGTGGAATCTACCCCTGACAGGGTAGATTCCACCCCTTCAGGGGGGTGGAATCTACCCTGTCAGGGGGGTGTAAAATTGTTTCTTTTTTTTCTTGTTAAAGACGGTTTTACGCTGGTTCGACCCTTCCTTCACTCTTAAACTGTCGCACCTTTTTCATAATAATGATAACGATAACGATAACGATAACGATAACGATGACGATGACGATGACGATGACGATGACGATGACGATGACGATGATGATGACGATAACGATAACGATAACGATAACGATAACGATAACGATAACGATAACGATAACGATAACGATAACGATAACGATAACGATAACGATAACGATAACGATAACGATAATGATAATAATAACAACAACAACAACGGCCCGTTGATGACGACCGCGATGGCCAAGGACGCTTTGAGTGGACAGATGAACTGAGAGACCTTATGCACTGCTACGAAAGTAGTGAGCCTGCACGAAGGGGGTATGTGGGCTGAATGCATGCTCTGTGGTGTGCAAGGCACCCAGAGCACAATGCCTTCACGCCACAAAACCTAAGTGATTATGTATCCCACCTTCGTCGCAGGGGCTATGTGAGAACTGCTCCTCAGGCGGTGAATGAGGTGGCCGAAGGTCCACCGAATGAACTGGTTGAGGATGCAGTCCCTGCCGTTCTACTGATACCAGAGTTTCTCAGTACCAGAAGGGGGTTGCACAACTTAAAAACCCCCCGGGCCACAAGATCTGGCCATAGTGGATGCAAAACTTCGTGCAGCCCTACCAGAAGAGGCTGACATCTGGCACATAAATTGTGCCGTGTATGCTGCCGCTCAACGCTTGTCTCAGGTGGAGAGGCGTAACACTGCCTCTCCACAACAGAGAGCGAGACGGGGCATACAGAAGATGGAAGCCAAGATCCGGTCGGCGAGCCAACACAACATCCCGTATCCAATGTGTGATGGACTATATGGCGGCCAATAGGCCTTTTACGCCTAAAGTGCGGCAAATAGCTGCCAACTTAAGACGCGTCCATCACACTGCTGCTTTCATTGCTGAAAATCCGCCGACTGCAGATCAGGTGGAAAACTTCTGGAAAGCGTTGTACGAACACAAGCTTCCACTCAACAGAGACTCTCTAGCCCTGGCACATTTTGAAGCCTTCTGTCAAAGGCTTCAACAACCAAACGAGGTGTACCAACCGATAACGCCAGAAGAGGTTCGAAGAGCTTTTGAGGGTTCTAAGAACTTTGCTGCTCCAGGTCCCGATGGGATAAACAACTATTGGTGGAAAAAGTTATCCAGTACCCACCACCATTTGGCCAGAATATTTAATTCATGGCTAAATGGGGAGCAGCAAATTCCTTCTTGAGCTGTCGAGGGGCGGACAGTGCTGATCCCGAAGAACGGAGATTTGTCTAACCCAAAAAAATACCGACCGATAACCTGCTTAAACGCATGCTACAAGGTGTTTACACGCATTATGTACATGCGGGTGCTCCACGCAGTTGAACCGGTTTACAAGCGGATATGTGAGCAACGAGGGTCAAAGAGAGGTAGGTGTCGTTGGCTGCAAGGAGAACCAGCTTATTGACGGGTGTGTCACGCAGGACTCCATGCAGTATAAGCGTAACCTCTCCATGGCCTGGATCGACTACCGCAAGGCATTTGATATGACATCTCATGAGCTTATTTTGCACATGCTCCAATGTCTTGCGGTGTCCGGTCCCGTAGTGAGATGTATTGAAGAACTGATGCCACTTTGAAGGACACGCTTTACCATAATATCGGGTAACGATAGAGTCCAGACGGAGCCGGTATCATTCAGAAGGGGAGTATTTCAGGGAGAATCCCTCAGCCCCCTTCTGTTTTGCATCTCACTACTGCCATTATCCGTTTCGCTCCGGAAAACCCGTGGCTACAACTGCGGTACCCCCGGCGACAGGAGGCATAAGGTCACCCATCTGTTTTGTATGGATGACCTTAAACTTTATGCCTCCAGAGAGAGGGACCTACACCAGTCCCTCAGGCTGTCAGCAGGCTGTCGGTATGGAGTTCGGGTTAGACAAATGTGCACTGGTTCATCTCAAGAGAAGACGATGCGGGGACTACGGAGAGGACGCGCAGCTCGTAGACGGAAGCATCTTACATCATCTAGATGCCCTAGAGTCGTACACTTATTTGGGTGTCGAGCAGCGCTCCACCCAAGAAGTGAGTGTAGTGAAAAACGCTCTCAGCAGCAAGTATCAGCACCGACTCCGACAGATCTGGTCTTCAGAACTGTCGGGGAAGAACAAGGTGTCTGCTATCAATATGCTTGGCGTTTCGATCCTTCTCTACTCCTTTGGGATAGTGAAATGGAGTCGAGAAGTCAACTCGCCGTAGGAACCCGCAAGAAGATGCATCTCAATAGGAGTTTGCATCCTAAATCGTCCGTTCCACGGCTATACCTCCCGCGATATCGGGGAGGACGTGGACTCTTGAGTTTGGAGGGTCTCCATAACAGGATGGTTCTGGATGGAGCCTGTAAGGTCATCAGGAGTTCGGATCCCCTCCTCTGCATGGCCCGGGACCATGAAAATGCAGGGGTAGGCGCCTTTCTGTTTAAGGCAGCACAGAGAGCAGCCGATGAACTTGGTCTCTCCTTCGACATCGAGCGGGTAAATTGCGACTCCGAGTCACCGAGTTGGAACCTGCTCGGCGAAAAGCCCAAATTAAAGCTGCAGAACACAACATCTTTCTGCAGCTTCACACGGATAAGCCAATGCATGGAGTTTTCTATAAAAATATAGAAAACCTTGGCTTATCCGAAAGGCTGACTATTGCTTTCTTAAGGTCAGCCGGGCTGAAGTCTGAGACCGAGGGATTCATAATGGCTTGCCAGGATGGTGTATTTAATACCCTCGTCTATCGTAGTCGTGTCATGGGTATAGAGGTCTCTGATGTCAGCTGCAGGGCCTGCCGCAGGGCGCCAGAGACTCTGATGCGCTTGTTGTCGGCTTGTCCGATATGTGCAGTCTTGACCTATATCCAGAGGCACGACAGAGCATTACGAGTGTGCTTTATTATCACCTAAGGCACTCGTATGGGATAGACGAGACACCAGTGCTGCCTTACGCTCCGGGGGATATTGAGCCCGTTGTGGAAAATGAGAAGTGTCTAATTTATTGGAACTACTCATTTCCCACCGTCAGGCAAATACAAGCCAACAAGCTTGACGTAGTCCTCCTCGACCACCAACTCAAGACAATGTTTGTCGTGGAGTTCTCGGCTCCCGCGGAGAATAATATTGTCTTGAAGGAGGAGGAAAAACGGACAAAATATCTAGATTTACTCTTTGAACTCCGCAGACTGTATCCAGACCATACTGTTAAGATAGTGGTACTGATTATAGGAGCCCTCGATGGAACGAAACACACACTGCTTTTAGAACTAAAGATCATATCGGCATGCCGAAATTCGGCAGAGGTCTTAGCCGGCAGAATGCAGAAGGCCGTCATCCTTGGTTCATTACGTCTGCTCAGGGCACACGATTCTCGGACCCAGTAGTCACTTACCTCACGGGTGTGGGGAGTGGCTGCCGGTACTACCAGCTCCCCTCTGTGAGGGTTGGAGCCACAGAGAAAGGTGACTGGTTTTTAACAGAAAAAAAAATAATAAAAATATTAATAATAACGAAAAGCGGACCGGCAGCCTCCACGCGGTGAATCTGAACGGGCAGAGGAAACTCTGCCTGACTGGTGTCGGATCTCAGGGCTAACCATCCTGAGATCCAGGTCTCTGATTCCAATCAACAGAGAAAGGGTCCCTCACAATAGACCCCGTTCGGATAGGGGTCAGAGACAAGTTGGAGGATGGTCTCAATGTTGACGACGCAAGCAATGGACAAGGACGCTTTAAGTGGACGAGGGAACTTCGATATGACTTACTGACCTGCTATGAGAGCAGTGAACCTGCACGCAGGGGGTACATGGCACGATTGCACGAAATCTGATGCGACATGCACCCAGAGCATCGCGCCTTCTCTGAGCAAGAGCTCAGAGATCGAGTATCCTTTCGCCGCAGGACAGGTTACGTAAGGGCACCCCGGCAGCAGGAAGAAGTGCCAGCCGCACTTCCACCGCGGCAAATAGCTGTCGGGGAACATCCTAGAAGATACGCCGATGTTGACTTAAGGACGAGGGTTATCCTTAACAGCAGGGCTACCCTAAAGCCACAAGACCTGGCAGGGATGGACGCTGTCATCGATGAGGAACTACCAGAAGACGCCGACACCTGGCAGATCAACATTGCAGTGTACAACGCTGCTAGCCAACTCGTGCTCCGCGAGAGGACAAATAATGCCTCGAGCGGTATGGAAAAGGCTAAGCGGCATGTACAAAAGATCAAAGGCAAAATACAGTTGGCTAGACAACACGCTTCTCGAATCCAAAGTGTGGTGGAATACGTAACAACTGGCAAGGCATTTACGCCTAAACTTTGGCGAACAGCTGCCGGATGACTGAGACGCCAGCACCACACTCTAAATCTGACAGTGATGCTCACTATTAAGCAGCATTGTTTAGATCAGATTCGAGCGTCTATGGCTATTAAGAAGAAACTATATAAGCGGGTACGAAGTATGGAGCAAAACGCATTGTTCCGTACGAATCCTTCCCGCTTATTTCAGGAACCACAGCGTGTTGCCGACAATCCGCCGATGGTAGCCGATATCGAAAGCTTCTGGAAAAGAATCTACGAAACGACACGTTCGCTGCTCCGGGGCCAGACGGCATAAATAACTGGTGGTGGAAAAAAACTTCCTTCCACCCATCGTCGTCTGGCCCGAGTTTGCAACAAATGGTTGAACGAGGGGCAGCGATTCCGAACTGGTTTGTCGAGGGACGTACTGTGCTTATCCCTAAAAAGGGTGATCTGTCTGATCCAAGGAATTATAGAGCAATCACCGGTCTGAACTCCTGCTACAAGCTATTTACACGTATCTTGTATGCTCGGACACTACGGCAGATTGATCCGGTCTTCCAGCAGATATACGAGCAGCGTGGCACCAAGAAGGGCATGGCAGATTGTAAGGATAGCCTGCTGGTAGACCGCTGTATTACACAGGATTCTGTGCAATACGAGTGGAATCTATCGTTGGCCTGGATTGACTATCGTAAGGCATTTGACACAACATCTCATAAACTTTTGTTGAATTTGCTCAAATGACTTGCGGTAGCAGAGCCACTAGTGAGATGCATTGAACAACTGCTGCCACTATGGAAGACCCGCTTCACCATAACATCAGGTGCACAGCGGGTTACGACAGAGCAGGTGGCATTCCGAAGAAGGTTTTCCAGGGAGATTCTCTAAGTCTCCTCCTCTTCTGCATCTCACTGCTGCCGTTGTCTGTTGAGCTCCGCCAAACTCGCGGGTACCTCTGTGGCCCACCCAGCAACCGGAGGCATAAGGTCACTCATCTATTCTACATGGATGACCTAAAACTGTATGCCTCCGGAGAGCGAGAACTTCAAAACGCTCTGAGGGTGGTCGAGGAGTACACGCGGGCCATTGGTATGGAGTTCGGGTTGGACAAGTGCGCGGTCGTCCACTTCAAGAGAGGGCGCTGCGGGGAATTTTCTGAGGACGCGCAGCTTACAGACGGAAGCATCCTAAGACATCTGGATGTGCAACAACACATCCAGGATGTGCAACAAATCAAGGAGTCTCTCCGCGGCAAGTACAGACGCCTACTCCGAAAGATTTGGTCGTCCGAACTTTCGGGGAAGATAAGGCGCCTGCCACTAACATGCTTGCCGTTCCTGTTCTGCTCTACTCTGGGATAGTAAAATGGACGGTAGATGAGCTGCGTCAACTAGACAGAGATACCCGCAAGATGATGAACATCCATAAGAGTATTCATCCTAGATCGTCCGTTCCTCGTGTTTATCTTCCACGTCATCGGGGGGGCCGAGGACTCTTGGGACTGGAGTGTATGCATGGCAGAGTAGTACTGAGTATGGCATGTAACATACTCAGGAGCTCGGATCCGCTCCTGCTATTAGTGAGAGATCATGAAATAGCAGGGTGGGCGCAGGATTGTTCAAGGCAGCAAAAAGAGCCGCAGATGAACTTGGTCTCATATTCGACATCAGACGAGGTGGCCGGCGCGGTGCTGATCCAGAGTCAGTCACCGAGCTTCAGCCAAATCGTTTGAAAGCCCAAATAAAAGCTGCCGAACAGGAGAATCTGTTCAGGCAGCCAAGGTATAGCAAAAACATTTAAAATTTATTTTGGTAGTGTTAGTGAGCTACTAGCTCAAAATAAAAAATTAGGGGATGTTGCTGAAATTATATTGCCAGAAAGAAATATTTACTATATGATAACTATAATAAACCTTCGTATCAAAATGTATTTTTGGCTTTAAAGAATTTAAAGGAAGCGTGCCAACTAGACTATGTAACGCATATAGCAATGCCACGAATTGCTTGTGGTTTAGATAAATTAAATTGGAGTATAATATTTAAACTCATTCACTATATTTTTAAAGATACCAATATTAAAGTCTACATATACGTTAAAGAACCGATTCTAATTTAAATATTTTGAAAGTGGATATAACAAACGAACCGCTCTGTATACCAGTATGGGGTAATATTAAACAAGAACAATATAAAGATAGCTTTTGTAAGGAAATAATTGACTACATAAATGGTCCAGAAAATGAAATGTACTTAGATTATTTTTAGATAATGACAAAATTTTGTATAATCTGGGAGAAGACGGGGATGGCGATAAGTTGGTATTGCCTAGGAGTTATATTAATAAAACTTTACGTGATTTTCATTGCTTGCATTTTGCAGGACATCAAGGTCAACAAAAAACTATCGAATTAATTAAATCTCGTTTTTTTTTGGTTAAATATGCGTAAAGATATTATTAAGTTTTGTTCAGAGTGCCACTCTTGTTGTCAAAGAAAGACATCACCTCATATGCGAGCAGCGCTATAACAAAAATTTCCCGATGTTAGTGAACCATTTGAGCGAACTAATATGGACATTGTCGGACAGTTAGTGCAAACTCGAAATAATAACAAATACATTTTAACTTTTCAAGATTATTTTACTAAGTATGTAGAAGCAATTCCCATACCGGACCAAAAAGCAGAAACCCTAGCGAAAGCTTTTGTTACTCATATTATTGCACGCCACGGTACACCCAAACAACTGATAACGGACTAAGGTTCGAACTTTTTATCAAAATTATTCAAGGAAGTGTGTCGGTTATTACAAATAGCAAAAATTACAAACTACTCCGTTTAATCCAAATTCAAATAGTATTGAAAGAGTACATAGAGTATTTGACATTTTGTAACATTACATCGCAGCTGATCAAACAGATTGGGACGAATGGATCCCGTATATTTTACTTGCTTATAGTCTAGTAAACATTCTTCAACTGGGTATAGTCCATTTTTCTTGCTACATGGAAGAGACCCTGTATTACCATATGATGATATTATCAAACCACAAGTTATTAAATACGACTATGATCAAAATTTTGCTTCTGAAATGTTAGCTAGGTTAAATAATATTTATACACAGGTAAAAATTAATTTAGAAAAATCAGCAGAAGATAGGACAGTACGACTTAATAAGAAAGCTTGAGAAAAGAAGTTTGAACTAGGAGAGTTAGTGTATATGTTAGACATGAATGCTAAGCTAGGGCTTTCGCGCAAATTACGTAAACCATGGATAGGACCGTTTAGAATCATAGAGAAAATGGGGCCAGCCACGTATAAAATCAGAAAATTATATACTAGGAAAGATCGTGTAGTACATGTGAATAAACTTAAATTGTATAGTTCAAAAGACATTGAGGTGGATGATATTGAGAATATAATATTAAATGAAGACAATCAGGAGACTTTAATTGACACCGCGGAGGGAAATATACATAATTTAGAACCTCAAGAAAGTGAGGACGACATTTTTCAAAACACGTTAGAAATATTACCTTTTTGTCATGACCCGGGGAATAACCCGTTAGAAACTATTTTTGAAGAAAATAGGGATGAGGAAGTGCCGCAACCTTTGCGACGCTCCGCTAGAATACGTAAACCGCCTGACAGGTTACCAAGAGCGGCGACCTCTAGCCTTAATGGGCTATACTCACTGTTTATGAAATCGGATTTGAATGAAACAACTACTCAGCGGGCAAATACCCCGATCTGCATTGAATTACACCTCCAAATCGTGATCAGTAACCAACTATTCCATGACCTATGGCATACTGACGAGAACATAATAAGTTCGAAACCGGTCTATGTCTGGTTAGGAACAGACAAATGATAGTTGGTTACTGATCACGATTTGGAGGTGTAATTCAATGCAGGTCGGGGTATTTGCCAGCTGAGTAGTTGTTTCCTTCAAATCCGATTTCATAAACAGTGAGTATAGCTCACTAAGGCTAGAGGTCGCCGCTCTTGGTACTTGCAAAAAAGCAAGTCGCTATACGTCAGTGACATTTGTCCGACGTATAGTAGCATCTGACCATATGAGAGTTTACCTCTCACCGTCACTTCATATATATATATATATATATATATATATATATATATATATATAATAGGATGAGACCGTTCTTAAATTCAAAATGTTATAGTTGTAAAATAACACAGAAATAAATTCTGCCTTTTTGTAGGAAAATAAAAGTAGATAAAGAACTTTTCAAGTGATAGTGTTTCTCACAGTAAAACCGGATGCTTATCGAGGGCGATTAGTCCCAATATTTTATTCGAGAATGATATGAATTTTACTGACAGTAAGGTAGTCTTTATACATGAATATTATTGACAGTACATTCTCTCATATGAACGCGATTATTAGCTAACACAGGTATAAGCAACCCAAGTACTTAATACTTATAAGTTAATATTTTATTTTATTTTGTTCATAATATTTATAACAATGTTTTTGTCCTGCGTGATATTATTCTTGTGCTTAAACAAAAGTGCCGCGTTAGTAGCATACGACTGTATGGACCCAAAAACAAACATTTCAGTGATTTCCATAAAAGACATTGCCTCATGTCCGGATCCAGTGAACAATGTTGTAGTCTTAGCCACCATAAAAATTACTACAAAAAATTACAGGGCACCAGTAAAGTTGATCGAAAACGAAGTCAGTTTAGTGGGCGGAGTTACTTACCTGTCCGTATATTCAAGGGTACTGTTTTGATTTGACCTTTGGAGAAACTACGTGGGACTTAGACGTGGAGAAGACGTGCGAAGAAGATTTAACCATGCTTTATAGGGGAGAAGCTCAATTAATTACCGAGAAAAATTCAGGAAAATATTTGGTTGTTGAGCAGGATGCCAAAGTATTTGCATCACAATCCATTATAGATCATATATTTATTAGACAGAATAAAAATACTAATTCTTGTACCAAAATCATCCCTATGATTATAGAATCAGATATTACCGACCATTACATCACTTCAGTAGTTTTAGAATTTTTTAAAAATGATACAAGTAATAAAGAGTTAAAAAATAAAGTTACTAGTAAAATTGATTTTAAAAAATTAAACAATTTACTTGAACAGGAAACTTGGTCAGAAGTGATGAATTGTAGTCAAACTCAAGCTAGCTATAACTTTTTTATAAATAAAATTCGTATGTTACTGAATAAGTCAACAAAGTCCGTAATTGTCAAAAACAAATTCTGCAAATTAAAGCCATGGATAACTGATGGATTAATAAATTCTATAGGGACTACCTAAAAAAAAGGTTAGTAAAAAATTATTCACCCGAACTTAAAAAACAACATGCAGAATATAGAAATATGCTCAATAAATTAATAAGAGACGTCAAAAATCAATTTTATAAGAATCAGCTTGCAGAGGCACAAGGCAGTTGTAAAAAAATTGGGAGGTAGTAAACAATGCTTCAAATTCAACGGCAACACGTAAACATGTTAAAAATATTAACATAACAAATGATGAAGGGCTAGAAGTAACGAGTAATACAGATAAGGCTAATGTTTTTAACGACTACTTTATAAATATTGGCACAAAAATGTCGCAAAAAATTGAAGCAATTGATAACCTGTCTAGTAATATCCTAGAAAGTTATTTTAATCTATCATCGATATTCCTTAAACCTGTAACAAAAAACGAAATTATAGAAACCATTAGCAGTTTAAAAAACAACTCATCGGCAGGACCAGACGGGTTATCAGTTAAATTAATAAAATCCATACACGTACACATAATCAAACCTTTAATACACATAATTAATCTAACACTTAAAACTAGTCAAATACGGAAGGAATCGAACGTGACTCCCGTACATAAATCAGGTGATTACAAAAATTTGAACAACTATAGACCTATCTCAGTTATCAATAATTTCGCAAAAATATTTGAAAAATGTCTTAAAAAGAGACTGGTGGAATTTTTTGATAAACATGACGTGATCACAAATAGACAATTTGGCTTTAAAAAGAATATAAGTACAGAACATGCAGTGTTGGACTTAATACAAGAAATTGTGGCAAACCTAGATAAATAAAAAAAAGTATGGCTGTGTTTCTCGATTTAGCGAAAGCTTTCGATACAGTGTCACATCAAATGTTACTAGATAGACTACAAAGCAATGGTATACGGGGACCAGCATTATGTTTAATAGAGGATTACCTCACAAGTAGAAAGCAACGCGTAAAAATTGATGACGTATTCAGTGATTCTCTCACTGTTAAAATGGGTGTGCCACAAGGGACTGTATTGGGTCCAATTCTGTTCCTTGTATACATCAATAGCATCACTAAACTAAAACAATTTCAAGGCCACTTAATATCTTATGCTGATGACACTGCTATTGTATTTTCAGAAAATTCATGGGATATTGTATATAGTAATGCAGAACAAAGCTTAGCACTGATTTCTAAGTGGCTAAACTTTAGTTTATTGAGCTTAAATATCCAAAAAACGAAATTTCTAACATTCACATTAATAGCTACTGATCAACCTACTAAAGATATACTACATATACACAATAATACATGTTTACTACAAGCAAATTGCAATTGCCCCAAAATTGGTAAAACTAATACTATCAAATATTTAGGTGTCATGCTTGATCATCATCTAAGATGGAACGAGCATATTACTTATGTCACAAAAAAAATTAGGCAACTTACACATAAGTTCTTCACACTAAGAGATATATTAGATAAGAAAAATTTAATGGATATATATAAATCGCTAGTAGAGTCATTGGTAAGATATTGTATTATTATCTGGGGAGGGTTATGTAATAATGTACTTAATATTCTATAAACAGCCCAAAATAGTATTCTAAAGATAATTTTAAAGAAAAAAAAACTTTACTCTTCTACACAATTATATGAAGACGCTGACGTATTCAACATAAGAAATCTTTTCGCTTATCACTGTTTATTACACATGTTTGACAAAAATCCCTCACGAGCCCTTCCTAGATATGATACTAGGTATGCAAAAAATAGGTCTATAGGATTGCCGTTATTCAAAAAAAGCCATACACAAAGATTTGTCTTCTATCTCGATCCAAAGTTATATAATATTTTACCACTGCATCTAAAAAATTTAGAAAAATTTAATAAATATAAAATAGAAATAAAAAAGTTTATCACTCACAATCATGATTCTATAAAGTTTATCCTGCATTAATATGAAAATTTCGACAATTATTTCAGACTCTTGTATCTAACTATAAAAACTATTTATTTTATTGGCTATATTTACCTGCAACCACGAATTACGTTACAAATATCCACTATCTTATCCAATTATAGTTTTCTGATTTTAAGTACTAACTACCGAGTGCTGCTGTTTTGAACCCTTACTGACTTGTTTTTATTAAATATTAAATTAGATTCTCCTCTCTCCTTGTTCATTTCTGTTATTATTTTTATATATCAAGCTATGCAATCAATTTACATATCAACCGGGAAAGTATGGAGTTCACAAAACAAGCATTTCGTGCTTAGGTGATTCCATCTCTTCCTGGTTGATGCTTTGAGATGCAGGTGTCACTTATTGCATATTGCATACTGTAACCTAACTTTATTCTTTTTATTTTTGTACTTTGAAAATATCATATTAACTTTAATGAGGAAAGATAACATTTGCAGTTCAAACGTTTGGACCACGGAACATCCGCAACTCTTAGTGATAGAAGACACCGAGGAAGCTATTGACAGAAAGTATAAATTGGGACACCCAGTACAAAACATTAACTTAATGATGTACGTAAACAGCAAATTTTTATATGTAGAGCAGGTGTATAAACGATCAATCCAAAGATTGTATAGCGACACTGTGTATCGCCGATGTCTGGCACACAGAGAAATTATCATTAACCGTTTAACTATGGCACCCTTAACCCCTTCAGCTATAGGTATGCTAATAAAGAAAGATGTAGGATACAAGGGAAGAGTTTAAGGAGAGGTACTATATATTATGAAATGTGTTCCCAAGACAGTCGAAATAAGAACAAATCAATGCTATGATGAATTGCCGATTTCTGTTAACAACGAATCAGCTTTATGTCAGCTGTAACCCATATAGTCCAGGCGCTTGCGGAAGAAATTGAGGGTAATTTCCTTACACCCCCTTTATACCAAATCGATGGCCAGTGGATAGGCTTGGCACCACATCGAGTTATATCAGACCCCCCAGAAAAATTGAAGTCGAACCCGAAAGACGTCTAAAATTTGCCCCTATACAGCTCATTAGTTCCAGCGGCATGTATACAATAGAAGAAATAAACAAAGCCCAGAAAAGCCTTACTTTTGGAGTAGAGAGATCTGCAGTAGAAAATATTATTGCCAGGAGAGTAGCAGGTTTCGAGGTCAATAACGGGATATTCAACATTAAACATTTTTGAGAAAGCAGACTTAGAAAAGTTGGCACGAACTACCCTAGAGAAAGTTTGGGGATGGTTCACAAATGTCGGAATTTTCTTTAGTGGAATTATGGGAGTCTATATTGTATGTCGAGGAATAAAATATGTAGTAGAAGTCGTAATGAACGAATTCCATTTATATCAACTATTCGGATTTAGTTTTACACTGTTGGCCAGCTTTTGGAGTGCCTTGACGATGTGGGTAGTCCACAACAGAGCTAAGCAACCCCATGTACCCGAGCAACCCGGTAACGTACTTGTAAATGAGGAACAACCCCCACAACCCCTACTTATACCTACTAACCCAGCAGGACTCTATCCTGATGTAGATTGGATGGAGAAGGAGAAAACCACGATGCAAACGCGGGCGTAACGCGAATTCGCGTCTAAATCATTCGAATAAGTCGAGTGCGGTTATGGCCTTTTTATCGAAAAGAATAAGTGCACGAATGAAAAAATAAAAGACTTTATTGTTTTGAGAGACTAACATTTTTATTATTGATTTACCTGTTGTTTGGCTGAAATTTCATTATCTTTTCACATATATTTTCGGGTTGTGTATACCTGGTGTGTCTTGTTAGGTGTATACCAGATGTACCAAGGTTATACCTATAACTACGGATGTAGGATAAGTTTTAATATAGTAAGGTTGGGAAGGAAAGGGATGACTGAATGGAATTGTAATCTTTGCAATATATTATTAACTTTTAAAAGATATGTCTGTTAATACACTTGTTAAATTGAAAATGTGATGAATGTTACAGGGACTATAAAAGATTGTTATTTGTAGAAGTAAACACTTTTTTCTTTTGGGGAGAGTATTGTAACACCCTGTATATATATATGTCATATGTTCGTCAGTTGGAAAATATGCTGTCACAGCAAAGACACACACACAGCTGAAACCCTGCAGGAGAGGGAAGGGGCGACTTGTCCCGTGGCTTCGAGCGTGAGCGGGTGGACAAGCCCGGATAACTTCAATAAGTTTAAAATATGTTATAATCTGCTTGTTTAGACAAGTGAATTTCGTTTCATTTTATTAATAAT
Organism: Rutpela maculata; assembly: GCA_936432065.2. NCBI lineage: Eukaryota > Metazoa > Arthropoda > Insecta > Coleoptera > Cerambycidae > Rutpela > Rutpela maculata. Next base: position 79,163,399 of record OW386290.2, read on the forward strand.
GGAGATTGGCGTTTTTCGCAATCTAGGGGCCCAGTGCCACGGGTGTGAATTTTAATTATCATAATATTACCCTTTACTTGGAAACTTTGAAAATAAATTAGGTATTAAAAGATTATGATGCGTCCGCGAAATACGGACATAATATAAAGTGAGTGTTGCAGCCAGAGGTGAGTAAAGATTTCAAATATATTAGTGTTTTATAGGTATTATTAAATGTCCCCACACTGCAATCATTGAGGTACTCACGGCAGGAAGGTTAAATGCTCTCTGCAGTTTATTTTTATGAATTAAATGTTTTGGTTGTAAATTTTACCCTCATATCAATATTTTCGGTCTAGTAAGGTTTTGTTAACTATTGATATGTTTCCCTAAAATTTTTGTATTTTGTGTTTATTAGAGTCATTTCATTAAAGTCATTTCATTAAAGTCAATTTAAATTAACAGACCTTAGTTTTATTCTCAGAGAAAGTTCTCTCCCACTCCAATTAACTTTCAACTTAACACCCCGCTTCGAAGACCGTTACCTTTCAAAATTTTCCCTGTTAATACAGGGTGGTGGCAGCGAAACTACCAACCGCTATCGAGGGAGGTATTTTTCTTTTATTATTCATTTTATCTATTAATGGTGGCGTAGGGTGGGATTTTAAAGTTTTCCCCTTTCACCCCCTACCCCCGTTTACTACATACTGTTTGCCTGTACTTATTGTCACCATATTATATGAGGAGCGATTTTACCCTAGTCCAAGGATGTTTTTTCGCTCTAGCTCATAATTTTGAGGGTGTCTGGGCTTTTCTGAGGTCGGATTCGAATTCAACGTCGAAAAATACATTGGACTACTCGGGTCGAGTTCCAGGATCAGGACTTTTTTTGCTTGCTTCTTCTGACCCAAATTTTAAAGCCTCCACGCTTAAAAAGAATTCTGCATCAAAACTGAATTTAGCATATCCAAATACTTAACTCTACCAAGTTTCATAAATTTTTATTGAAAATTTTATACCAATCATTATTAGCCAATACACGTTTATTTTGTCATTGTATCTATAACAATCATCAAATTTTTTGGAAATCTTACTTACCCATGAGCACCTACCGATGTGATTAATAAGTGGAAATTTCCCTGGTTTGACAGCAATGATTAGCAATGACGTTTATATTATGAAAAATATTTTTATATTTATTTTAAATTAAATTAGTACAATTCTGGCTTACTATGTTTCCTTACATCATTAACTAATTCCAAATGCTTTAAAAATTCCACTTGTACATCTTCTTTCCTCAGAAAATAAAGCACAGAGTCGTTTTATGACATATTCCAAGACCCTTGTGATTCCATGGCTAACTATTAGCGATTTTTTTAGGGGATATTATTTGTCATCACTTTAAATCACAGCAAATATCATTTCATCTTGGTTTCCCTTTACTGTAGTATAAAGATTACATACGAAATAAATTATTATAACTAATATTAATTCGCTATATTATTTTTATGTGGCTAGAGCTTAGGGAATATAAGAAATAAGTATACTAAACTTGTTTTAATTTTACTTCACTCTCATTATTCCATATTTTATCTACTACTAAATATTTCATTTTACTAAGATATGAGGAAACGAGGAAACCACATAAAAAAATAAAAACAAAAAAAATTAATCTAACACCGGCACCAGCCTACAAGATTTTGCAAACATTTCTAAAGTTTTTTTTTGTCAAGTAATTTTGGTCTAAAATTTTCTTACCAAATCTCCCTCGCTCTTGAGTAAAAAGTCCTTAAATTTTTTCTCGTTCACGAATTTTTAAAGAAAATTTTCAAAAAATTCGGACCCCAAAAAAATTTCCGGAAATAATTCAAGCACTAGGGAGATTACAAGTGAAAATTGGCTAGGTTACCGATTTTTGACGACTGTTTTGAAAAAAATCATCACTGTGGGCCGTCGCGCTGCGACACTCAGAGTGGCCCAGGCAGCAAGGTGCCGTCGTTATGACGTCGTTTTTTCGGCATTAATTACGTCAACTTCACCTTCAGCATGACGTAAAAATGACGTGAACAAGACGGCACAATGTCACAGCCCAATGACGTCATATATATGACGCAAATATGACGTATTGGTAATCCGTGAATTTTGTGATAAGGGATGCAAACCTCTCATTATAATATTTTTCCACAATTATTAATAAAGTTTTTGACGAAAAAAAAAACCGGAATGTGCAGGGATCGAACCGCGGACCTTTTGCAACAACAACAACAACAACAACAACAACAACAACAACAACAACAACAACAACAACAACAACAACAACAACAACAACAACAACAACAACAACAACAACAACAACAACAACAACAACAACAACAACAACAACAACAACAACAACAACAACAACAACAACAACAACAACAACAACAACAACAACAACAACAACAACAACAACAACAACAACAACAACAACAACAACAACAACAACAACAACAACAACAACAACAACAACAACAACAACAACAACAACAACAACAACAACAACAACAACAACAACAACAACAACAACAACAACAACAACAACAACAACAACAACAACAACAACAACAACAACAACAACAACAACAACAACAACAACAACAACAACAACAACAACAACAACAACAACAACAACAACAACAACAACAACAACAACAACAACAACAACAACAACAACAACAACAACAACAACAACAACAACAACAACAACAACAACAACAACAACAACAACAACAACAACAACAACAACAACAATAATAATATTTTATTTTAAGTTCAGGTACAATATATGTGCCTCACCGGATCCTAGCCCCTTAACTCACTGAACCATTGAACATCTTTATTTAAATATGTTTAAAAGCTGTATACCTAGTTAGAAATAGTAAAACAAAATTATTATTACTATGTGGCAAAAATTGAACTAGTTATTAAATACTTCTATTTATTTTTATTTTATAATGATTTATTTCGCGTCATTTTAATGACGTCAAAATAATGACCTAAAAGAAACGTGTATTTGACGTCTTCATGATGACGTCAGAAGTACGTATTAAATATCTCGTCTCTGGTACGTCATTTATTAATGACGTCAAAATAATGACCTAAAAGAAACGTGTATTTGACGTCTTCATGATGACGTCAGAAGTACGTTATAAATATCACGTCTCTGGTACGTCATTTATTGGGACAATGACGTTGGCGACGAAAAATCACCTTTAAAAGACGTCATAATGACGTCACCTTGCTACCTGGGGGCGTAACTCTGTAACGGGTGACGCTACAGAGAAGGTAGGCATACCAATGGAAAGCCCAAAGTATAAAGAGAAATGTTTATTGGGGTATGTTTCCCCTCGAGTCTTCATTTATCCGCAATGGCGCCATTTCTAAATTTTTTAAAATTTTTAGAAAAAATTTTAAATTTTTTAAATGTTGACAGAACTAAATCGGACCAGTAACAACCTTTCTATTGCACTTTATAGCCAGCTCTCCAATTTTTGCGACTTAGGCCCTTGTTGCTCCGAAAAAAACAGGGAAGCCGACAGGGGAGAGTAGGGGACTTTTTGCTACGTGTTTTCCTGGACCAAAACTACAATTCTGGAAATTTTCAGCTTTACAATAATTAACTCCGGGTCAAAACCTAAAATTCCTGGGCTATTAGTTATCTCCAATAATTAATATTAAATGTGTTTTTAGGAACATGCAATCACATGGGGAAGTTCATAGATATTTTTATAGGCATGCCAGGACGCAAGGGTATTTAGAAAGAGTCCCTTGTTCCGTGCTTTAACAAGGTAAGAAAACCCTCTGTTACCCGAAAACTTGCATCTCATAGCAGATTCTGCATATCCCGTATTGCGGAACTTAATGTGTCCTTTTAGAGACACAGGGCATTTGACACCGCAGCAAAGGCGATACAATGAAAAATTATGTGGAATTCGACCAATCATTGAAATGTTTTTTGGTATTCTAAAAAATAAATTCCGAAGATTAAAATATTTGGATATCAACAACCCAGAATTTGTGAGTGAAGTAATCGCAGCCGCTTGCGTTTTATACAATTTTCTTGTCGACCACAACGAAATAAACTTGTACGAAGAATTACAATCTGTGGAATTGGAACCTGAGGAAATTATGCATGATGCACCAGAGGAAGCTGCAATGGCATTTGCTGAGAAGAAGAGAAACACAATTGCAAATAATTTTTGATTTTATAAAACATACAATTTTACTATATACAAAGTGTCTGGAAATGCCGGTTACAAACTTGTGGTGCAGATTTTACGTGCAGAAATATGAAAAAAAGTTCATATAAAAGTATGTCTGTAAATGGTTCTTAACGAAGCTATGGCCTTTCGAAAGTAGAGTCCTGAAGTAGGTTTTTATTTAATGTTTCAGAAACCGTGTATGCTACAATGATGAAATTCAGTATGTTATTAGGGGGTCGCCCTACTTCACAATTTAAAAATTGTTTTGTTCTCTTTTTTGTTTTTTAAATTTTGGTACCAGAATATAGTCCCTTGATCAAATTTACGCAAAGGGTTTCTGAAATATTAAAAAAAAAACTTGCTCTAGGGCTCCACATTCGAAGGACCATAGCTCCCTTAGGAAGCATTTGCAAACACATGTTTATATGAAATTTTTTTTTTTATATTTTTGCATGCAGAATGTACACTAGAAATTTGTAACAGGTATTTTCGGACACCATGTATAGGTGCTAAAATTTGCATATTATATAGCTTTCTTAATCTATCAGAAATAAATTGGATATTTTTATCTTCTTTTTTTTTTGTTCTATCGTTTTCTCGTGGGAAGATTATAAGTTTTACCTCTCACTCGTAGCTTCTGCACCAAATCAGTTAACTATTCACATTTCTACTTCTCTCTTTAGTTTTAATCATTTAAGAAGAAAGAACTAGAGTAACACCTTGTCCCATTTCCTATTTTTCTTCGATTTATGTTTGTTAAAAGAAAGATGCAATCTAATTTTAAAAAAAGTTATAAAGAAATATTCACAATATCGATTAGAGCTAAATTGTATAAAAAATGAAATAAAACATCTCATTTAGACAGTTTATAATGTTAATACATCAGAAATAAATACAGAATATAAAAATTAAAAAAAAAATCAGTTTTAATCTAAATCAAATCTACTTAACTAAAAATTCTCATAAAAATTAAACAGGTACTTCCACTTCTCAAAAATATAATTTTTTAGGTTATTTCATGGACAAAACAAAAGTTGTGGTTATCTTCAATTTATTCGAATTCAAATTTGGTAACTGGTTAGTGATCACGGATCAAGGTATCATAAAATTATTTTGCTACATAAAATGGCGACCGCTACCTGAGCGATCACCTGTGATCAGTCGAGCTTATACCGTTCATGGAAAATGATCAGTGAGCGCTATCTGATCGCTCACCGTGATGAACGTAACCATTGATCACTTCAAATTCATTTAATACTTTTTATATTTTTAAATCTAATTTTTATTATTTTACTTAGAGACATTTTCTGGGACCCAACTTTAGTGAATAATATAAATATGTGCCATAAAACGGTTAAAATATCTATGGTGTTTGTTATTATACTCTTCGCAAAAACGAAGAGTATATTGTATTTGATCGGCACATTTCTAAAATCGTAAATATCGCTCGTAGAGCAAAAATTTTTATATCATTTTGTTAGTGAACGAATTCTGAACAACTTTCAAAATGTCCGTCTGTCCGTCCGTCCGTCACGTTTCTTGTAAACACGATAACTTAAGAAAGAAAAATTAGATTGTACTGAAATTTGGACACTAAGTTAGTGTTAGCTAGGAGAAGAACCCTATTGTTTTTGAACAAAATCGACCAGTAAATAAAAATGTTATTAATGATTTAAATTTGAGAATTTTTTTTTAAATTTTTATGTTTTTGTAAAAATTTACATTTTTTACATTTTTTTACGTGTTAGGTCGTTCTTACGCTTTTGACTCGGAATCCAAGGGTCCCAGGTTCGAAACCCACATGGGGTATGGAATGTTTTTTTTTTAATTTTTACTTTATTTTACACTGAGCCTTTCACCAACTAAGTTCGTACTATAAAATTAAAAATGTTTAAAACTAACATTATTTACAAAAAACTGCGAAGAGCATCTTATAGAATGTGTAACAATTATATAAAAAGTTTAGTAAACCGGCGAAGAGTACGTTTTTAGCTTGTTTTCTATTATAAAAATGTAAATTTGGACTGTAATCTCTACAAGTGGTAAATTGGAAATTAACTTACCCAAAATCCTATCCAGTGATGCACTTCACAATTATTAGATATAAGGGCTATGGGAAGGGTTAAAAGGATAATATGAATTTCTATCTAATAATTAATTAATTTCCAAAATACTGTCTCGAGTTAGATTCTATACAGCGCGGCGAGGTAACTATATCAACTATATCGTTTAAAACCGAAAAAAGATGGAGCAATTTAAATATTTAAATCCTATATCTAGGGACACCTATTGAGAGGAAGATTAATTAAATTTAATTTTGATTTGAAATTACTTAAAATACCATTTTAATATTCAATATCAACCATTCCCCCACCCCTGAAAGAATGTTCCAGAAACCGGGCAGTAAAAGAACCACAAAAAGTATATATTTTCCCTAGACTATTATTAAGTTATTTTACTATACTAATTACTACTACTAAACTAAAACTAAAGTATTTAACTATTTTATTATATCGAATAATTACTGGGTAGGCAATGGACACAATTTGACTACAGGGAGCTTAAAAATTCCATTTTTAGTTTTTACGGAGACGACTCTAACCACACCGTCCCGTCCAGGAAATAATTCTACAATACGACCTAAAGGCCACTGTAAAGGTATTAGGCTGTTGTATCAAAACAATAGTACCAATTTTAATTGGATTAGAAGGAGTATTCCAGCGTTCGCGTGCCTGCAATGTGTGCAAATATTCTAAATGCCATCGCTTCCAGTAATCCTGAACCATACGATCTATCATTTCATACCAATCTAAACGATTTAATTTTTCATTAGTAAGATCAGAAGTTGGCAATCTATTAAGTGGAGTAAGCGTTAAAAAATGCGCCGATGTGAGTGCTAGAGGTTGAGCGGGATCAGAACTTAAGACACACAACGGACGTGAATTAAGTAAAGCTTCGATTTGTATTAACAACGTGTTCATTTCTTCATAGGACAACAACTGATTACCTACTACTTTGTATAAATGTGTTTTAACCGATTTTACATTACTTTCCCATAAAGATCCAAAATGTGGTGCAGCCGGCGGATTGAATTTCCATTCAATTCCTCTATTAGCTAATTCAGTGGAGATAGTTTCTACAAATTCTTTAGACTCAACTAAACCATAAATTTCATCTAGAACATTTTTAGCACCAATGAAATTTGATCCGCAATCGGAATACATTACCGAACATTCCAAACATTCCTACGCGCTAGGAAGCGTTTGAAAGCTTGTAAAAAATTAGCAGTTGACAAATCAGAGACGAGTTCTAAATGTATGGCTTTAGTGCTAAGACAGACGAACAGACAAATATACGCCTTTTGAGAGCGTACGCCCCTTCTGTGGTTAAGTACAATATAAAGCGGGCCAGCGAAATCCACTCCGGTGTGCAAAAAAACTTTAGCTTGTTGAACCCGACAAGGCGGAAGATTTCCCATCAATGGAAATTGTGGTTGAGGTCGGGCCTTAAAACAAATATTACATTTATGTATTTTTCGCACTACTCCACGCGCTGCTAAAATCCAAAATCGTTGTCTTAATAGTGACAAAACTAAATTAGGACCTGTATGAAGGTTGTGGTAATGATAATGATCTATCAATAAATCTACTAAATTATCCTTTTTAGGAAGTCGGGTGTTGGCTATCAAAATCTAAACTTGAATTTACTAAGCGTCCGCCTACTCTAAGAATACCATCTTTTAAAAATGGCCTAAGTTTACGTAAAGATGAACATAATATTTCTTTATTTTTTATCAACGAAATTTCTCGAGAAAAATGAATATTTTGAACAATTTTTATCAAAGTATACTCGACAGTCTCTAGATCTGCAGCAGATATATATTTTCGACATGGTAATTTTTTAATAAAACGTAAAACGTAAACTGTGCAACAAAGTAATTTCAACCAAGATGAACAACGTTCTATTAAAGAAGTCAAAGGATGAACAAAATCATTAGTGACCACCAATGTTACCAATTTTTGTTCCAGTGGAGTACAATCCTCCTCGCTAACAGATTTAATGGGCCAATAAGTCTCATCGGACCTCAACCAGCTAGGTCCAGTAGTCCATTCTTTAGTGGCCATAAAACGTGAGGGTGTTAACCCTCTAGAGAGATAATCCGAAATATTATCTTTTCCATTTATGTGAAACCAATTTTTTGAAGGCACTAATTCCTGTATCTTTGATACACGATTTGCCACAAATGTTTTCCATCTATGCGGAGATGAATTTATCCAAGTAAGAAAGAGAAAGCAAAAATTCTATCTATTTTTAAACGCGATTTAAATGTTTCTACTACGAAATTTATAAGTTTGGACAACAAATGTGCGGCACAGAGTTCAAGTCTAGGTATGGAAAGAGTTTCAAAACCTTAGTTTTTCCACATATCAAATTAGTTTGGACTTTAGCATCAGTTACTGTCCGTAAATAAACAACAGAGTCAAATGAAGTTTCGCAAGCATCGGCAAATCCGATTAATATAACGCTAGAATTTTCAAAAACTCCTATATGACGTGGAATTTGAAATTCACTTAAGAGCGGTAATTCATTTTTAAAATTTGTCCACTGTTTTACAAAACTATCGGGGGGAATTTCATCCCAGTCTAAGTGATAAGTCCACAATTGTTTAATAAATAATTTAACTACTAAGATAACTGGAGCCATTAAACCTAAGGGATCAAAAAAGTGAGCAACTACCGAAAGAATATTTCGTTTGGTACATTCACGAGACTCCGAATGTATTTTAAAAGTAAAAATATCTAAATTAGGTTGCCACTGTAGGCCTAAAACTTTTAAATAATCAGTCTCAAAATTAACCACATTAACCGTACGGTTTTCAATCGGTATTTCTTCTAAAAGTTCTTTAGAGTTAACCGATCACTTTACTAAATCAAAACCACCAGACTTAAATAATTGAATTAATTGATTATACAAGGATTTTGCCTCATTAATGTTTGAAATACTAGAAACAAGATCGTCCATATACATGTCTCTAAAAACTACTTTTGATGCTAATGGATATGATTTTGCTTCACCTATAGCTAACTGACGTATAGTTCTCAAAGCTAAAAAGGGGGACGACTTTACTCCGAATGAAACAGTGTTTAATTCATAGGTAGAAATCGGCTCGTTAGGCGAAAATCTCCATAATATACGTTGAAAACATCTATGTTCTGGACAAAAAGCTATTTGTCTATACATTTGACGTATATCTGCGGTAAAAGCTATTTCACACAACCGAAAATTAAGAAACATACTCAAAACGTCGGATTGTAATTTAGGTCCAGTGTGCAATAAATCATTTAAAGAATGTGAACTATCTGTTTTTGCACTAGCGACGAATACTACCCTTAAACGTGTACTTGAACTTTCTAATTTAACAATACCTTGATGTGGTATATAATATGAAGGAGAAATAAAATTCTCAGATATTTTAGACATATGCCCCTGTACTATATAATCAGTCATAACTTATTGATTTTTATAATCATCAAAAAGTTTAAATTTTTTTTCTAACGACATAAATCTTCTAAATGCAACCGAATATGAGTCGCCTAGATTAGATTAACTACTTTTAAAAGGCAATGCTACACTATACCGATCAGAAGGGTCATGTTTATAAGTAGATTTAAAAATATTTTCACATTCTAAATCGTCTGGATTTTGAAAAGTTTGAAGTGGGATTTCCTCAATTTCCCAAAATTTACTAACTAATTTTCCAAGTGGAGGATCTATAATTGTACAAAAATTTTGTTGAATTTCACTGTTTGAAATAACAGGTGCTGTGCCCATTAAAACAAACCCTAAACTAGTTTCAACAGCTACAGGCAAATTCGGAGGTCCGACTATACGCGTTTGTCCTAGTAAATCTGGGAATAAATCCGCACCTATAATGCCATCAATCTCTCCTGGGATATGAAAAGTACTATCAGCTAACGGAATATTATTAATATAAAAAGTGAATTACTTTCAACTATAGAAAATGGTAACTTTTCGGCTATACTATCTACTACTAATGTATCTAGTGGATATCGTTTGTTTGGGTCAAAACAAGAAGTAATAATTATATTAATACGACCACTAGTTAAACACGATGCTACGCCAATGCCTCGCACCGTCGAATGCATTTTCAAAATGGGTAACCTCAAACGCCGGCAACATTTAACCGTAATAAAATGCGATTGACTGGCAGAATCTAACAAAAATCTAGCTTTATGTATTCCCCCATTTTGATCTAAAATATTAACAATAGCGGTGGATAATAGGTAACACAGTTTTATTAAAATCAAATGTTGGTTTAATAGTAGTAGAACAAATGCTCATCAATGATGTAGAATTTAAATTAGAATTATCAAAATATTTATTAGACGTCGATGTCGCGGCCGCCTGGTTATGAGAATTAAGATTTGCGGTGACCCCACTACACGATGGCATATCTATACTATCAACTAGTTTCGCCGCAGACTGTGCATCGGAGTAATTATCGCGAGACGATTTACCAAAATGTAACAACGAATGATGTCTAAGTTGACAGAATTTACAATTAATTTTACTTTTACATCCTAAAATTTTATGAAAACCCAAGCAATTTAAACACAAATTTCTATTTTTCACTATTTTATAACGTTCGTTAGGAGAAAGATCTAGAAATTTAGAACAACTAGAAATTAAATGTGTATTAGCGTTACACATCGGACATTTTGTTTGATTGTAATTATGATTAGTAACAAAACTATGCGTCGTTTTAGGTTTACTACTATTACTTACATTACTATTCCTAGGGTTACTACTATTGTTTAAGACGGGCTTACTAAAAGAACAAGTGCGTGAATGAATTTTTGTTTGTTCTTTAACAAAATCAACAATTTTCTGATAAGACGGTATGGCTGAATCTATGGCAATTTTCAAATAAACGATTAGTTTCCGGATCAAGTTTTTTCAAAGCTAAATATGACAAAGTGAAATCAAATAAATCAGTAATTTCTAATTTTTTAAGAGCTCTTGTGGCACTATCAATTTTTTCTAAAAAGTTATTTAAACTATTAGCAGAGGCTACTTGGACTGGTTTCAGTTCAAATATTTGATCTAAATAAGTGTTTGCTAATAAACGTTTATCCTGAAATTTGTCTACTAAGGCCTGCCAGATAATATTATAATTATCACCTACAGGTGGAACTCCAGAACAGACAGTTAAAGCTTTGCCACTTAATTTCCCAATTAAATAATGTACCCTATCTACGTCATTTAAATCTTTATTATCATGAATAAGACTTTTAAAACATTCATAAAATGTTGGCCAGTCCTTAGGATTTCCTGAAAACCCCGGCAATTCTAGTTTTGGTAACTTAGGTATATTCTTAGGTATGCTAGAACGTTCACTATTACTGACGCCATGTTTTATTTCTGATTTTTCAAGAGCCTTTTCTGCTATAGATAGAATATTACAATATAATTCATCAAATGTGCCCAAAGCCTGGTAATTCGGTGTGTAATCATCATCTATCTCGTAACTAAGTGTATTTATGTCATCTATAATTTTCGAAAATAACACTTTGGTGTCCTCTAAAGATTTAAATCTAATCCGGAAATTATTCAAATTTGCCTTATCATCAATATTTCGACCTGAATCATATAATGTTTGTACCCTAGTAAAACATTGTTCTTTTTTCGACACAAGCATATTAAGTTGATTTTCCTTTCTGTTGGTGCCATTTTAAACTACCACCAGTATTTATTACCTAATATACTAAATTAACTAGAAACTACTTATTACCAATAATTTGTATATACTAAATTAGCCATTACAACTAAATAATTAAACGTGAATAATTGCTAAGAGAAAAAAACTAGATGTAAGAAAAAACCACCATAAAAAAGAATAAACTATAAAAACTATAATCTAGAGGATATTTGCTACTAAAAATACTTTAATATGTAAGATTAAAATATTTTAAACTGAATAAATCTAACTCGAAATCTAACTATAATGATCAGGCTCGAACGGAACCAAAAACATGTTTGTTATTTTCTATTATAAAAATGTAAATTTGGACTGTAATCTCTACAAGTGGTAAATTGGAAATTAACTTACCCAAAATCCTATCCAGTGATGCACTTCACAATTATTAGATATAAGGGCTATGGGAAGGGTTAAAAGGATAATATGAATTTCTATCTAATAATTAATTAATTTCCAAAATACTGTCTCGAGTTAGATTCTATACAGCGCGGCGAGGTAACTATATCAGACTATATCGTTTAAAACCTATCTATGTATCTGGTCTACAAAAACCAACCAACATCTATGCTATGCATCGAAAAAAGATGGAGCAATTTAAATATTTAAATCCTATATCTAGGGACACCTATTGAGAGGAAGATTAATTAAATTTAATTTTGATTTGAAATTACTTAAATTACTATTTTAATATTCAATATCAACCAATGGATATGATCAAAATTTATAAGCAAATATCAAACAATTCTGTATGAACTCCCTTTTTATATATTTTCCGAAATCTCAAGAAAAATATAAGGAAAAGGTAAGTAAAACGAATGTGAAATATACTTTTTTGTGTAAAATTTCAAAAATATCAGGTTACTTTGATTAAATTTCTTTGTCTGTTGAAATGAAAATGAATTGTGAATAAACGATGTTGCTTTATTTATAATGTATATTATACCAACTTAAATCTTTAACCGCTAAATTACTTTTAAAATGAATGAAATATAATCTATTTTGCAAAAAATAAATCTTCTTTTATATTTCGAAAAAATAACTCAATGAAACTTAAAAAATCACTGATGAAAGATTTATATTTATACACGGCTCCAATATAAAATGATGAATTTTGAATACATTTTCCTCATATTGAATTTTTTATTGTTTTTAATCGAAAAAAATGATTCCATCAAAGTCGGCTGTCGTTGACGCTGTATGATTTTACATTCTGAACAACTTTTCTCCTTATTTTTTTTTCATTTTCAAAAACTTGTTTATTCTTAAATATTTGTTTACAAATCACTCTATATATCTAAAAAACCGCTGCCCAAGGAATCACTACTTCCACATCCAGATTTTTTATCCAAGTCACTCACAACGAAAAAATTTTGCATGTGGAAATAATTGCTTATGGAACTTTAATAATATAATATTTGAAATCCTCTACCCCAAGAACCCATAAAGCGATACCCCACATCCATAGCGGGGTGGTAGTGGGGGTGGATAAAGTAAAAGAACATTTTGAGGTTTCTGGTTCTTGTACACACACTAAATCACAATTTTTTTCATCCCCTTTAATAATGGGGTGGGGGTGGTAATGGGGGTGGCTAATGCCAACGTTTTTTTTGAGACCTTAGCTTCTCTTGTATATACTAAATACCAATTTTATGGACCCTTACCTGCTTGATTTACCTATTTTTCCCAAATTTACCCCAATTTACCCCCCAACCCTTCGACGCAACAAGATGAAAATATAATCTAGTTCTAGATCTCGCCAAAGTACATATGTGTACCAAATTTCAAGTCAATATCTCAAACGGTTCCAGAGTAAACGTGCGCACAAAAAAAGTTACAGACAGACAGACCGACCGACAGACCGACAGACCGACAGACCGACAGACCGACAGACCGACAGACCGACAGACCGACAGACCGACAGACCGACAGACAGAAAATTTTTTTCCGCTCAAACTTAAAATCTCGACGTTTCGTGACATTCTAAGCCTATTTGAACAATAAAAATTAAAAAAAAAATTTTGTCGTTACTATACTTCCACTGGATGTGGAAGTAATTATATTCTCATATACTACTAATTATATATGTAATATGTAACTATGTATATTATGCAATGAGAATAATTACTTCCACGTCCAGTGGAAGTATAGTAACGACAAAAAAATTTTAAAAAATTTTTATTGTCCAAATAGGCTTAAAATGTCATGAAACGTCGAGATTTTAAGTTTGAGCGAAAAAAAATTTTCTGTCTGTCGGTCTGTCTGTCTTGTCTGTAACTTTTTTTTGTGCGCACGTTTACTCTGGAACCGTTTAAGATATTGACTTGAAATTTGGTACACATATGTACTTTAACGAGATCTAGAACTAGATTATATTTTCATCTTGTTCCGTCGAAGGGTTGGGGTGTAAATTGGGGTGAATTTGGGGTAGATGGGTAAATCAAGCAGGTAAGAGTCCACGAAATTGGTATTTAGTATATACAAGAGAAGCTAAGGTCTCAAAAAAAAAATGGCATTACCACCCCCATTACCACCCCCACCCCCTTATTAAAGGGGATGAAAAGAAATTGTGATTTAGTGTATGTACAGGAACCAGAAACCTCAAAATATTTTTTTACTTCGTCCACCCACTACCACCCCCCCCTATCACCATCCCCACCCCACTACCGATGTGGGGTATCGTTTTATGGGTTTTTGGGGTAGAAAATTTCAAATATTATATTATTAAAGTTCCATAAACAATTATTTTCACATACAAAGTTTTTTCGTTGTGAGTCACTTGGATAGAGAATCTGGATGTGGAAGTAGTGATTCCTTGGGCAGCGGTTTTTTAGGTACACAGGGGGATTTTGAAACAAATTTATGAAATGATATAAGTTCACCTTTATTTATTAAAAAATTCATAATTTTTTATTGGAGCCGGATATAAAATTTATTTTTTATTTTTTATTTTATTTTAAATGCCTTATTTATATTAACGTCCTGGCGAAGTTTAGCTAATGCTACTCTACCACTTAACCAGGACGGCGAGATGAGTTACGGTAACCCATCCAAGTGATGGACTCGTCCGGATGTGCTTAACTTCGCCGATCGAGCCCAGTCACAACAACAACAACAACAACAACAAGCATTTATTAATGTTTCACAAGGTACAATAATGCGCCATTCCGGAGTCCGGCCCGGAGCATGAAACCGGTACCGTACCTCACCTCACAAAACATTAATCTTTAATCAGTAGTTTTTAAGTTTCAATGGAGTTATTTTTTCGTAATATAAAAGTAGATTTATTTGTTGCAAAATAGATTCTTTTTATTTATTTTAGAAGTAATTGGGCGGTATCATTCAAGTTGTTATATAGACTGGCGGTACATGACCAGTCAGGTGCAACGTTTTTAAAATGCATGCCAATCATATATATGAATGAAATTACCATGAATATGCCAGAAATGCAAATTTTAGGCAGTCGTCGCGTGCACAAGGGGGTGCAAATCGGTTTTTTTTTCTTTTTTTTGGGTTTTATTTTTTTTTTTTTTTTAATGGATGTCAGTAGTGCCAAACGAAAAGCCGTGAAAAAGAATCCAGCGGAAATTCATTGGCATGCAGTTTCCGCGCTCAAAACAACTGTTAATGTGCACATTAAATCGTAAAATTTTTTGGTATTCTTGATTTTGGATTTTTTTTCAAGGCTTTTCGTTTGGCACTATTGGCATCCATTAAAAATAATAATAATAATAAAACCCAAAAAAAGAAACAAAAAAAAACGATTTGCACCCCCTTCCCAGATAGCACAATTTGATTCCTGGAATCTTCATTGATTATACGTTCGGAAGATTTGATTATTCCTAAAAAAATTTTAAATATTCCAGACGTTACAGGGATATTCTTTTTTTATCCAAATGGCACAGTTTATAGATATTCTACGATTATCCAAAACACATATTATAGGAATAATCAAGTTACTCTAGGAATATTTTAAAAATATTATAATAATATTTCCCCTCAATAGAATATTCCTAGATTATTATTCCACTCTTTCATGAATATTATGGGTATAAGCTTATATTATTCTCACATACAGATTAATTCTTATTTTATTGGATTTTTATGTTGCATTACATAATATGTAATAATAAATTGACGAATTATAACCAATTTTAAACTGAAATGGCATTTACCAGTTATATATGATTATTTTCTTGACTTATTGTTTATTATACGAGAACGATACCAGAATGGACCGAAACTACAACAAGAGACTCGATAATTGCTTACAACTATCGATTTTTAACTGTTGGTTGTCGTCAGAATCATCAGTGTAGCGCATATTGCATGTAAGATTCTGTCTCAAGTTATCACACCGGAGAATTATGTTAGATTGCCAATACGAATTATTAGGTGAATACTCATAGACCAGTAGTAGGACTAAGTCGGCGACTTATAACCAAATTTATCTACAAAAATCTATCGCAAACTTGAAAAGGCTTCGAAATGAGTCAAATACCAATAAATACGCGATTAATTCTAAATACACGTGACTTATAACAGTTAATTGCCTTCGCTGACATTATTACATAATTGGCATTTGACGCAATCTCTTACCTATAGTTCAAACCGACGTTTGAGTGTTTAATGGGAATATTCCTGTATTATTTTCCTGGAATATTATTGTCTTCTTCTCAAAAATCATATATCTTCTAATAATATTAGACTATTGTTCAGAAAGAATATTCTTGTATTATTTTCTTGGAATATTATTGTTTCCTTCTCAAAAATTATATATATACTAAGAATATTATACTATTGTTCAGAAAGAATATTATTTTATTATTCGTATGAAATATTCTAGTATCAACATATTGAATTATATATATTCCTGGAACAATACAATATTATTTCGAATATGTGTACTCCGTAGAGGACATTTACAGATCATTCTTAGAATATCTTGTGCTATGTGGGTTGTGCACGCGACGACTGCCTAAAATTTGATTGGCATGCATTTTAAAAACGTTGCACCTGACTGGTCATGTACCGCCAGTCTAATAATATATATTTTTTTACACAATATGATCATATCTCTATCACAAATGACTGGCACTGATGTGGCTGAAAAGTGGAAAATAACGACCTGGCTTTTGACGATGTGGCTGAGTGCGACCGTTTAGCGTCACTGTGAAGGCATTACCACGTGGTTGCAAACAAGAATGACGACGTCACTGTTGCAAAAATCACATCATTATGATGTTAAAATGATGTGGTTTGGTTTGCTGGAATGCTTATTTTGTTTTATCACACGCGAGTTACAATAATGTGGCTTTCACGTGGTTTCGGCCGACGTTTTTTCATTGTCGATTAAGCCTGCACACCACGTTAAAATCACGGGTCTGAAAATCATTTCGTTAAAGTGGGTTTTGTGACGCCGCGTTCATTTAACATCTTTTCGACGTTTTTAGGCTAAGTGGGTTTCTTTATAAAAAATGAATTCATTGTTACAGGCACTTCTTATGAAGGGGCCCCATATGTAACATAAATTTCATATTAAATTATTTGAGATTTGGATGTTACTCTTATGGAATGAAAAGTTTAATTTTTTTAATTTGTAAATTAACTTTTTCTTACGTTTTCTTCTATTTTCATTTGTAATTTCTTCATTTATTCCTAATTTTTTTTACCATTTTTATATATTCGGGGGCCCTAATTAAGTGGCGGCCCTGGGCACGTGCCCCAAGTGCCCTTATGTAAATCCGCCATTGTTTCTAATACGTAAATTTTTGTTTTGCAAATCTTATGTCACATCGAAAAAAATATAATAACAAATCTAAAATAATTATACATCAGGTAATTTTTTTTTTACAATGATGACCTTCATTATATTTTGCGGGCATATTTTTGTAATAATCACACTAAACTATTGCCTCTTATCTAATATCCTCCTCCATGGGAAGCCTTAAAAGTATCGTCTACACCAATTTTATTGTCACGATTTTTTGCATTGTAAATACCCGAAATAAAACTGGTTCAGACATTTTCAGTCAGTCACGTAATTCAAGGTTACTTTAAAGCATTCTTAAAGATTGCTTATTTAAGTGGAACGATATTTCTGTCTTTTTTTTATGTTATAGTTTTGCGGAGAATACCTATTTTTAATCTGCGTTTTCTAATTTTATTCAGTTGACTACAGCAATAAAAGTGGTTTACTTTTGCAATGATTGTAAGTGCACCATTAGCAGATTTTATTAGTGTTACGTAAAGTTAGTGGAGTCTAAAATATAATAATTCACAAATAAGCATTTATTTCAGGTTTTAGAATTTACATTATTCAAAGTGCACCACTTAAAACTCCCCAGACTTGTAACTTTCTTATTTTTTTTTAAGCGACGATCAAATTGCAGATATTTTTAAGGCCTTTAAACATGCATACAGAGTGATTTAAAACAAACATTTGGAACAATTGTTAAGGACATTTAATTTCTGAACTGTGTTAATATTTTCTTATAAAGGTTTTAATTAACTTCAATTTATGTTATTACGTCATATTTGAAATTCTTTTTGGGGAAAAAAATTAAAAACACTCTTTCCTATCCAAACTGAATTCTTTTAAAATAACTTTGAAAAGAATGTAAATAATAATTTTATGCTTTATTTGGAGGTCTGTACTATTTCTCTTAGATTTAATAAAGCAACCATCTTTGGTAGTATAAATATGCATTTATACATAGTATGGAAGTTTTGATATGTAATATTTTTGATATGTAATATTGAAACAAAAATCACAGTTAAATATTAGTTGCCTGTCACTCGAGCAACAAATCGTCATGGTTCAGTATACAACTGTAGAAAAAACTGAAATTTTGTTGATTTATGACAAATGTAAGCATAATACTAGAAAAGCATGCAAAGTGTATATATTCCCAAAGGTTTCCTGTGGACGATGTACCGATCATAAAACAATTAAATTATCAGTTGATAATCTTAAAATGTATGGTACTTTTACTAAACCTAAGAAAAATAGAGGAAGACCTGTGAGAAATGAAAATAATGTATAGAAGTTATCGCTGCAGTTAACGAGAATTCACACACCTAACAAGAGCAATCGGTGCTAGGACACATATTTCTTCTACTAGAGTTAGACGAATCCTCAAAAACAAACGACACCACGATCATAAAATCATTCTAGTAAAACTTTGCCAAAGTGATAACGGGTGGATAGGTATTCTTGGAGGCAGATTAATAGGGCAACATTTTTTTGAAATCAACTTAAATAGCATAATATATCTAGATTCTTTACGAAATGACTTCCCTTCTGAAAATTCCAAATTGAGACTGTTTCAAACGTATATAAAAACATATGTGACTGTATGAGGTTCTATGCGTTGTTTGAGCTTCTATGAGAACATGTTAAGAACCCTCATGATATTTTAATCTGAATATATAAGTTTCTATTGTAATTAGCCGTCATGTGGAATTTCAAGCAGAAAGTGTATTGTTTCATATATGTATTTACAATTAGAAGTAGCTAGTGTGGAATAAATTAGTTATTCCTAGAAGAAATCTTATGAGTCTTTATGAGTTTGTATTACTAAAAGATAATATGAGTGGTAATAAGGTTTTTCCATATGGCCTAATAATATGATTGTATGAGGATGAATAAGTATAAGTTTCTAGAAGTATGAATCCGGCATCAATCTGATATTACTAAAGGAAATCTTATAAGTATCTGTAAGTTTTAATACGTTATGGAAAAGATACATGGTAATGCGGTATTCCATATCGCCGCATAATATGGGATGAATAAGTAAGAGTTTCTAAAAGTATGAATACGGCATTAATCTGATATTACTAAAGGAAATCTTATTAGTATCTATAAGTTTTAATACGTTATGGAAAGTATACGTGGTAATGAGGTATTCCATATCGCCGCATAATATGATTTTATGGGGATGGATAAGTAAGAGTCTCTAAAAGTATGAATCTGGCATCAATCTGATATTACTAAAGGAAATCTTATTAGTATAGTAAGTTTTAGTACGTTATGGAAAGTATTCGTGGTAATGCGGTATTCCATATCGCCGCATAATATGATCTTATAGAGATGAATAAGTAAGAATTTCTAAAAGTATGAATTCGGCATCAATATGATATTACTAAAGGAAATCTTATTAGCATCTATAAGTTTCAATATGTTATGGAAATAATATGTGATAATGCGGTATTCCATATCGCCGCATAATATGATCTTATTGGGATGAACAAGTAGGAGTTTCTAAAAGTATGAATCCGGCATTAATATGATATTACTAAAGGAAATTTTATTAGAATCTATAAGTTTTAATACGTTATGGAAAGTATACGTGGTAATGCGGTATTCCATATTGCCGAGTAATATGATCTTATGCGGATGAATAAGTAAAAGTATCTGAAAGTATGAACCCGGCATCAATCTGATATTGCCAAAGGAAATCTTATTGGTCTCTATAAGTTTTAATACGTTATGGAAAGTATACGTGGTAATGAGGTATTCCATATCGCCGCATAATATGATCTTATAAGGATGAATAAGTAAGAGTTTCTAAAAGTATGTATGCGGCATCAATCTGATATTACTAAAGGAAATCTTATAATCTCTATAAGTTTTAATACGTTATGGAAAGTATATGTGGTAATGAGGTATTCCATATCGCCGCATAATATGATCTTATGGGGATGAATAAGTAAGAGTTTCTAAAAGTATGAATCCTGCATCAATATGATATTACTTAAGGAAATCTTATTAGTATCTATAAGTTTCAATACGTTATGGAAAGTATACGTAATAATGCGGTATTCCATATCGCCGCATAATATGATCTCATGGGGATGAACAAGTAAGAGTTTCTAAAAGTATGAATCCGGCATCAATATGATATTATTAAAGGAAATCTTATTAGAATCTATTTTTTAATACGTAATGGAAAGTACACGTGGTAATGCGGTATTCCATATCGCCGCGTAATATGATCTCATGGGAATGAATTAGTAAAAGTATCTAAAAGTATGAATCCGGCATCAATCTGATATTACTAAAGGAAATCTTACTAGTTTCTACAAGTTTTAATACGTTATGGAAAGTATCCCTGTCAAAAAATCCTATTTCAAACTTACAGATAATTATAAATATTTTATGGGTAATCATAAGAGCCTATCTGGTTTATAAGGTTTTATACAGTACATTAATTTTGCCATATACAAATTATATTGGGATAGATAAGTATCTAAAGGAGTCTTAATTGAGTTGGAATACCTATGTTGTTATTGGTATGTTTCCATAAGTGTTTATATTAAAAACAGTTTTTATATGGCCTTACTACTTTTGATTTGATAGGTTCTCATGGGAATTGAATAGTGTTGAAACTGAAAAAGTTTCATCTGTAAAATCAAATACGAGTTCTGTAGTCTTTTATAAGAAACAATAATTAGTATATGGTTTTTATCAGTTTTAGTTTATATAATAATTTAATGAAGATTTATAAGGATTCGTATTAAAAAGTATTAATAAGGAATTACATCGAATAATTTGGTGACTTTTTTGGGATCTGAATAAGAGTAATGAAATTGAAAAGATATACTAAGGAGTTTATGGTAGACATTTTATACATTTTTATAAGGATATATTTGTACTTATTTTTATAAGACTTTAGTTTATATAAGAATTTAATGGAGACGGGTAAGGATGCATGTTAAAAAGTATGAATGGGGTATTATCGAATACTTTTTCTTTGGAATCTGAAGAGTAATGAAATTGAAAAGATATACCAAGAAGTTCCTAGTAGGCATTTTGTGCATTTATATAAGGATATATTTGTAATTATTTTTATAAGACTTCATGGGTCCATATCAGTTTAGTTTATATAAGAATTTCATAATGATTTATAGGGACATCTATTAAAAAGTATTAATAATGATTTACAACTATTAATTTGATAAGTGTACGTGGGGTTCCAATAGTGGGAAAACTAATAATGTTTTATCAGGAAACCAGGGATGGATTTTTTAACATTTAATAAGAAATAATTAGTATATGGTTTTTATAAGATTTGAAGGGTTATTATTAGTTTAGTTTTATATAAGAATTTAATAAGGATTTCTGAGTGCACCCATTGAAAAGTATTGTTTACGACTATTAACTTGAAAAGTTTTCATGGGATTTCAATAGTAGTCAACTTAAATAAGTTACAATACTTACTAAACTAAACTTACTAATACAATAGATTTCATATAATTTACATTAAAATCCATTGTAGGTATATACACATTGTATTTTAGAAAACCCTCTTATTCCTATAAAAGCATACAAGTCTTACAATAGACCTCAAGCGAGGAATATACATTAAAAACTCACAAAATCTATAAAATTTTCGTGCTTCAAACGCCATAAAAACTTATAAATACTTATAGGCCTCGTATTGAGAATTTATATTAATATCTTTCAAATGCATATAAAAACCTATAAAACTTCGCGATTTAATTACCATAAATAGTGATAAACTTCATTCAGGGAATTTACTTTAAAACCCCATTGCATATCCACATAGAATTTTATAATAACTTCGCGTTTATTATTAAAACATGCAAGTGTTGATAGACTTCAGGCAAGGAACTTACATTCAAAACACATTTCAAATACTTCAAAAACTTAGACACATCTGAACCTATAAAAGCTTCGTATTTCAAACACCATATAAGAACTTACAAATACTGATAGGATATGGAGAATTTTCATTAAAAATACTTTTCAAATACATATAAAATATCTATAATACTTCATATTTCAATTACCGTGAAAACGTATAACTACTGATAGACTCCATATAGGGAATTTACATTAAAAACCCATTGTACGCAGCAAATCTTATAAAAATTTCGTATTTCCTATTAATATATGCAAATGCTGATAGACGTCAAGCAAGGAATTTACATTAAAAACACATCTCAAATAGTCACATCAAACCACATTCAGAACTTATAAAAAACTTTTTATTTTAAATACTATAAAAACTTAAATATACTAATACATATAACTACTGATAGACTCCACATGGTAATTTACATTAAAAACCCATTGTACGCAGCAGATATAATAAAAATGTACATTAAAAAACATCTCAAATAGCCACATTAAACCACATTCAGGACTTATAGAAAACTTTGTATTTCAAATACTATAAAAACTTAAATATACTAATACAACTACTACTAACTACTGATAGACTCCATACAGGTAATTTACATTAAAAAACCATTGTACGCAGCATATATTATAAAAACTACGCATTTCCTATTAATATATGCAAATGCTGACAGACCTCAAGCAAGGAATTTACATTAAAAACACATTTCAAATAGCCGCACATCAGACCACATTTAGAACTTATAAAAAAAACTGTATATTTCAAATACTATAAAAACTTACGTATACTAATAGGTTTCATACGAGGAATGTACATTTAAAACACACACACATAATTAAGTCTTATGAACGTTTAGTGTTACATACTCCAGCCTCAAGTAGAGGGAGCTGTTATACATGTCGCTAATTCATATCTAATCTAGTGTGACCTAAGAAACTAGCGTGGGCTTGTTAAATTGAAAGTAAAGCAGTCTCTTTTACTGCTAACTTATTAACTGCGTTTAGGCTAGAACGCTAGAGGAACAAGGACTTTTGCAGTATTTAGTGTTTACTATATAGTAGAGTGATCGACGCTCCGCAAAATGACTTCTGTGGGGGTTTCGGGGTTACAACTTGAAACCTTGACCAAACGAAAGTTCGTATTTTGATGTTTCAAAATCCAAAAGCCGTCAAAAATCGGCCTGTGCAGAAAGGCACTATAATCAAAATTCGAGTTATCTAGCGTATTGTATAGAAGAGAACGTGAACAATTTTTTGATGCTAAATTTGTAAATAGTCTTGTGGAATTGAATTTTTTATGAATTTTTGAAAATTGCTCAATGCACGGGCTCTTACGCATAAAAATAACTTAAATCTTTGATATCTCGATTCGTACCACTGCAAAATTTAATTCAATTTCATGTTTTTTTCCGCTCAACCTGCCGATACTTGGAAACGCGGCGTCATATCGAAAAATTGCATTCTTTAAAAAAGTTTGCTTTGTCTATGTAGAATACGAACACATAAGAATTATAATTTTTAATGGTTTTGTAAACGAGATATGCAATTAAATGTGATTACGTGTTAAAATTGTGGTATTTTTGGGAATCTCAGCTCCGCATCCCTACTCTGCTTCGCCTATCTTGCGTCTCTAGATTCCCCGCAGCTCCATTTCACTCGCACTATAAGCGGTCTATACGGATATAAAATAGGCACATTTTATCATTTTGTGATAAAATAAAGAAACTATAGAGGAGGCCTTTTACACGCACTTAGCAGATAACAAAATATATATATGTTATTTACAATTTACTATAGATTTCATAATATCGGTACGTTATGTACAAGTTAGGTATCATACCAATCATATGTTTGCAAACTGTACAATTTATTATGAATGGTAGGTACTGTCGTGAGCAAAAAAAAATAGGACAAGTCTTACAACCTATTTTTGCTAAAATCTAGTTGTGTACATCTAACTTTAATTTTTGTGACATTGTCAGTTAGTTGTCAAAATTACTCATTATGTTCAAATAGACAGATTTACATTAGAAAAAAATAGTTGTCCTATTTGTTTTGCTCACGACAGTACCTATATAAAATTTAAAAAATCACATTAAGACGTAGGTATTTAATAATGTCATATATAATTTGCTATTACTATAATGATTATAATGTTACACTATGCACAGACATAAAAATTTACACGACTTCATTCATCGTCGGACGCCTCGGAATCGCATTCTGCAGTCACTGCGGAATGTGATGTAGATTGTATGACATTTCGAATTGTCAGTTCTTTTTTACAAGATTTTTGACCCATACACTTGCAGGAACCAATTCAACCTATCCGATTCTTTATACAAGTACAAACTTTACTTCTGCTGTCTAAAAAACATGATGAGATAAGATTTAAGAAATATTAAATTTTAAATATTAGAAAAATACCTTTCTTACAAGCACACGATGCCTAACTTTTCGGGGAAGGCAGGAAGAGTACTTAGTGTCGGTGTGATATTACCTTCCACGTCTATATTCCGGCCAAAATCAGTAACGTTGGGTGTGGTTGTAAAGAATTTACCCACACTTTAGTCTGGTAATACGACCTCAAGCAATGTTGTCTTAGAGAGTCTTCAGTTGGTGGTAACTTTGTAATTGTAGTAGAAGTCGTCATTATTCCTCTTAGTGCGTTTACTGATGTAATGTCAACATTTGTTGAATATAGTTTTACTACGAAATTGTGCATATTTCTGAACATTTCCTCCGAGAATTCGTCAATGCCGACTCGGTGTAAATATTCATAATACTGTGTATAAATTTTCCAGCATGTTTTTTTACCAAACCCTGTTATTTGACTAGTTGTATCACAACCAGTGAAAGCGTGTCATTGCGAAGGCCTAGCCAGACTGAGGTTCCAACTACTTGGCGAAGAGAAACCAAGGGCAGATAGCTATACCAAGGAGCCCTCATCAAGGCTGTGGAGTCTGATACAAAAGACAAAGCTGGATAAGGAGCTCTAAGTAAAATTAGACAAGGAGAGCCACAATAGATCCACAGGCGTCGCGGTGGCCAAGGCGAATCAACCAGCTCCTTTTTCAATCTAATCTAATCTAATCTAACCAGTGAAAGCATGAAATGCAGGCAGGTTCTCACAGAGGTTGTCAGGCATAGTAATTTCATGGACGGCTATATATTGTGTGGCATCACCTCTTTCAGCCATATTTCTTTCTTTTTAAAATGTCGACATTTGTTGCAGCTATATTTCTAATGTCATTTTCGATGTTTTTAGACATTACTTGGGACAAACGTTTCCCAGGTGAACGTTGTTGGCAAAATACACATTTATTTATGTCAAAAACTTCTTTACGTATATTTCTACCAACTGGGGTTGGAGGTGGTGGTGGTAATATTCCGGCTGCTTCATATTCTTTACGTCTCTTTTGTTTCTTGCGTAAAACTTCTATATTTTTTTTGCTGGTATAAGTCAAATAGCATGATTTGTGCCAAACCAAATGTTGCCAGTTTCCACTTTTGCCGTCTGTGATTGCATCGCGGATCTCGGGATCGATAGATTTTGCAATAGTTTGCCGAAGTTCTGCACATTTCGCGAAAGTACTGAAACATTTTTCTGATGCGTGTACTATAGAAGCTCCTACTTTTTTACAAAAAACGCACGTCGTTTTAAATTCTATTGTTGATTCTAGTTCACTCTCAGATCTTGTGGTATCTGTTGTGGAAGAGTTAGCCATTTTTATTTGAGAACTGACTGTAAGGAAACAAGCCAACAAAACTTTACTCTATTGGATTTTTAAGTTTAAACACAGCAAAAATTAATCGACATTATTAGTTACTAAGTAAACCTACCTTTCTGTCTGCCTCTTGAAATGTTTATAGAAATATTACGTTTCTAAGATAACGCATAAAGACCGTAGTTAACCCAATGCTTGATTTGAAACTATTTTGCTTCACTTCAGTCCAATATTTTGTATCTGAAAGGACGCATTAAAAGCAATCAATCAATTTTTGTGGTTTTATTGTACAATACCTGCAGGCTCTTTATAAGTAATCTAATATACTCCACAATAAAAACGTCACAAACAAAGATTTTACAAGTGTTGTTACACCCTCACAAATGATAAAATGTGCCTAATTTGTATTCGAATAGAACGCTTAAAGTGCGAGTGGAATGGAGCTGCGGGGAATCTAGAGACGCAAGATAGGCGAAGCAGAGTGGGGATGCGTAGCTGAGATTCCCGAAAATACCACAATTTTAACACGTAATCACATTTAATTGCATATCTCGTTTACAAAACCATTAAAAATTACAATTCTTATGTGTTCGGATTCTACATAGACAAAGCAAACTTATTTAAAGAATGCATTTTTTCGATATGACGCCGCGTTTCCAAGTATCGGCAGATTGAGCGGAAAAAAACATGAAATTGAATTAAATTTTGCAGTGGTACGAATCGAGATATCAAAGATTTAAGTTATTTTTATGCGTAAGAGCCCGTGCATTGAGCAATTTTCAAAAATTCATAAAAAATTTAATTCCACAAAACTATTTACAAATTTAGCATCAAAAAATTGTTCACGTTCTCTTCTATACAGTACGCTAGATAACTCGAATTTTGATTATAGTGCCTTTCTGCTCAGGCCGATTTTTGACGGCTTTTGGATTTTGAAACATCAAAATACAAACTTTCGTTTGGTCAAGGTTTCAAGTTGTAACCCCGAAGCCCCCACAGAAACCATTTTTAAGCGTCTTTCGGAGCGCCGATCACTCTACTAATATTACTATTGATATTTGAAATATTAATAGTAAGTAAATAATATTTACTTACTTATGTAAATCCGGATACACGTATGGTAAATTACTGATACACATACCGACTTCAAACTGATAGTAAACAATAGAAGGGCATATGCATAAACCTTGTAAGAACCAATGAATTTTTTATTATCAAATCCGGATAGCGTATGGTAAATTGCTGATACACATACCGACTTCAAACTGACAGTAAACGATAAAAGGGCATATGCTTAAATTTTATAGGCACCAATACATATTGTATTGTTAAATCCTGATAGTAAACAATAAAGGGCATATGCTTAAAACCTTATAGGAAACAATACATTATGTATTATCAAATCCAGATAGTAAACAATTAAAGCAGGTAAGTAGAATTCACATAGATACCGTTATATTATATATTTGTAAGTTACAATCCATACCATGAGAGGCTTACATTGTAATTCCAACCATTCTATCGTAAATGGCTGTTTCACAAACCGATTTCAAGCTTATAGAACCTCATATAATTATTTTTATAAGTCCCTACAAAAATTACAAAACCGGAGTATGAGAATAATCCTTAAATGCAATAGGTTCACTCCAATTAATACCATGCTGTCGACTCTTGAATGGCTAAATGTGTCAGACAAATTGTACCTAAGTGCAATGATTTTTATATATAAAATTGTGAACAAACTACAACCCAGTTACTTTAATGAATTCATTACATTTAATCATGAAATCCATGACCATCTTACAAGATCCAAGGGATAATCTTCATTTAAATCAAATGCATAAAAAAAGGTCCATGAATTCTTTGTTCTTCAAAGGGATTGATCGATTTAACAAACTACCTCTTGAAATTAAAAACAGCCCTTCAGTTAAACTGTTCAAATATAAGTTGATTAAGCACATTAGAGAACTTTGATAGTGTTATTATTTATTAATTAAAATCATAATAAACTGTTATAGCATTTTTATATCTTTAGATTTTGTATTTCCTATACCTGTATATTTTGATTTTAATGTTCCAATTACATTTATACTTTAGTCATTCTGTGACAATAGCAATAGTAATTAATGTATTTTAGTTTGGTTGAAATGTAGTTTAAATATATGTATATTAGGATTCCTATTTAAATAAATTACTTACTTACTTACTTACTTTTTCCTATTTGGAATTTTTAGTAGGGTTACCTACTTATTTGGAAGAAGTTCGCCTACAAAGTAGAAGATATATGTGGTTCCATATCAATATGGTGCTGCTCACATAACGCCAATATCTTTCCTGATTATACACGACGTTTGGAAATCAGTGGATAGGTAATTCTGGAGCATTGCGACGGCCAGCTAGATCGCCAGATTTAAATCCGCTGAATTTCTTTTTGTGGGGTTACCTTATTAAGACATTTGTATATGAAATATTGAAGCCCAATTTCTTAACGCAGAGGATTTGAAAGTAGAATAAGAAATGGATGTAATTCTATTCGACGTCACACTCTATTATGTACAGTTAATGGTGAATTAATAAAGGGAATGAGCTAGTGTGTTACGTTAATGGACAAAATTTTGAACAATATTTGCAATGCACAACTGTAGTGCCTAGACTTTTTTTACCTGTTTTTATCTGGTTGAAATAACTTTGAAAATTAGTATTTATTGTTATTGCAAGCTTTTATTTGTGCATTTGTCAGTTTGGTTCAAATATTGTAATTCAATTTTCCCCTTAGGGAAAAAAAGGGTTGATTTTACCTCCAGAAATTTTGCAATTTCCTATTTAGTTCATTTTAATTAAATCTTGTTTTTAAAAATATTTATTTCCTTCGTTTCTTGTTGGTGTTTTGGTACTTTAAATATTGTTAATGATATGTCTTTTACAAATAAAGCATTAAATTACTATTTACATTATTTTCATTAAAAGAATTCGGTTTGGAATCGGAAAAAGTGTTTTTAATTTTTTTTCTTCAAAAAGAATTTGGAGTATGCGTAATAACATAACTTGAAGTTAATTAAAACTTTTATAAGAAAACATTAACACAGTTCACATACAGGGTGAGGTAAAAAAATATCAGCTTCCTTCCCTAACAATTTTTCCAAAAATTTTTTTAATCACTCTGTATGCATGTTTAAATGCTTTAAAAATATCCACAACTTGATTAGCCCAACATGGTCGTCGCTTAAAAAATAAGAAAGTTGCATGTCTGGAGAGTTTTAAGTGGCGCACCATGTATATAATTTTTAAATAAATAAAATATGTTTTTATATAAACAAACATAGCTCAAACCAAAGAGCAGTATAGATCATTCTCTAAATCAATTCTCGTGGAAAAATCTACAAATCCTCAAGAACCGGACACGTACCTCCGACTAAAATTTGTAGACTCTTTTCGATTTTTATCCAAATCCCTCGATAAGCTGAGCCAGAGTTTAGAATCTCATCAATGTACAGATATTAGAAAATATTTTCAAAATGATGAAGAATTCAGTTTAATCAGACAGAAAGGTGTTTTCCTTACAATTATGTAGACTCGTTTGAAAAATTGGAAGAAACACAGTTACCTTCGAAAGACAAGTTTTACAATGATTTAACAAATGAGGCCATTTCTGACGATGATTACGAGCGAGCTAACAAAGTTTGGAATATCTACAAATGTGAAACGTTGGGACAATATGCAGATTTATATCTAAAATCAGACATTTTATTATCAGCCGATGTATTTGAAAATTATCGAAAAGTGTGTTTGGAACAGTACAAATTAGATCCAGCTCATTATTTGACGCCGCCTTCTTTAAGCTGGGATGCCATGTTACGTCACACAGGTGTTGGACTTGAACTTAAAACCGATGTGGATATTGTGCATTTCTTTAGAAAAGGAATTCGAGGTGGCGTGGCCCAATGTAGCAAAAGAAAGGCTGTGGCAAATAATAAATTTTTGTCGAACTATGATCCTGGTAAACCAACATCATACATTATGTACCTAGACGCCACAAATTTATATGGCTCCGCAATGGAAAGATACCTGCCCACAGGTAATTTTAGGTGGTTAAAGAAAGAAGAAATCGATAATTTTGATTGTTCCCTTGATTGTCCCCTAGTTGTTCCAAAAGGATATATTCTAGAAGTGGACTTGGAATATCCCTCAAACTTGCACGATGACCATAACGATTTACCATTCTGTCCTGAGAGAATGATTCCTCTCAAAAGCAAAACTACCAAATTAATTCCAAATTTACGAAACAAATATAAATATATTGTGACGTGTTTCCACCCTTAGGAAACTACCCCTCGCAAATTCCGTGGGTTCCAAAAAATTATAACACGAGATGTCCACTAACACATTTTATTAAATATTTACTGGATACTTCACAATACTATTATTAATTTAAATACACTTTACTGACTAAAATCACAATGTTTATCACTTTGTTTATCTTTGAAGTCTTAACCTCACTTTCTATACTTTCTGAACTTTCTGAACTACTCGCCGAGAATGCGGTCGGTCTTTTATACCTAAAAATGACAGATCTCGATTGTTCTGTGATGACGCCACCATTCTCTAGATAATTCCAAATGTCACTTTGGAATCTTCTGGTAGGTTCTTTTTCGAGTAGGTGCAAATACATCATTCTAGGGGTTGTAACACATTACACTGCCCCCTCCTTAAGCCTGAACGTCCCGGTCAGGCAGTTCAGCCTCTTTCACGTACTTCGCCAGTCTATCCAAGTGTACGATCTTCATCTTGGACTTTTTGTTTCGTTGAATCCGATAGACGACATCATTAATTCGGGTAATAACAGTATAAGGTCCTTCCCAAGGAGGTTGAAGTTTCGGTGACTTCCCTTTCTTTCGCTGTGGGTTATACAGCCAAACCAGATCTCCTGCCTTGAACCCTTCTGAACTACCCTTACGGTCGTATCGAGCCTTCATTCGGTCACTGGCTATGGTGATTTGGTCTCTAACCAGCTCATGAACATTTCTTAGCCGTTCACTCATTTCATCCACATAGCTGTTCACAGGAAGCTGTTCTCCGCCTGGTGTTCCGAAAATCAAATCACACGGCAGTCTGATCTCATGTCCAAATACTACACGGGCTGGTGTTTGTTTCGTAGACTCGTGGATAGCAGCTCTGTATGCCATGAGGAAGAACGGTATGTGGAGATCCCAATCACGTTGATTCTTATGAACCACTTTAGAGAGATGTTCTTTCATGGTCTTGTTATGTCGTTCCACCATTCCATCTGATTGCGGGTGAAGGGCTGTTGTCCGTGTTTTGTGTATCCCCAATAACTTGCAGATTTGCTGAAACACCCCTGACTCAAAGTTCCTCCCTTGATCTGAGTGCAGCTCCAGGGGTACACCAAACCGACATATCAAATTATTTACCAAGACTTTGGCAACAGTGACTGCTTCTTGGTTTGGAATTGCATAGGCCTCTGGCCACTTACTAAAATAGTCCATGGCAACCAGTATATGCTTGTTACCGTCCTTGGTTACTGGGAATGGGCCGGCTATATCGATCGCAATCCTCTCGAAAGGAGCTCCGACGTTATATTGTTTCATTGCCCCCCTACTTCTAGTCTGCGGTCCCTTACTTGCTGCACAAATTTTGCAATTGCGACACCAAGCTTCTACATCCTGACGACTATTTACCCAATAAAATCGTTCTCGTACTTTATTCAGGGTCTTATTAACGCCGAAGTGTCCACCGGATGCTCCATTATGCACTTCCTGAAGTACTTTCGGTACTCGACACCTGGGAATCACTAGACGCATAACAACTTCCTTGCCATCCGGGCTTTCCCAAGCTCTCTTTAGCAGCCCGTTCATAACTTTGAGTGAATCCCATTGGGCCCACAAAGCCTTCAATCCAACTGCCTTGTCCGAAACATCCTTCCACGCTGGTCGAATTCCTTTCTCCTTTGCTTTCAATATAGCCCCAATCTCTGTGTCATTCTTGTCTCAGGGCTTCAGTTGTCCAATCATCCGGAACCTCTATTTTAATAGTGTTGACGGCCACCGTACCCTGAAATTTCTCAACGTGGCGGCAGTGCTTGCAATCTTCCTTGCACGGTCTTCTAGATAAAGCGTCTGCGTTCTTATGAGATCTTCCAGGTCGATGTTCGATTTTGAAATCATACTGTTGCAGCCGTTCTATCCAACGAGCCAGTTGACCTTCAGGGGTTTTCAACTGCAACAGCCATTTTAATGCAGCATGGTCGGTGCGAATCTTAAAATGTCTTCCATAAAGATATTTATGAAAATGGTCCACTGATTTAACGATGGCCAGTAACTCTTTCCGGGTTACACAATAATTTCTTTCCGGTTTGGACAGCACCTTGCTGAAATATTCGATCACTCTTTCCTGCCCACTCTGGATTTGGGACAGTACACAACCGACCGAAGAATTGCTGGCATCCGTGTCTAAAATAAAAAGTCCTTCCCGTTGTGGGTACGCTAGCACAGGACCAATGCATAGAGCTGCCTTCAATTTTCTCCATGCCGTTTCACATTCCGGTGTCCATTGGTACTGCACTTTCTCTTCTGTCAGCCGGTGTAATGGCTTCGCAATTTCGGCAAACCCTTCCACAAAGCGCCTATAATAAGTGCAGAGGCCAAAGAAGCTCCGTACTTCATGAACGTTAGATGGTCTTGGCCAATCTCGTACAGCAGAAATTTTGTCAGGGTCTGTTTGTATTCCATCCGAAGACACCACGTGACCAAGAAATTTGACTTCTTTCTGGAATAGCAGGCACTTCTTCGGGTTCAACTTCAGATGGGCATTCCTGACTCGCCCAAATACTTCTTGAAGATTTTTCAAATGTTCTGTAAAGTCTTGTCCCATAACAAGCACATCGTCAAGGTAAACCAGGCACGTCCTCCAGGTTAGCCCTCGCAGTACGAATTCCATCAATCTTTCAAAGGTAGCTGGCGCATTGCAAAGTCCAAAAGGCATCACGGTAAATTGATAAAGACCACTGCCTGCTGAAAACGCTGTCTTTTCCTTATCATCCGGATGAAGCCCCACTTGCCAGTATCCACTCCTAAGGTCTAACGTAGAAAACCATCGTGAGCCTGCCAACGTGCTTAACGTGTCGTCAATTCGTGGTAATGGGTAACTGTCTTTCTTCGTGACATCATTTAATTTTCGATAATCGACACAAAATCTTAATGTTCCGTCCTTCTTGGCAACCAAAACTACTGGCGATGACCATGGACTTGTTGACTCCTCAATGACTCCATCTTGTAGCATCTTGTCTATCATTGCCGAGGCATCCTCTTGTTTCGCTAATGGAAGCCTCCTAGGTGGTTGTCGAATAGCGGGTGAGTCACCAGTATTTATCCGATGCTGGACTATGTCTGTTTTTGTAAGGGCCTCTGTATTCTTGGCAAATACTGAACTTTCCTTTTCCAGGAACTTGATTGCCTCCCTTCGTTCATCCTCAGATAAATGCTCCAACTGGGTACTCAGCAAGGTCAAAACTTCCTGGTCTATTTTCGTAGATGAACTTCCCTCTGTTTGTTCCTCGCACCTTGCTACCCATGAGACCGGTTCATAGGAGCCAATCGGTTTGCCTTCCTTAATTGTCACCGAGTGGGAATTTAAATTAACGACTCTAATTGGGATTTTGTCTTTAGTCCGGGTTAAAGTTCTCGCCACAATAATATTGGGTAGGGACTTAATCGATTCGTCATCTTCAACTAGGCCAACACGGTACCCTCCAGGATTTCCTTCTAAGGCAACATCAATCATTTGTTCTGAATGAGCAGGAATCTTGATTGTTTGTGTTGTTAACAACCTTGCTTTATTTCCAATTTTTAAGACTCGCTCCCCTACGTCAACAATAAATCCCTGCTCTCCCATGATGTCCAGACCCAAAATGAAATCATCCATAATGTCAGCCACAATGACCTTGTAATTGAACCTCAACCGTCCAACCTGCAGTTCCAAGTTGATTTCTCCATGGACCGCAGCCCTGTCCCCCGTGGCTGTCCGAATGATTACTCCATTTTGCTTCTTGTCAATCTGCAAGCCTGATATAAACCCTGGCCGCACTATTGATGACGTGGCACCGGTGTCAATAGTAAACACGCATTTTCTTCCATTCACATATCCTTGCAACAACAGACTGCTTGGAATTCTTTGGAGCTGGGAAATCTTTATTTCTCTGGGGGCACCGCATTCCCTAGCCAGTACAGCCCCCTTGGTGCTGGCTATCTTTAGTTTTCCTGCTTCTCTTCAACATTCACAGCATTTACTCGACTCTCCGAGTTCTGCTGTCGACAGTCTCGTTTCATATGTCCCACCTTGCCGCAGTTGAAACATTTAATACCTCCGCTCGGCTTTCCTTTATTTTGTTGTTTCTCCTGCTTTCCGAGGCCATCCAATTTATCGCATAATTTGGTGAATATTTTCTGCATCTCAGTCAGCAAGGGGTTCTGGTTCATTTCTGGTTGCGATTCTTCGAGAGTCACAGCTCGAACTCTCGACCTTGGAGTATCCCTGTAAGCGGCTTCTACTTCGAGTGCACGCACCAAAGCTTCGCTACTACTTTGGTGTCTCGTCAGCCTCAGAACTCGCCTGACCTCTTCGTCCCTTATACCATCTAAAAAGGCCCCCACGGCTAATTGTTCCTGGAATTCTTTAGGTGCACTCGGATACGCCAGGTGTGCCAGTCTCTCTATCGCAGTTTCAAATTCTTGTAAACTTTCCCCAGCTTTTTGCATCCGGGATTTCAGCTGAGCCTGGTATAATTGGGCAAGGTGTTGATCGCCATACCTCAAGTCTAATGCAGCTTCCAAGACTTTGAAGTCCCTTTGTTTATCCACTGGGATAGTTTGAAGCAATTCTGAGGCCTGGCCCCTTAACGCCAGAATTAATGCCATGGCCTTTTCCTCATTATCCCAGTTCGCACACGCTGCTGCCTCAAACTGCCTCTTGTACGTCGTCCAGGAACTTTGGCCATCAAAAGAAGGAGGTTTTAGTCGCTGACCTGATGATACCACCTGCTGGCTTCCTCTATCTCTCAACTGTCGTTTAAGCCGGTCTATTTCTCCTTTAACTTCTTCTTCGAACTTGTTTACTTTCTCTTTAACTTGACTGACTTCTGTCTCGACTTCACCTACTTTTTCTTCTACCTTGTTTATCTCTTCTTTGACTTCACTCTTTAATCCTTCGTTGACAGAAATGATAGCGTCCTGCTGTATTTTCATTTGTTCATTCAGAATTTTCCTTAATTCTTCTTGGCGTCTTTCTTGTTCCTCTTTTTCTTCTTGACGCTGTCTTTCTTGTTCTTCTTTTTCTTGTTGGTGTTTTATTTCCAGATTTTCCATCATTTTCTTTAATTCATCTCTTTCTTCTTGACGTCTTGTTTCTTGCTCTTCTTTTTCTTCTTGACGTCGCTTTTCTTGTTCTTCTTTTTCTTTCTGACGTCGCTTTTCTTGGTCTTCTATAATTTTTCGCAGTTCGGTTTTTTCTTCTTGGCGTCGTCTTTCTTGTTCCTCTTTTTCTTCTTGACGTCGTCTTTCTTGCTGTTCTTTTTCTTCCTGACGTCGTTTTTCCTCCTCTTGACGTCTTCTTTCTTCCTGTTCTTTTTCTTCCTGACGTCGTTTTTCCTCCTCTTGACGTTTTCTCTCCTGTTCTTCTTTGTCTTCCTGCCGTTGATGCGCCATCATTTTTTTGAATTGTTCGAATAAGTCCTGCATTTGTTTATCGGATGCCATACTTCTTGTTGTTACGGGCATACGATGAAATTAAAATAAAATAAATTTAACTGTCACGTCAATATCGGTAATGGAACTTCCCAGACAAATCTCGAAATAGCACGAAAAAGTCTTATCCAGAGTCTTTTGTCAGTATCCAGTTCAGAGAATTTAATAATCTCCACTAATGTCCAAATAGAAAAGTTCTAGAAATTTTCACGCACTAAATGAGTCTTTTTCAGTGTCTCTATCACTTCTCAGTTCAAAGGATTTAATTATCACACTAATGTCCTAATAAAATGTTCTACAATGTCTCAAAAATGCACTTAACACTATTTTCCTGTTCGAAAATAACCCTCGAACAAATGTCCAGTAAATGAGTATTCCGTGTTAGCACTAAACCTCGAGAATACTTCTCGAACACTCCAGCACAACTTCAGAGCTCCTCTTGTCATAAAATTCCGCTTTCTGACACCAATTTGTGACGTGTTTCCACCCTTAGGAAACTACCCCTCTCAAATTCCGTGGGTTCCAAAAAATTATAACAAGAGATGTCCACTAACACACTTTATTAAATATTTACTGGATACTTCACAATACTATTATTAATTTAAATACACTTAGTGACTAAAATCACAATGTTTATCACTTTGTTTATCTTTGAAGTCTTAACCTCACTTTCTATACTTTCTGAACTACTCGCCGAGAATGCGGTCGGTCTTTTATACCTAAAAATGACAGATCTCGATTGTTCTGTGATGACGCCACCATTCTCTAGATAATTCCAAATGTCACTTTGGAATCTTCTGGTAGGTTCTTTTTCGAGTAGGTGCAAATACATCATTCTAGGGGTTGTAACACATTACAATATCATACACTACAAAAACTTGAAACAATGTTTAAAATATGGTATGAAATTAAAGAAAGTGCATAGGATAATAGAGTTTTCCCAATCACCTTGGTTGAAGTCATATATCTATTTAAACACAAATCTCCGAAATTCTGCGAAAAACGAGTTTGAAAAAGATCTATTCAAGTTAATGGTGAATTCAATTTCTGGCAAAACCATGGAAAACGTTGATGAAAGACAAAACATTAAACTATGTACGTGCTGGGAAAATAAAAAAGGTATTGGGTGCCAAAGCATTAATAACCAAGCCACATTTTAAATCGTGATCAGTATTCGATGAAAATTTAGTAGCAGTTCAACTAGAGAAATTAAAAGTTGTGTATAACAAACCACTCTACGGCTTTTCCATTTTAGATATTTCCAAGACAATCATCTATGAATTTCTATATGGTTACATCAAATCCGTGTATGGAGGTGAAGCAAATGTCCTCTACACAGACACCGACAGCCTAATTTTAGAAATATAGATAACGTTTCTAATGACATCAAGAAAAACATCCAATATTTCGATAGGTACTTCAAATTATAACTTCGATAACATCTATAATATACCCAAAACAACGTCTGTGGTAGGGAAAACGAAGGACGAATATGCTAGAAGACCAATTGAGAGCTTTTACGGTACTGGTGCCAAAGCGTACTGCGTTAAAGCTGGTGATGTAATGAAAAAAGCTAAAAGTGTTTCCAAGAGTGTCGTTAAACATCAAATAGATTTTTCAGACTATGTTCAGGTTGTCGAAAACGGCGGCTTAATATTCCGTAAAATGTCTATATTTAAATCCACTTTACACACTATTCATACTGAACTTAAAAATAAAGTGGCTCTATCATCTGTCGATGATGTATGTTATACCTGGAGATGTGAGAACTTTGGCTTGGAGACATCATCTAATTCCTGACAGTAGTGATAAAAATTTAGACATTTTGCTAAAATACG
The DNA here is from genome assembly GCA_936432065.2 of Rutpela maculata. Taxonomy (NCBI): domain Eukaryota; kingdom Metazoa; phylum Arthropoda; class Insecta; order Coleoptera; family Cerambycidae; genus Rutpela; species Rutpela maculata. The sequence continues at coordinate 79,201,383 of OW386290.2, forward strand.
CTAGATGTTTGGACATGGAAGAACCTGAAGCAGGATGGGATAGTGTTAATTTAGATGAGTCTGAATCAGAATGTGATAATTGAGATTAGGATAATTTTGATTTATTAGATTTGTAATTTATTAGGTTTGTAATTTATATTTAAAAACATACATTATTGTTTACTTATAAATAACACAGTGCTGCTAAATATGTTAGGTTAGGTTGGGCTAGATGCGCGTCTAGCCCAACCTAAGCTAACATATTTAGCAGCACAACAGGATAACAAAGGACAACGAATAATAAAACGAAAAGACAACAACGGACAACGAACTCGCTATCGCATGCACTCATAATAAGCATCTGGTGAGCAGGTGTCTACAGACAAGTTCAAACATGTCTAAACTTGTCTAGACATCATCTGGCATAAGTCGTTATTTCATGAGTCATAATGAACACCTGTTAGATATCCAGTGGTATGAGTGGGGGATTTATTATATAAGCCTGGAATTAAAGCAGAATTTATTAATATGTTTGAACCGACTGATGTAGTGGAGACAAAGCATTGTTGTGTTTGCCACAGACTAATTAGTAAACGATACCTCTCCAGTGATTCTTGGATGAGTAGACCTAAACTGATAATAAGTTATTGTACGTATTGTAACCAGACAAGACCAATTAAACCTAATAGGTTTTATGAAAATGATCCTTTTCGTTTTCTAAATTCTCCAATTCGAGAAACGTTTTGAAATCTCCATAGTTACGCAGTTCATTCAGAATGGGTTATTTTTACTAGATAAGAGTGCAATTTTATAATGAAAATAAAATACTTATACACCAAGAGATGATAGAGAGCTAGAAATTCCGATGTGCTAATAAAAAGTTTGATATAAAAGATAAAAACTATTCTTTCATCAGAATTATAGGATGTTATGAAGATTGCGATTGCGATTATTACGAACTCGACGATGAAGGGAAATCAGCATACTATATAAAATGTGATTGTGATGATTAGGAACTCGATGATGATGAGAAATGCTCTGAACATCGTACAGAACCTCCAATTTGTAAATGTATTGATAGTGATTTAGACTAAGTTGAAACATGGAAATTTTGTAATGTCATAGAAATAAAAAAACTAAAATATGTTCCGTGTGTTTTATTTTACAAACAGGTTTAAACATGTGTAGAAAGTCTGGACTCGTCTAAGATGTACAGGAATGATAGATGGATGGATATGAGATAATTAATTCAATATGTAAGCGCATGTGCAAAAGGTAATTAACTTTCATTATCTCAATGCGCAGAAGCAAAGGACCCCGCACACAATACATGGGTTTTGCGGCTCCGGTCAAATTTCGTGAAACTCTGGGAAATAGTAGTTCTCAGTGAGTAGAAAAAAAATCTAAATGATTGATTCCGAGATAAGGCCAGCTGAATTCGGACCAATCGATATGTATATTTTTTTCACAAAAGCCTTTAAAGTAGCAATTTTATGCCCGGGGCGGGTATAGAAAGTTGCTTTTTTAAAGGCTACTGCGAAAAAAAATAGATACAACCCTTGGGGAATAAAGAGAGACAGCCCATAGCCCGTGTTTTTTACACGAGCTATGGACTGCCTTTCTCTTTATTGCCCTCGGGCGTAAATATATTATTATATGAAACGTAGCATATGCAGACACTTGAACACATGAAGTGTAGGTTATGTAGATATTTCTGTTATTATGCGAACGTTCGTATAATATTTTTATAATATTCCAAAGTATTATGACACAATAGGGGGTGGGGTTGGGGATAGGTTGGTTTTTCATAACAAATGATTGTACATAACAAGAGCAATCGAACTACCCCACTGCCAGGGTGCCCGGAGGGAGGGATCTGACTCTGATACTACATTCGGCTGTTCCTTAGAGATATCGGAAAATTGATCCATTTTGGGAGATCCTTGATTCATTTTAGGAAACAAATGACCAATTATGGGTCACCATATCGATAATCTGACCTCATATTCGTGATCAGGGTCTTCGAAAATTCTTGGTACGAGTATAGGCGGATTTTGAACCATGAAAACGCTATTTGAATATTCGCGATTTTTATCGAACAGAATATTTGCTGGTCGCAGCGTTCAAGTAGCTCTAGCTCAAAATCAGTATATTTTTGAGCTTGGCGCCCATTTAGACTTTTGTACTACTATTCCGAGAGTTATGTGGATTAGCCTACTGGTGGTTTAGTAGGGGTGGTTTCTAGGGGTTATGTGGGTTAGAGAGTTGGTGGTTAGGTCGTTTAGCCCGCTTGTGGTGTGAATTCTTTCAAGAAAAATAAGCGATTAAACTCGCTATTCCCAGGGTCAGGTGGGTTAGCCTTCTTGTAGTTTTTAGGGATTAGGTGGGTTATGGGGTTGGTGGTTAGGTGGGTTATGCCGCTTGTGGTATGAAATTCAATATTTCAAGAAAAATAAGCGACTCAACTCGCTGTTCCCAGGGTTAGGTGGATTAGCCCGCTTGTGGTTTGGTAGGGGTGGTTTCTAGGTTTCTTTTTAGCTGGTCTTATCTCGGAACCAATGGAGTTTGGAGCTTCGCGCCCATTTAGACTTTTTTTTTACTCATTGAGAACTACTATTTCCAAGAGTTTCACGAAATTTGACCGGAGCAAAACCCATGTATTGTGTGCGGGTCCTTTATACTGATGCTATAAAGAGAAGAGCTAACTGATGATCGTTTATTTGCGGTGCTAGTCTCCTACAGCAACGAATCAAAATGTTTATGTGTGATTATTGTAGTAGAAGTTTTACAAGCAAAGAACACGTACGACGTCATCAAAGAGAGTCATGTAAGAAGTTAGCCAATATTGGAGTTGAGACTCCATCAAGGTCTAATCATATCTGTGGTTATTGTAGTGCAACGAACACCTGCGACTTCATCAAAGAAAGTCATGTAAGAAATTGCCTGATAATGGACCTGGAACAAAACGGCCTGATTTGGATTCAGTTGAAGCATGTAATTATTGCAATGTAACTGCCACGATCATTGTGAAGAAAGAAATCATTCATATACCTCATGAGGTACAGAAGATCTAGGACGAAAAATTGTTTAGAAATAAACAAAGGTTCTCTATTAAATAAATTATACTTATTGTTTAATAAATTATATTGTAACGCCTCCTAGCTGAGTTGTCACAACGTATAATAAATTCAATAATATGGACAGAACTATTTAGCAGTTTTCTGTAAACTGATGTTTGAAGTAGAGTAAAAGGTCAAGGTAGTTCACTGAAAGGCCGACGCGGCACTAAAATCGTCCCCTCGGGCGATGTGAAACAAATTCGACACAAGCCGGGTCTCTTTATGTTCCGCGGTGATGAAAGCCGGTAGTTAAATGGCGTGTTGTTAAATCAAACGCATACGTTCTTTAGTGGAAAGGGGATGTAAGTTAATCATATTCTACCCAATTTTCAAAGCTAATTAAGTTTTCTATTTATTTTAGGGTTCTCAGATTGAACACACAAAATTATGCAAATTAATTACAATTAATTACCATTACGTAAATTACGTAAATTAAGTACAAATTACGTACATTAAGTACATAAATTAACATTAACACGACAAATTAACATGATCATTATCAGTATATTAAATTACCAGTAGATCACATTTGCAGTAAATTGTACTATCATGAAATTACGTTATCATTAAATCAAACCATCATTTTGCTTCCACCTATCCCGTAGTCCAGACGGCCAAACTCGTTTCAACGATTGTGTAATCACGTTACTTGGAGGCAGTTACGACGTTCTGTTAATAATTCTATTGGGAACTACGTCTTAATGATTATTTTGCTGTTTAATTTCACATGGGTGGATCACGAAGAAAATCTTTTTTCGAAGTAGTAGCCAAGGTTTACTGCAGCCATTTTCTCGTCACGGGACCGTGGAAGCCATGACCGTGGAAGCCACGAGCGAGTCCAGCTAGCGAGGGATTTCTCTGAACGCCTGTTCAAAAGTTAAGTTCATGTTATAAATTTATGTGTTTCTAATTATTACCTCTCCAACAATTTGCGAGATTTAAATGGCCGAGGCCAGATTTAATTATTGATTTAATTGAAATCTTACGAGCTACGAAATCACCGCGTTAACTAAATAGCAAATTTTAGAGTGCCCTATGCACCTGCTAATCTTATTGGTGTTAAATTTTATGTATTTTAAGATACAGGGTGTTAATGATCACGTTGTAGTGGAAGTTTCCATTTAATTTACCGCGTAATTAGAGGTTTGTGTTTAGACGTCGACACAAAGCCTACAAGGGGGTGGAATCTGTCGCCTTTTGCGTCCACTTCCCCATTTTGCTTTTGGTTAATACCAATTTTACCTTGTGTAGATATATTGTTTGTTACATTTGGTAATTTTGCCGTGTGGTGTATTTTAGAGATTCTTTTGGTCATTACCAATTTTACCTCGTGTATATAATTTTGTTACATTTCATAATTCTGCCGTGTGGTTTATATTGTAGAGTAAGTTAATGTTATCACTTGTACATTTTATTAGTTGTTACGTGTTATGTCAGTGATAAATTTATGATCGATTTGTATTTATTGCGTAATTAATCGAAAATTTATGATCATTACATTGCCTGTTATAGATTTCTGGTTATTACGTAATTTTTATATTTAGAATAGAATAGAATAGAATAGAATTTATTGTGCCATTTTTTTGATACATAGATTATGTACATTTGGCACGTCTAAATAACAATATTTAGTTACAATAATTGATACAAATTGAAATAAACAATTTGTCTGTCTCATTACAGCAATAAAACTTAAAATAAAATACACAAATACACAAAAATACACATTAATAAAAGAACTTATAAATATGTATAAAAACAAACAAACCTCTGTCCATACAAATGAAACACAACAGATTAAAAATAATAATAATAATATCAAATTTTATCTATTTAAAAATTCGTCAACACTATAAAATGCATTTTCTATTAATAGTTTTCTTATTTCTTTTTTAAATAAAGATAAGTTCAATTCTTTCATAGTTTTAGGAACGCTGTTAAATAAAATAATACAATTATAGTGCAGTGAGTTTTGAAATGTCGCTGTTTTATGCACTGGGATCAACAACAGATCTTTATGTCTTGTATTATATAAATGATTATCTCCGGAAGTGGAGAAGGTGTATAAATTTGTTTTTGCAAATACCAGACATTTGTAGATATAGATACTAGGAACTGTAAAAATATTATATTTTTTAAATAATTCCTTACAACTGGATCTATTACTTAGGTTAAAAATTAGTCTTAGTAATCTCTTCTGGGAAACAAATACTCGTTGTATATGACTTGAACGGCCCCAGACTCATATATTCAATGATAAATGTGGATAAGCTAAAGCATAATACACACTTATCAGACCCGTCTGGGCAATTGTATCCTTTAGCTGTAGAACAGCGAAGTAGGCTTTATTAAGCAATTTACAAATGTGCTCTATATGCAGTTCCCATGTTAACCTGCTGTCTATGTAGGTGCCTAGGAATTTTGTTGAATCAATAAAATTTATGTCACCACTAGAGATTAATGCCCTTCTAAAATTAAAATTTATAAAAACGGTTTTTTCATCATTCAAAATTAGCTTATTTCTCTGGCACCATGCGTGTACATCGTCTAGTGTGACATAAATTTTATGATATAATTCTTCCTGCGTGACAGCTGATACCGAGACAGTAGTATCATCTGCATACATCGTGGTAACGCCATGTTGAATGTAATTTGGCAGATCGTTAATGTAAATAAAAAATAATAGAGGGCCTAATATTGAGCCTTGGGGGACCCCCAAGGTTACGTCATGGATATTTGATTGAAATTCGTTACACTTTACTACTAATTTACGATTTTCCATGTACGAGTTAATGCAACTTAAAAGACATCCTCGTATACCAATAGCTTCCAATTTTTTCGACAGTATATGCCTGTCCACAGAATCGAAAGCTCTCGATAAATCGAAAAACAGCGACACAACATATTGGCCCTCATCTAATTCTTTATAAATATATTTAAAGAAATATGCCGATGCCGTTTCAGTTGATTTCCTTGGCCTGAATCCATGTTGATATTCGGTCAGTATTTTATTTTGTTCTATAAATGACATGATACGGTCGTAAATAATTTTTTCCAATATTTTCGAGAATGCACTTAAAAGAGAAATTTGCCGGTAATTTTCAACACTATTTTTACAGCCCTTTTTAAAAATGGGGATTATGGACGCGATTTTAAGAAAGTCAGGAAATTCTCCGTTAACCAGTGACATATTTATGAGGTACAAAAGCGATGTTAATATATTGTCAGATATATTTTTTATTATGTGTGCAGTAAGGCCGTCCATACCAGATGATTTCTTATTTTTGAGGTTATGTATGACGTTTGATAGTTCTTTTTCGTCAACAGGATAAAAAAATATTGAATTTGGGATATATTTAGATACTGTACACGGTAGAGATAAATTATGCCCAAAATGTGCATTAATATTGTCAGGGACGACACTGGAAAAATATGAAGCAAAGCAATGTGACACTTGATTTCCGTCTGAAGATAATTTGTTCTGGATATTAAGGCTTATATGGCAAGGACTGGCCCTTGTCCTTCCCAGTTTGTTATTAATGATATTCCAGGTTTCTTTGGTTTTATTGTCTGCATTTATTATTTTATTGTTGTAGTATTCTAGTTTAGCAATTTTAATGTTTTTCCTATACCTTTTCTTGATTTCATTATAATACAGTTTTTTTTCCGGATAGTTGGAATTTTTCATATCATAATAAACTTTGCGAACCCTGTTACCTTCTTCGGTTAGCACATTTGTTACCCACCCTTTATCGTTTTTAGAAGTGGGTCGCTTTTTAAGTTGTTTTAGTGGACACGCAACGTTAAAACACCATGTGATATTATCAAAGAAAAAATTAAATGCATCAGTTATGCTTAGATTTAACATTTCATCCCAATTTACCATCTTTAGTCTCTCATTAAATTCTTGTATATTATCTTTTTGAAGATCACGTTTATACACTTCTCTATTATTTGTATCGGTTAAACTTGGCTCATTTACAAAGCTGAAATAAAATAAATGAGCAAAATGATCAGATAACACAGGATCAAAAATAGTAACATTATATGACTCGGGCGATATATTTGTCGCTATATAATCCAGACATGTAGAACTTGTTTGCCCTCTAATATTTGTAAAAACACGCGTTGGTTCTCTGGATGTAATGTTTAAACAAAACGAGTCGAATATATCACAGAGTATTTTAGTAGACAAAGTGTTTTCGAGTAAATTTACGTTAAGATCTCCGCATACCACGATGTAGTCAAATTTTTTGCTGGCTAGCATTAACACAGACGTGAGATTATTAAAAAATGCATTTATATCACCGCTAGGTGGTCTATAAATATTACAAATGACAATTTTAGTATGTTTTGATACACATAGAGAAATGCCACACATCTCAATTTCACATTCATATTTGACAGTTATTGCTAAAATTCTTTTGGGTACCAAGCAACAGACTGTTTGAATTAAATTACCTACTAAATTGTTACTTTTATAGTAGTGTTTGTTTGCTCAGTATTTAGCTGCAGTATCTAAGTGCGATATAGTTAATTCTTTTGTCAGTGACTATACGGTAATTAATTTTATAGTAATATCGTTTCATAACCTCTATTAAGTATTCTACCTAGCTCAAGACAATTTTGTGTATGAAATTTTGATTATATCTCAGCTACATTTTATTACCGCGAACCCTAGGTTAGATTGAGTCACAATTTACCATTATCATGCACTTATTATCATTTTGATCTCGTTTTTTGCTTGAACTACCTTTACTAACCACACTGTATATATTAGAATATTAACTTAAATCTCTTACCAATTCTTATTCGATTATAGATCGAAAATCTGTACAATTATCCTTTAAATCGATATTAAATCGATACTATCATTACTGCTTGTTTTAATTGTGTTGTGCAGTACTTTTTTTTTTTATTTCACGGTTTTACTAGAAAGCCTGGCGCCCATAAAGTTTTGAGTTTTTTGTGTACCAAAATTTGTTTTTTTGCTAAAATATTAGTCAGTTCCTAACCCCAACTCACGCTCTTGCCTCTAACAACACTGACTAGCCTAGGCCTAATCTGATTCGAGGCAGGCCTTTAGTTTACCTGGTAACATATTCGGTCACCCCAATTAGATTAGCTTTTTTCTGATTTTCATGTCCAAGTAGCTTGATTAAACTTCATTATTAGGGTCACGTGTGTGCTATAATTTTTTTTATGTTGTAGTTGACTTACATTGTGTACTAGAGTTTATCTTTTGAGCATTTTGATATTTTTTTTAGTCAAGTGTTTAGCTACGAGGATATTTTACTTAATAGTAGGAGCCATTTTACAAGATGGCGCCTCAATGTTAAGGTAGAATGTTACAATATTTATAAGAAAAGTAGTCTCATTCTTTCTCTCTCCTTTATGTAATATAATATAAATTCATGTTAATTTGATAGAACATTAGTGTGTTTATAGATACTGCGATGATAACCTCGCAATTTATAGTTTTGCAAGCTACTTGGTATTGAATTCTCTACATACAACAATCTTACAATACTAAAGAACACACCAAAACTCCTAAACAAAGGTACAGCTCTACACCTAATAAGGTTAGGCAGTACATATTTTACCACTCTTCCAAACACTTTATCATTATGCCTGTCTGTGTATGGATGTGTATCAGATGTAAAATTGTATTAAAGGAATACAATACGTTCAAAAATGAAAAAATATTCACCGTTTGTAATAATTGTGACATACAACCTATCAGGCCACCTACTGCATAAATTGATTTCACGTTTCATACTAATAAGTGGATAAAAGAACTGTTACGGGCCTTATGCATATGCCGCCAGTAGTGCATAGCAGTGTGATACGGGTCACATACCGTCGTAATATAAGGTTCTGCTACTGCCCGCTTGGAGCGCGGGAGTCGTCCTTGCTCAAATTTGTTGGGTCGCCAGTCGAGAACTGAGAGGTTAGTGATTTACTATTATTCCAATTCTTGTTTTATTCAAGCCATCCGTGGGATTCTGGAATAACTGGCAATAATAACAATGCCCTTCGCTTTAGTGAATCTGTTCTGTTTGAGTATTTTTTGGTATTCATAAAGGAGTTTTATCTGCTTGAGCAGGATTTTGTGTAAAGGTAAGCTAATTCCTTCTCAGCCATTTTTTCTGTGCATTGACCTCGTGTCTTCGTAAATTTATAGGCTGGCTAACAACTCTTGGAAATGGTTCGTCGTATGGGCCAAGGGTCGATCCGTTCGTTTCGGAGATTGTGACCTTACTTGGAATTTCATTTCCATCATACCCTCGAGAGATAGAGGTAAATTATTTCTTTTACACGTATTGCAGCACGCTTGACGTGCATTACTTAATGAGCCACTAAAAGTGTATATCTTTAAGGTCCAAGGTCTGGGTTTAAAATTATCCAAGGCTGGGTTTAATATTATCCAAGGAATGGGTTTAATATTGTCCTAGGATTGGGGTTAATATTGTCAAAGGGCTGGATTTGATATTATACAAGGGCTAGAGTAATATTGTCCAAGAGGTGGTGGGACGGTGCCTGGAGAGTTCCAGACTCTCCAGGCACCGTCCCACCACCCGGAAGCTACCCCGTAGGGCCGTAATATAATGAACGTCTGGTATCCTAATTACGTTTAGTATTTGTTTAGATAGCTTAATTTAGTATTTTGTTTATTTTTCCCACCGGAACACACCTTCAGTGGGTCCCGTATCATTTCTTCTGCTTTTTTTTTGTTTGTGAAACTACTGCTTGTAAATATTTGAATTTCATGTAAGATATGTTTTTATTCACGTACTATAGAGTTCATCATTGAAACCATGGTATAGCTGATATGAATTCAATAAATAAAATTCAGTAATATAATATATATATTCGAATAGTTTCTTTAAAAAATAACATTTTAAAATAAAACACATGTTATTATTGTTATTCGATAAAATTGTTATTCTATATTATTTTGTCTTTTCTTCCGGGTCCTTGGTTTCTTGAGCCTGGGGTGTGTGACTTATATTTACCCAGCAAGTGAACTGATCACCACACTACTCCCCCGCTAAGAAAAAGATCAGTCAGCCATTCAATTCCTCAATAGCAAAACGAACTTTCTTAATCAAAGGTGGAGTGACATCACATTTGTCAGATAATAAATATGCTGGTTTAATCCTGTCAATGTTTACCGTGACGGCTTTAGTTCCTTTAACAAAAGTAACCAATTTATCTGTACGGGACAACACTTTAAAAGGTCCATCATACAGTGGAGTAAAAATTTCTTAAAACGTTCTTTCCGAACGAAAACAAAACTACAATTCGAGATGTCTGGACTGACAAATGATTTGTAATTAACGTGGTGAACAGGTGGAATGAACGTTAAATTATTAAATGAAGTACATAATTTAGTAATAAAATAAGGAATATCCGGACAAGTATATGATTTAATAAAAAATTCACCAGGTATTCGTAAAGTTTGATCAAAAACGAGTTCTGCGGAGGAACATTGCAAATCGTCTTTAGGGATGGTTCTGAGAGCAAATAGTATGATAGGAAGTTCATCTACCCAATGTGGTGTAGAAGACTTAGCTCTCAGAGCAGTTTTAAGAGATTTATTAAACCTTTCAATCATTTCGTTCGAGGAAGGATGATATGGCGTCGTACGAATTCTATGAAATCCCAGAAATTTTGAAAATTCTTTGAACAGTTTTGATTCAAATTGAACGCCTTGGTCGGTTGTCACTGTGACAGGGACACCGAATCGACAAACATAATTCTGAAATAACGTACGCGCTACAGTTTCCGCAGTAATGTCCTGAAGTGGATAAGCTTCGGGCCATCTAGTAAAACGCTCGATCACAGTAAGAATATAACAACCTTTAGAAGGAGGTAATGGTCCTATTAAATCTATACGTATGAGGTCGAATCGTCCTTTAGGTATATCGAAGTCAGTAATCGGGCTCCTCGTATGTCTTGTCACTTTATTAGTTTGACAGCTAATACAAATTTTTGCCCAGAGATTATAATCTGAAGTCATTTTAGGCCAAAAATAATTTGTAGAAACTAATGTTCTAGTCGCTTTGATACCAGGGTGAGACAAACCATGAAATATATAAAAAATTGTCCGTCTATAAACGATAGAAACATAAGGACGAAGTTTAGGGTGGGAAACGTCACACCAAATAAACTTGTCAGAAAGTGGAATTCTAATTTTCTTTAAATGAAAAGTTCTCTTTGTGTTCGATGAAGTATCTGATAATAAAAATTTAAGGTCAGAATCATCTTTCTGAGCTTTGCTCAATAAATTTAAGTCAAAGTTAATATCAACGAGGTTAGACTTTTGGGCTGAAACTGGGGAAATGCATTGTTGTAAAGAAGACGTATCATGCTCACGTGATAAAGTGTCTGCAACAATGTTATTTTTCCCTTTGATATGTCGGATTTCACAGGCAAACTGAGCAATGAATTCTAAATGTCTAATTTGCCTGGGAGATCTTTCAGTTCTAGTGAATAATGCTTTGACCAAAGGTTTATGGCCAGTAAAGCAAATAAATGTGCGACCTTCAAGTAAAAATCTGAAATGTTTAATCGCTGTAAATAAAGAAAGAAGTTCCTTGTCAAAGGAACTGTATTTTGTCTGTGCCAAGGTAAGCTTTCGTGAGAAGAAGGCTAATGGGGCAAGTACACCTTCGTCCGCGCTGTTCAAGAACTGCCCCCATAGAGACATTAGAACGATCAGCAGTCAGCGATAAAGACGAGCTATCATCACAACGTGGATGTGCTAAAAAGGTTGCACCAGCTATAGCAGCTTTGGCTTTGGAAAAACTGTCAAGATAGTCGGTAGGCCAATCATTTATTATTTTAACTTTATCATGCAGTAATCTAGTACAAAGTGCATGTAAAGGAATTAAGATTTCAGCGAAAGAAGGTATGAAACGATGATAAAAGTTAACCATACCTATGAAACGCTGAAGTTGTTTGACTGTAGTAGGTAAGGGAAAATTATTTATGACATCAACACGTTCAGAAGAAGGTAAAATGCCAGCTGAAGAAATATTGTGTCCTAAAAATGTCAAATGACTGACACCTAATATGCATTTTGACGGTTTAATATTAATGCCGTACAATTCTAACCTTTGAAAAACAAGTTTCAACTGCTCTAAATGTTCCAAACTAGATTTACTTGCAATCAGGATGTCATCTAAATAGACGAAAATAAAAGGTAAACCTACTAAAACTTCGTTCATGAAACGTTGGAAAGTTTGACCGGCGTTACGTAAGCCGAAAGGCATACGCCCAAATTCAAACAAACCTAAAGGAGTAGTAATCGCTGTTTTAAAAACGTCACTTTTTGCGACAGGTATTTGGTGATAAGCACGTACCAAATCTATTTTTGAAAAAATAACACAATTATACAACTGCGAGTTAAAATCATGGAGGTGGGGCAACGGGTTATCTGTCAGGAAGAGTAATTGAATTTAGACGACGATAGTCCCCACAAGGCCTCCAGTCAGATCTTTTTTTTTTTCAACCATATGCAATGGTGAGGAAACGAAAGAAGAAGAAGAAGGTACACAAATACCTAATTCTACCATATTATTGAATTCATCCTGAGCTATCTTGAATTTAACGCTATCCAACCTACGTGGGCGTGAGAAAGGTAAATGACCTTCAGTAACAATATGATGCTCAACGGAATGTTTAACGGGCAAATTGTAATTGGGAGAGCTAATTAACGTAGGAAATTGTAAGATTAATGCAGTGAATTCATTTGAAATGCTAAATAACTTAGGAGAATGTGGCGGACCATTGTTTGAAAATAAATATGTTGACAAACTAGTCATATTGTCGATTAAACATTTATTTTTCAAATCAACAACTAAGCCAAAATGAGCTAAAAAGTCTGCTCCGATAATGGCGATATTAATATCTGCTATATTAAAAACGAAAGGAAATAACCTACGTAAGTTTAAATCAATTTTCAAAAATTTCTTCCCGAAGGTATTTATAACTGAACCATTAGCTGCTGTCAGTACAACATCGGGGTTTCTCCTAGTATTCGTTAACAGATTCCGAGGTATAATTGATAAATCAGCGCCCGTGTCAATGAGAAATTCTAATTTAATAGTATTATCAAATATAAAAAGACGACGTTTACTATAGGCGTCTGAAAATAAGGAGTACGCCACCTGGTGACCTATAGTGAAACTAATTATAGGCCTTTCTGTCATTGTCTCTTTAGCGTACGATGATATCAACAATAAGTAAATAATGATAAACTGAGATGCTAAGTTATTAAAAATATGATAGCGTTTAAAGGGGTTACACAAGATACAACTTGATGGAGCCAACCTAGTCGGCATCCTTTGTAGATTGCAGGGACAACTCGTGAAAGTTGAATTGGCACGACAATGTTCACAGCATACCCTCTTTGATGTAGACACCTTTAACCAGGCATTGAGAGGGAAAAAGCTGGTGCAAATAACTGTGGCCCGAGGGGCCCGAGTAGCAATAATAATAGCCTGAACAATCACACATTGTAAGTGAAATTTTTGAAATAAGTAAATATATGCAATTTCAGTATATTTATAAAAGTAATGTATACTATTGCATCATGCACTATTATGTTTTACCCCTGAATATTTCTATTTCATATTTTACAAAATACTGTCTCAGTTATTTTAGTTAAAGAATTAATAAATATCTTTTCAGTTACCTATATTCAATGTAGGTACCACTAATTTCATGATCTGACACTTGTTTGTAAACATAGAGCATACAACCACACAAAATAATATGTCCTGCATTTAAAACATATTCCCCTTTATACACACAATTAGACTTTTTACATTTTTAGTGCTTCCCAAATGTTCCATATATTGCAATATGCTTAACCTAAATGTCACTACTGTTTCCTGAAAAAAAAAAGTGAATTAAACTACAACTGTACATAAATTTAAAGAAATATTTAAGTTTAATAATATTTAACTAGCCAGACACCGTTTATGTCGAAGAAACTGTACTTTTCAAGGGGAAAACCAGATAACCTAAAAAATATGAATTTTGCTGAATAATGCTATTAACATCTTGCAAATTACTTACAACAAAATCTTGCAAACCTTTAGGTCATATATTATTATTTTCAATGCCAAAAATAACAATAAACAGAAAAAAATCGATGTAAGTATTCGCCAAATAAATAAACAAACGGCCTATAATTAGTTCACGAGTTCTCCACTTTGGCACTGGCATCTTAAATTCAGACGCCTATCCGGTTTTAACGCCAGTTGTCAAAATATTATTGACATTTAGTCATCTTTGATTGTCGGTTTTGACATCTTTGGCGAAAGTGCACCAATCTCCGAGACACTTAAATGCTTTACGACCATAAAGTTGATGGTAATAGCAAACTTTGGTATTAGATGGATTATATCTAACGCTGGTACCACTTCGACTGTTAGAACGGGGCCTCGAGCCTCTGCGATTTCTTGAGTCGAGTCGACTTCTACAACTATCGCAATAAGTTCCAGAAACTGTAGGAGTAGTGGAAGGTATTGAAGAAACTTTAGATTCAATAGCAAGTAATTGAGATGTAAAGATTTCTTGTTTGTGTAACATCTGATTTAACGTGTCTTGAAATGTTGCGATCAAATTAGATGTAGAAACTGTGGGATTGACGTTACAAATCGAATTTGAGGTAAGGGAAGTCATAGAATTCTGACACGACTCCCATATACGATCGGCGATGCCAATTAATTCCTTAATATCAGTTTTTCCTGACGCGGTAATTGCAATGAAGATTGTTTTTGGTAACCGCCGCTTCCACAACTTGACCAGGAGCTCCTGGCTCACCACATGGGAACCTCCGACCGTTGATAGCATTGACCGGTAAAAATCTGATGGCTTTTGGTCTCCCATCTGGGAACCAGAGAGTAGGTCCTCCAACCGCTTTTCCTCGCTTGAGGTCAAACGAGAAATTAGAATATTTTTCAAGTTGTTATATAGATTTCTTTCTGGCTGATTAGTGACAACGTCATACACCGTGGTAATAATTTCAGGGGGTAAACTGGCAATGACATAAGCGTATTTTTTCCTATCGCTAACAATCCTGTGAATAGAAAATTGCGATTCAATTTGAGTAAACCATATTTCTGGTTTAGATACCCAGAAAGGTGGTAATTTAATGGTCGCGACGTAATTACCATGAGATGTCCCTGCACCTGATGAAATTGGTATGTCATCTAATAAAATATTATCTGTAGGTGGTGCCATTTTTAAAAGAAAGAAATAATAAATCGATGACTAATTGATTGATTGATGAATTGATTGAATATAATATGCTATTTGTGATGTTTGAATGAGATATTTTTTGAGACGTCAACGTTGAATGACTGACTGATTCCCTTTAATAACGAAGAAATAATGATAAATGGCAAAACAATTCACTTACTAGATAAATAAAGTTTGCTGCTTCGCCGTCTAGGATTAATTTAAATCAATAAAGTTTTGCTTTTTCGCCGTCTAGGATTGATTAGGAGAAAATCGGGAATATATTTACTTCCAAGTCTATGAATTTGAATTTGTTTTCCAATCTTCCAGGTTTTTTAATAGAGATTTCTTGCTTGATTTGAATAGATGTAATCCATAGCTTGTTTATAGCCTATGTAAATCTGCTCTTGTTTCAAAATATCCTCAAACTTTTAGAGTCTCTCCAGGACTGTTTGTTGGAGCTCTGATGTTTGGATTCTGTTAATTAACAATTCTGGTCTATTTCCAAACCAACAAAAATTTTTGTTTATGCTGCGTACTCTTCGAGGGGTCACCAATTATAGCTGATATGAATTCAATAAATAAAATTTAGTAATATAATATATATATTCGAATAGTTTCTTTAAAAAATAACATTTTAAAATAAAATACATGTTATTATTGTTATTCGATAAAATTGTTATTCTATATTATTTTGTTTTTTCTTCCGGGTCCTTGGTTACTTGAGCCTGGGGTGTGTGACTTATATTTACCCAGCAAGTGAACTGATCGCCACACATGGCAGCTACTTGTTAAGTTTTACTACGTACTCCTGTACAGCGAGTGTAGCTACACGAGGGAAATTTTCCGCACCTTTGCCGTATATATAAATTAAATATATAAATATAATAAATTACCGGTCGCCCGGTGGAAACTGACAGATCATTACTTGTAACAAAACACAATATAATACGTTTCTACTAGTGTGTAATTATTTCGATTGCGACCAGCAAGGATGTAAACCTCCATGACCTTAAGTTATTAACTTCTGTAATTTACGTTAAGCTTAGGCTTAACGCTCTGAGATACCTGAGCCAGAGTATTTATGTCGTGGGCACGATAAACCACTTTCCGGGCTAAGGAGTGTCCACAATCTGCTACACACAGCAGCCCAAGATTGATATGTTTTCTCTTAATTATCTCGCGCCCCCCTCCTCCCCTCCGTTTCACCTAAGGGGTCCAAGATTCGTGGCAGTGGCGCCCAACGTGGGGCCGGTAATTTATTATATTTATATATTTAATCTATATATACTAAATAAGGGTGTCCGGCAAAGGTGCGGAAAATTTCCTTCGTGTAGCTACACTCGGTGTACAGGAGTACGTAGTAAAACTTAACAAGTAGCCGCCATGGTTTCAATGATGAACTCTATAGTCTGGCTAGTTGCAGGAGGAACTATGTGGTGGCTTAATTTGGGAGTTGAGACGTATGGTGCTGTGACCAAGTATTCTTTGAGAAGTTTAAAGGACCTTTCACGCTCAGGTAACCAACACCAATTAACATTCTTCTTCGTGAGACTCGTCAAAGGAGCTACGATAGTGGAAAACTGCGGTACAAACCTACGGTACCATGAGGCTGTACCTATAAAATGACGGATCTCTTTAACATTTTTCGGAGAAGGTATGTTCAGAATCGACTCTACTTTCGCGGGGTCAGGACGTAAACCAAACTTGTCAACCACATATCCTATATACTTGAGTTCGGGGCGACAAAATTGGCACTTATCAAAACTAACCATTAACCCAGCGGAATGTAAACGATCAAAAACCTTTCCTAACGTTTCCAAATGGGAATCAAGATTCTTCAACACGATCACAACATCATCTAGGTAGACTAGGACCGATGGCTGCAAATCAACACCAAGCACGGAATCGACGAGGCGCTGCCAAGTCGCCGGCGCATTCGACAAACCGAATGGCATAACCCGAAATCTGTAGAGACTATTAGGGATGGTGAATGCAGTAAAGTCCTTCTAAGATTCAGCAATAGGCACTTGCCAGTACGCACTCTTAATATCCAGGACCCTCTTGACCACAGTTAAAACACTTGATCGGCGATTGTCGAACTTCGTCTACGACGAGGCTAGAACGGGAGGTGGAACGAGAAGAAGAAGAAGCGTTAGAAGTAGACGCATAAGCGAACTCAGGAATGAGAGACTTTGATTTAGATGGAGGAGGAACATACGACTTCACAAGTTCTCGCTTAGCGTCAAGCTTACGGCAAAATTGCAGAAGTTGCGTGACAGAAGTTATTTCTGCAAATGCTAATAATTTCCAGCTGAGTTTCCTCGGCCACAGGGGCGTGCATTTTATTAAACAACCCCTTCATACTAGCGATGTACAACCCGATGCTCTCTCGGCTACCTTGCGTACGACGCTTTATCTCCTCGAATAAGTCGCGATCGAAGGTTTCAGGCATAAACTGTTCTCTCATTAACTCAATTAAGGATGACCAATCAGTGGCCCAGTCCTTAACCATGTTATGCCAAGTATGGACATTCCCCTCAAAGAGATCTACAGCCTCATTAAACAGTCTCGTCCGCGAAATGCCGCGTGACCTACGTTTTTCCTTGACGCGTTCGATAAAAGTAGCAAATGACATCTCGCCCTTCCGACCGGTAAACTTCAAACCCCAGTCCCTAACTGGTACCGGTTTAAGTTTCACAATTTTCTCATCCGCGCTACCATCATCTACCACGGAACTATGTGCGGCAGATTGAGACAAAGTGTCGCGCAATACGGACACATCAAGGACGGCTGACGCTTTATTTCCGCGATCCTTACGAACCTTTTCCTGGAGCTTCTCAAAAGCTAACAACAGTTTAAGCCGAGTATCGGTTTTCGCGCTCTTGTCCGGGTCAGTCAGTGGCAACGATCGGTTAACACGTCCTAACGAGTGAGCTATTTCAGAGATTATCCCCTTATATTTACTATCATTCTCTATACCTGCAAAGTCATCGATCAACTGCTGGATGGAAGTCAGCGTGGCTGTTAGCGCTAAAGCATCATCAGCAAATTTTACTTCCACGTCCAGTGGAAGTATAGTAACGACAAAAAAATTTTTAAAAATTTTTATTGTCCAAATAGGCTTAAAATGTCATGAAACGTCGAGATTTTAAGTTTGAGCGGAAAAAAAAATTTCTGTCTGTCGGTCTGTCTGTCGGTCTGTCTGTAACTTTTTTTTGTGCGCACGTTTACTCTGGAACCGTATAAGATATTGACTTGAAATTTGGTAAACATATGTACTTTAACGAGATCTAGAACTAGATTATATTTTCATCTTATTCCGTCGAAGGGTTGGGGGGTAAATTGGGGTGAATTTGGGGAAAATGGGTAAATCAAGCAGGTAAGAGTCCATGAAATTGGTATTTAGTATATACAAGAGAAGCTAAGGTCTCAAAAAAATTTTTGGCATTAGCCACCCCCATTACCACCCCCACCTCCTTATTAAAGGGGATGAAAAAAAATGTGATTTAGTTTATGTGCAGGAACCAGAAACCTCAAAATATTTTTTTACTTCATCCACCCCCCACTACCACCCCCCTATCACCACCCCCACCCCACTATCGATGTGGGGTATCGTTTTATGGGTTTTTGGGGTAGAGGATTTCAAATATTATATTATTATTAAAGTTCCATAAACAATTATTTTCACATACAAAGTTTTTTCGTTGTGAGTGACTTGAATAGAGAATCTGGATGTGGAAGTAGTGATTCCTTGGGCAGCGGTTTTTTTTTTATGGGTACGGTGGGTTTTTAATGGCCAGCGAAGACTTTTCCAACTGTATTGCCTCCCGCAAAACCGTACGCAGGTCTGCGACCGTAAGATCGGTTCCATCTCTTAAGCCACGTACTTGCAACTTATAAATTAGCTCGTCACGAATTAACCTATTCACATCCAACTTTCATCCAACCAGCCATAACAGATTTAATCTCTATGAACCTCAACAAAAAAACAAATAAACCCACTACGCAAAATACGCAGAAACGAAACGCAAGCCGGAGAATGCAGTTACAATACTACAAAACCCACTTATCAACTGTGGAAAAGGACAAAATCAGCTGAATTAGCAAAACGACGCTGGGCGTCGGTAGGCGTCTATAGGCAAAAACAATTTTTTACAAGTTAAAAGCATTTAATAGCTTGCAAAAGGGACAAAATCAGCTAAATTAGCAAAACGACGCTGGGCGTCGGTAGGCGTCTATACGCAAAAACAATTTTTACAAGTTAAAACCACTTAATAGCTTGCAAAAGGGACAAAATTAGCTAAATTAGCAAAACGACGCTGGGCGTCGGTAGGCGTCTATACGCAAAAATAATTTTTATAAGTTAAAAGCACTTAATAGCCTGCAAAAGGGACAAAATCGGCTAAATTATCAAAACGACGCTGGGCGTCGGTAGGCGTCTATACGCAAAAACAATTTTTATAAGTTAAAAGCACTTAATAGCTTGCAAAAGGGACAAAATCGGCTAAATTTGCAAAACGACGCTGGGCGTCGGTAGGCGTCTATACGCAAAAACAATTTTTATAAGTTAAAAGCACTTAATAGCTTGCAAAAGGGGCTAAATTAGCAAAACGACGCTGGGCGTCGGTAGGCGTCTATACGCAAAAAACAATTTTTACAAGTTAAAAGCACTTAATAGCTTACAAAAGGGACAAAATCAGCTAAATTAGCAAAACGACGCTGGGCGTCGGTAGGCGTCTATACGCAAAAACAATTTTTGCAAGTTAAATGCACTTAATAGCTTGCAAAAGGGACAAAATCGGCTAAATTAGGAAAACGACGCTGGGTGTCGGTAGGCGTCTATACGCAAAAACAATTTTTGCAAGTTAAAAGCACTTAATAGCTTGCAAAAGGGACAAAATCAGCTAAAGTAGCAAAACGACGCTGGGCGTCGGTAGGCGTCTATACGCAAAAACAATTGTTACAAGTTAAAAGCACTTTATAGCTTGCAAAAGGGACAAAACCGGCTAAATTAACAAAACGACGCTGGGCGTCGGTAGGCCTCTACACGCAAGAACAATTTTTACAAGTTAAAAGCACTTAATAACCTGCAAAAGGGTCAAAATCACTCATGAAATAGTAGCGCCTCTGTACAAAAAAAAATCAAACGGAATCACGAAGTCATCCCCTTCCAAAAAAAAGCGAAGCGATTACGCCAAGACAAATTAACTACCGTCTGATGAGTATCACCCAAAGTTAAGTTACTATGTGTCAGGTCATTATTTGTGATGCAAACCACAAAAAAAAACACTCCAAATAATCACAAAAAAAAATGTATAAAGAAATTAATTAAGAAGGGGACGGTAGCTCAGTGGTTTAGCGCGTCTAGCTTGTATACTGGCGTAGCTAGCGAAGCAGGTTCAATCCCTGCTTATCGCGAAATAATTTTAATTATAAAATTATCCCCAAGAAATGGTTCGGACTCCACTATAAGCTGTAGGGCCTCGTTTCTCTTTCCTAACACAAAACCATTCTGGGTTTTCAACTTGAGAAGCGGTTAAGAAAACATTTTAAAATTGTTTCGAAATTACCTTTAAAGTTTAGAATGCATTTTTTTCTAAAGCAAGTGCTTTAAATGAGCAAAAAAATTTGAGCATTTAGGTAATGCTACATCTTAACGAAAAACTGTGTTTGAGATAATGTTTTTAAATTACTGGCTAATTAGAGTAACAAAATGGCGACCCTTTTATATAAAAAAATATAAATACGCACATTTTTCCATTATAACTTCTTTATTTCTTATGCTACAGGAAGGAGTAAAAAATAATTTGAAAGCGCAATTAATTGTCTTTAATTTCACTTCTTAGCATGCGTGACGTAGGTGTCACAATTTCTGAGATATTTAACATTAAAATTGCATTTTTCGTCTTATAAATGTTCGGACGCCTTTTGTAAACTTTCATATCTCCGAAACTATTAAATCTATGTAAATAAATAAACAAGCGAAATTCATTATCAGTTTATGAGCTTTATTTTTGGTCTCTACTCAATAAAACTAATATTTATTGGGGCGCATCCAAGTTGTCACCCGCCAGGTAATTTTCAGGTATGGATCAAAAATGGTTATAGGCAAATTCTCTCCCATGCATGCAGGTAACAAAAAGGGTACGTTAGTATTTTATTTCGGTTTGGATTTGAAATAATACTATTAATTGCCAAGAAATAAATGTATTTAATTTTTTTTTATACATGTTATATACATCTTCATTTAGGAACTATATCTAAAATAAGAGACTTTTTTAATAAATTGTAGGTGCCAAGGCAAGTGATGTCTCGCTCGGCCTCTTAATTGAGATCACCGGGGTGGGTCGGAACACGCCAGGAACGGTTGATGCGTTTTAGCGCTTTCCACGTGGTGCGGTCTGCGCAGGGCGTGTGCGTGTGCATATTGGGTGCAAAATGCTTGTGCTTAGTATGTGCAAGTGCATGCTGGGTGCGGGCTGTGTTACGTGGATTTGCCCCTAGCCTCTCACCGCTCAAGATCGTCCGCACTTGATGATGAATCACAACCTGCACGAGGTGGCACTGCTTTAACAAAAGGCGGTGGATCTAGACCGGAAGGTCAATAAACATTCCCCAAGCCAAGGTGTAAGCCATCGTGCCGAGGGCTGTATGGTACCAGGGAGATGGTTACCTTTAACGATGCCTGTGGGAAACCGGGCGAAATCCCACAGTATGTAGCCTTACCCCCACAAGCGGGCTCTGTGGGGGCGAACTTCTTTTCCCGCCTATCCGTGGGACACATATGGACCAAGGCAACACCAATCACGGGAGGCTCCGTACGGGGCCCCCTCAATCGCTGAAAATGGGAAAGGGCTCCTCCTTAAGGGGCAATTTCCCTGCTTCAGTCTTACATTTCTTACAGATCAACTTGCATCGCAGTGCGGCGACAACCAGTCTAATTGGTCGTCAGCTGTCTGTGATGCAAACGGATGTCATCCTCATCCAGGAACCATGGGCTCACCAGGGACTCATCAAGGGACTGGACCGAAGAACTGGGAATGTCTTTTATTGCACTACAGAAGACAGACCCAGAACCTGCGTGTACGTAAGTAAAAATTTTCATACATGTCTAATGCCAAATTTCTGTTCTAGGGATCTGGTTGCAGTTAGAGTGAGTCTGATAAAGGAAGGCAGGTCGGAGGACTTAATCGTCTGTTCGGCATACCTACCATATGACTCACCTACCCCACCTCCATCAGAGGAGTTCAAGAAATTA
Source organism: Rutpela maculata (assembly GCA_936432065.2). Classification (NCBI taxonomy): domain Eukaryota; kingdom Metazoa; phylum Arthropoda; class Insecta; order Coleoptera; family Cerambycidae; genus Rutpela; species Rutpela maculata. Next base: position 79,223,997 of record OW386290.2, read on the forward strand.
ATACAATTTGCAAAGGAAAATCAGTTGCCCTTGGTTCTCGGATGTGATGCCAATGCCCACCACACAGTGTGGGGCAGTTCGGACATCAACCCGAGAGGCACGGCACTTCTTGAATTTCTATACGCTTCTGACCTGGAGATTGCAAACAGAGGCAGTGCCCCTACGTTTGTAATCCAAGGAAGACAAGAAGTGATTGACTTAACCCTGGCGTCCACATCGCTGGAGAATAGAGTTAAGGACTGGAGGGTTCTGTCGGAACCCTCTCTATCGGACCATCGATATATAAGATTTGTCCTGGAAGGGAACCGACCGGAACCTGCCACGTACAGGAATCCCAGGTCTACTGACTGGATCTCTTATACAAGGGACCTACAGGAGAACCTGAAGGACATATCCTGTAGACCAAGAAACCCGCGAGAGGTGGAAGTGGCAGCTCTACAGCTGCAGACTGCCATCAACTCCGCGTTTGAAAATAACTGTCCCTTGCAAATAAGCAAAGGAGAAAATAGCGCCCCATGGTGGAGTAGAGAACTAAGTGGGTTGCGTAAAGAAACGCGTAAGCTGCTCAACAGAGCAACACGCACTAAAGTACCGACTGATTGGGAGATCTACAGATCTTCCCAATGAAGGTATAAAAGCTTGATAAACAAGCAGAAGAGAGAGAGCTGGAGGGCCTTCTGTGGAACCATTGAAGACCTACCAGCAGCAGCTAGACTGCATAAAACGCTCTCAAGAAGCCCATCATCACGGCTTGACTATATCAGGCTCCCAGATGGGTCTTACACAAATAATGACCGTGAGACAATTGAGTGTCTTCTCGACGCACATTTCCCAGGGTCAGAGATTTGTGAAACAAAGCCTCCGGCGACGGAATTCAGATCGGAGGCAACTGCCGCGGACTGGAAGAAGGCGTCGGAGGTGATAACACACGAGAAATTGAGATGGGCCATATCGACATTTGACCCATTTAAATCGCCGGGACCTGATGGTATATATCCGGCTCTTATACAAAAGGGCGCGGAGGTACTATTGGGACACCTGTATCATCTACTTAGATCCTGCTTAGCTCTGGGATACATACCAGTGTCCTGGAGAGAAGTAAAAGTGGTCTTTATACCAAAGACAGGTCGTACCATATATGACCAGACTAAGGCATTTAGACCGATAAGCCTGACTTCCTTTCTTTTAAAGATATTGGAAAGGTTAATAGAAAGGTATATAAAGGATGGGGTACTGGTGTCATCACCAATTCATCCCAATCAACATGCATACCAAGCCGGTAAATCTGCAGAGACGGCCCTTCATCAGATCGTTGTTAGAGCTGAGAAGGCGCTAGAGCAGAAAGAACTGGCACTGGTAGCATTCTTGGATATCGAAGGAGCATTCAACAACCTTCGATTCTCTCTGTCAAGCAGTTGCGGACCGCGGCGTGGACGGCACCATAATTAAGTGGATATCGTCCATGCTGAGTACCCGCAACATTGAAATCACGCTTCGCAATGATTCGGTTACGGCTAAGGCGGGCCGAGGTTGTCCTCAGGGTGGGGTACTGTCCCCGTTATTGTGGAACCTCATGCTCGACGGGCTACTGGTCGAATTGAACGAAGCAGGTTACTATGCGCAAGCATATGCAGACGATCTGGCTATCATGATAAGAGGCCGATTTGAAGTGACTATCGCAGGGCTCATGCAAAGGGCTCTTAACATAGTTCAGTTATGGTGTAACAGACACGGGCTCTCGGTCAACCCTGGCAAAACAGAGCTAATGCTGTTCACTAAAAGGAGAAAGACAAGCAATTTTCAGCTTCCTTCTCTCATGGGCACACGTTTGTGTTTTTCCCGTACAATGAGGTACCTGGGAGTAACCCTAGATTCCAAACTGTCATGGAAGGACCACGTGGAAACTCAAGCGAGGAAAGCCTGCGCATCCCTATGGATATGCAAGCGTATCTTCGGTCTTAAGTGGGGAATAAATCCAAGGACCACCCTCTGGATGTACACTGTTATGGTGAAACCCCTCATAACATATGCGGCTCTTGTGTGGTGGCGCTCCCAGGAGCGCTCCACAATTAGGGCCCGCCTGTGTCAAGTTCAAAGGCTAGCTTGCCTAGGAATAACAGGAGCAATCAGGACCACTCCAACGGCTGCAATGGAGACCATCCTTGGACTAACTCCCTTGCATGTCGAAGTGGAACTGGAAGCTAGGAAAGCAGCAAATAGACTGTTTAAAGGTGGAATGTGGAACGCGACGGGACAAGGGCTGGGGCACACAAAGGCTCTAGCTCTGCCTATAAGGGACCAGGTCGTTGCTCAGTCAGAGGACGACCGGTGTCTCCCCGTCTTTGAGTTCACTATTCCATATACAGTCGTTTTCCCTAGTCGAAACGACTGGGAACGCGATAAAATGAATCTTCTGAGTCCCGGAAGTCTGGAATGGTACACAGACGGATCGAAGACTCAGGAGGGAACCGGTGCTGGTGTACACGGATGCAAGCCAAGGGCTCGTATATCGGCGCCACTTGGCAAGTATCCTAGTGTATTTCAGGCTGAGATATATGCCATTTTACTGTGTGCAAGCGAAAACCTCAAGAGAGGTTTCGTTAATAAGCATATTTATATATGTAGCGACAGTCAGGCAGCCTTGAGGGCTCTTGCATCAAACAAGGTGACCTCTAAGCTTGTGCTGAACTGTCGAAACATTCTGACTGAGCTGTGTGAACGCAACTCAGTTAAACTTATATGGGTGCCCGGACACAGCGGAGTCGAGGGCAACGAAGAAGCAGATCGTTTGGCGGGCGAAGGAGCAAAAACTCCTTTCCCTGGCCCCGAGCCAGCCTTCGGTCTGCCAAGAAGTCTGATACAATCAGAGCTGCAAGACTGGGCTACAGCACAGTTTAACGACTATTGGGCTCAGGCCCCTGGAATGAGGCAGTCGAGGCTCCATATAAAGGGGCCCTCGACTGACTCCACCGTAGAGTGGCTAATTGGGCTCGATAGAGAACGATTGAGACGGATGGTAGGCCTGATAACAGGACACTGTCCTCTGAACAAGCACCTGCATACAATGCAGTTGAAATATGATCCTATTTGTAGGATGTGTGGAGAGGAGGATGAAACTATTACTCATATCCTGTGCCATTCTGCACCAATAGGAGTGTCAAGGTATAGGTATTTCGGAAGGCAGTTTCTACAGCCGGATGAACTACGGGACCTGCCCTGGAAAGGGCTGCTCTCCTTCGTGGAGAGCACTGGTCTTTTCTAGGGGATCCTAAATGTCGCGAATGTACAATGGGCCGATAGGCCTGAGTACTGCGGATCTTCGGATCTGCTCGCGTTTTCTAATAATAAAAATAATAAATTGTAACATAGTCAAGTTTCCAACATTTAAGTTTTCTAACTCGTTATCTAAAAACTGCTTTTTGTCTAAAATGCGTTTGTCATAAATACTTTTTACTATATTACAACTTCTTTGTCTAATGTAGGAATCTATTTGGAAATTTAGTAAGATATCCATAAAAGAAAAAATATTGGGGTGAGGCGAATAAAATGAGGCTTTTAATTTAGAATGAAACGACTCACAAGCATTGGTGGTTCTTTGAACTGATGAATTTTCCGCCCAAATATGAGGTGGAAATAGAGAATCATTATCAATATATGTAGAAACAAGGTAATCTACAAATTTCGTTACGGCGGATGATATTGGCTGAATAGCGGACAATTCAAAAGCAAAACAGTTACCAACATTTTCTGTCCGTGTGTTTTAACATATGCTTTGCACAGAGTTTTTCTTGATGTACATATCCATCGTTTCACACCTTCAGCTAGTGTCTTTTGAAATGAAAACTTATGTCCATTTATAACCAAAAGCTCTTTTCCCTTTTCACTTGAAACCACTTGTAAACTCATTTTAGGGGCGAGCGTAGAGGCGACTTCAATGTGAATATCAGTCGATATTCCGCTGAAGCAACGTCGAGCGCGGTTAGTACTTGGATGGGCTCCCATCTTGGGAAATACAGCGTTCTCGTCCCACTTTCTAGAGGCTTGTATATCAGTGTATACTCGGAAGTTACGTAATTTCAGACGAGGATTACGTAATGGATATACCATCCTTCGGAGGGGATGTGAAGCAGGCGGTCCCTTGTCTATTAAATGTTAGGCAAGTAAAAGATCCCTACTCTTCTTAAGGGAAGAGGTTCGGCAAAATTTCCAGGTTGGGGGTAGCTCGTCTCCTGGCGTCGGTGATAGGCCCTGGTAGCGGAAATAGGCCGACGTTAAACAGTAAAAAATAAAAAATAAAAATAAACTCATTTTCGCACAACAACTGAATAAAATACAATCATCAGAGACGTTTTCAAAAATATGTTGGTATTAATAGATACCTAAAATTTACTTACTTCTAAGAAGAATAATTATTATTGTTGGAATCCACCATAAAATTTTATCAAGGTACCTGTTGCATTCCGAAGACAACTTACCTATGACCCGGAGACAATTTACCTACCCATTTTTTCTACCTAAGGTACCCGGGTGACAACTAGTTTTCGTCGATTTATTGAGATATTTGGAAGAGGAAAAAAAAATTACGTTTTATCGAAAATACCTTTATAGTTTAAACTGTATTTTTTTCTAAAGCAAGTCTGTATACAAACCAAATTGAGCATCTACATCATGCTATATATTAATGAGAAACAGTGTTTGAAATTCTTTTTTTTTAATTACTGGCTAATTACAGCAACAAAATGGCGACGTTGTTAATAAAAAAATGCGTAGACGTACATTGCTTCGGTCATAACTTCTTTGTTTTTTATGCTACAGAAACAAATAAAAAACAGTTGAAAGCTTAATTAATAACCTATTATTCTACCTATTAGCATCCTTGACATATGTGTCACAGTTTCTGAGATATTTAACTCTCACTCTAAATAATTATCTTATGAACACTTGGATGCCAAATGTAAACTTTAATATCTCCGAAATTATTAATCCTACATCAAACAAAAAATATAATTCATTCTCAGTTTGTACTTTCTGTAATTGGTTCGTAACATTTTTTCGATAAAGTAATACTTTTTGAGATACTTAACGAAAGCCGTTTGGAAATACCTTTTTTTTAAGCTAAAATCGCAATTTTGAAGTCGTTATGACTTAAAAACTATCAATTTATGTGAAAAATTGCATAGAACCTTTTCTTCTTAAAATTTGATTATACTTCAGCTCCAATAAATATATATTTTTTTAAGTTCCACCACCTGAGTGGGGATGGCATCCACCCCCTAGAAATTAGCAAGCCCCCGCACAATATAGAAACTTTTCTGTGAAGCATTTACTATTATACTACCAAAAATGAACGAAATCCGTTCAATATGACATTATTCCGAAGTTTTGCATATTTTTTACCTCTAGGTACTGTACTAGACGCCTATCCGATAAGTTCGTTTTGAAGCAAAAGGTCTGGCGAGGTTCACATGCCAAGTCGGACGCGACTAAGTATTTTACGGCGAAACTGGTACCGAAATTTGTGGGTCCCTTCAGTATCAGTAAAATTCTTTCACCGTGGACATATAAACTTGAAGGTTCTGATGGCAACCGCTCCGTGTGGCACATAAAAGACTTAAAAACGCACCCACCGGACTCAGAGTAGGCGAGTGATTTAGTCTGATCGGTAGGCGGTCATGGACGTGGTTATGGCGGTCTTGTAGATATATATATATATATATATATACGTACGGTACGCATGAAACGAAGCCCACCACACACTACAGGGTACCAGAAGCTCAGCCTTATTTGTAATTTAAATAGTGTGTACAACTGTTAATAATGTTTTAAGTGGGAATAATAACGCGAGCAACATGAGAGGGGGGAACTTTTTTGGACATTCATAATAAAAACAACACGACATGTCATACGAAGCCTTTTATAATTATGGTACATTACGAAGCCCGTTGTATAAAATGTATACATGTTTCAGATTACACGAAGCCATACATAGTTGCCACTTCTCTTCTAATTCTTTAACTAAATGATATAACTGTGTGCGACAATATAATTGCGTAGTCGATGTGTTAATAATATAATTGCATTGTTGTAGGTCACGGCCGCATGACACCAAAGGGGACGCCCTAATATAAATAATTATGTTTAGGGTATGCATGTTAAAAGTGATAATTGATATAATTTATATTTATTCTAATGTAGATACAAGGTATTCATTCCATTACTGACGTTTGACTAAAATATGTTTTTTGTACAAATATGAAGCCTCAAAATAAAGCCCAAAGTAGCATATTCCTCGCTTATTTGAAGCCCACACCCTGCTTATGCTTATTTATAAACATTTTTCAATTTATGATGATTATTAAATTAATTATTTTATGTACTTGTTCTTTTAGACAAGTTCACACGTTCAAACACATGTTAATTCTTGATAAAGCTCGTAAAAATATGAGTGAGGTCTCATTAGATTTAGAATGACGTCTAGAAAAATGTGCAAAAGTTTCAAACCCGCACATAAACCATTGCAAAAGTTATAAACAAATTCAAATTGAAAAAATAACGAGTTTTGTTTTTTGCAAATAACTCGAATACTATTAATACATAGGAAATTAAAAAAAAAAAAATTCTTAAAAAGGAAGAAATTTCCAATAAAGAACTCCTGACTCCCGGAACTCTATCTCTATTATTAATAATTTTAATTGGATGTTGAAAATATTAATCCGCGCGGTGAACGCAAAGCCGTTGTAATGCTCTGAAACCGATCTTGGCAAGTAAAAACATTTTTTTATGTTATTAAATATTAATTTAAATTTTTTTTAAATTATGGTACCTACTATTTAGATACTCAAAGGAACAATATCCCGTTGGATTTCCGTTTTTCATAAAATGAGCCTATTGTGAATTAACAAATTTTTTTAGAGTTTGCGTTTATATTTCAAGACGGATAATTGTTAAACAAAAGCCACTAAATTTATTATTATTTCGCTTCGTGGACACCTTATGTCAACTATACTTTATGAGATTATGATATTGCGATGTTTTTAATTGTTATAATCTATTCGTTATTAATTATTCAAGCTAACAAAAAACTAAAAAATGGAAAAGAGAGGTTGAAATTTTTATTAATTTTAATTATTAATACTGTTTATATACTCAAAAATACTATAAGATTACATAAACTTTAAATTTTCAGTGCTATTTATTTAAACAAATTTTATGAACAAATAGATAATTTACGTATTTTTGAAAAAAAAAAATTTTTGCCATTTTGTGGCAATATTATGATTTAAAAAAAATTCCTAAAACAATTTTATAACTGTTTATAATCAATTATTTCTTTTTTCATTATTTAAACAAATTATTAAGAAAAAAATTTATTCTTAAAATTTATTATTTGCAATTCTCTCCAAGGTGGGAAATGTTTATTTATTGTTAATTCATTTGTTTATTTAATAAACAATTTGTTATTAACAATCGCCGAATGTGTTTATATTTTTTTATGGAAAAAAATAACATATACAACCGTATACATAAAAATGTTTAATATTTTTTTTATAGAATTTTAAATTTTAAATATTTTTTTTTACATTTTTATGTATAAGGTTGTTTATGTTTTTTTTTCTATCAAAAGAAAAATATAAACACGTTCAGCGATTGTTAATAACAAGTTGTTTATTAATAAATAAACAAATAAATTAATAACAAAAAAAATTTTCCCTTGTAGAGAATTGCAAATAATAAATTTTAAGAATCATTTTTTTTTTATAATATGTTTAAATAATGAAAACAGGAAAAAATTGATTGTAAACAGTTAAAAAAAAATTTAAATCACATATTTTATAACAAATAAAATGGCAAAAAATGTTTTTCAAAAATACGTAATTTATATATTTGTCTATAAAATTTGTTTAAACAAATAGCACCAAAAATTTAAAGTTTATGTAATCTTACAGTATTTTTAAATTTAATAACAGTAATAATAATTAAAATTAATAAAAAAAAAATTCAACCTCTCTTTTTCATTTTTTAGTTTTTGTTAGCTTAAATAATTAATAACTAATAGACCATAACAATTGAAATCATCGCAATGTCATAATCTCATAAAGTATAGTTGACATAGTGTCTCCATGGAGCGAAATAGTTTTAGTGGCTTTCGTTTAACAATTATCCGACTTGAAATATAAAACAAACACAAACTCTAAAAAATTTATTAATTAATAAGAGGCTCATTTTATGAAAAATAGGCGAAAAATTTTTTTTCCAACGAGAAATTGTTCCTTTATGTGTCTAAATAATACCATAATTTTTTTAAATTACTAAATTAATATTTAATAATATAAAAAAATGTTTTTACTTGCTACGGTCGGTTTCAGACCATTGTAGCCCTGTTTTCAACATTAAATTAAAATTATTAATAATAGAGATAGAGTTCCGGGAGTTTTTTATTGGAAATTTCTTTAAGAATCTTTTTGTTTTAATTTCTTAAATATTAATAGTTTTCGAGTTATTTGCAAAAAACGAATCTCGTTGTTTTTCCAATCTTAATTTGTTTATAACTTTTGTAATTGTTTATGTGCGGGTTTGAAACTTTTGCACATTTTTCTAGACGTCATTCGAAATTCAATGAACCCTCACCCAGATTTTTACGAACTTTATCAAGAAATAACACGTGAACTTGTGAACTAGACTGTTTCAGAAGTTTGAAAATAGAACAATGTTATATAAAACGTTGAAGAATTAATGTAACTGTTCTTTTTTCTATTGGACCTACCCACATGATAAAAGTCAAAGTCAATAGAAAGCAAAAAGAAATAACTGAATGTAAATATTATTGTTCGCCAGTTTTCTGAAGTTTTTATATAACTGTTAAACATTCTATATGACATTCTGCAGTTTGTTGTTCTATATTTGTAATTCTAATCGTCTCCTGATGATGCCAGCTTGGTTGGCGAAGAGCTTCTAGCTACATTCTGCAGAATTTTTGTTATTGTCAAATCTTATCAAGAGTTACAACAGTTTATATTTGCATTTTTTGCTTAAGATGTCTTAACAGTTGTGTTTGCAGATTGGACTTTTTTTAATAACAACGTGGCTCTTTCTCTAGCTAACTTTAACTTATTGTCCAAATTTAAATACGACCCGACTCTTGGTCCTTCAGTTATCGTGCTTACAAAGCACATGGTGTTTTCGTGAATAGTCCAGTAAATGTCAAAAGACCTGTTGGCAATGGTAAAGCTACACCTCTTTGAAGCAAGACAGTACTTAGTCATAAATCTATCTAAAAAATTAATAGTCCTATTATTATGACGAAAAAAATGTATAAATAGAGCGGAAAAATTATTTTATAATTCGTTAAAATTAATAACCAAAACATTAGAATATGAGAAATACATAATACTGCGTATTACAACAAATTACCTGATCAGTTGGAAACTTAAAATAACATGAAAGCCATTGTTTATAAGAATGTTTTAGTGCAGAAAAGGTAATTCTCAATTACGTAAAAATACATACTTTACGAAAAAAATTGTTTGAAGATCATACAATTATCTTCAATTTTTATTTTCTTTATTATCTGAATAGACGCACGATGTTTTTAACTTTATTATTTTATCAAAAAAAAGTAAGTAAACATAACTTGAAAAATAAAGCAATAAATGGCATAATTTCATCCCAATTATACGAAGAGGGCAATTTTTAATGGTGCTTATTTTTTTGCAAGGTAACAAATTATCTGAAAGTTTTTTTTATGTCTATTTTTATTTAAAATTAGTTTTTTTATTATTTGCATGAAGACTATGACCATAATAAGAAAAATAGCAGAAATTTAATATTGCTACATAAATTGTTTAAATTTTTATGAAGCAACCAAAACTGCAGTCTTGTGTTGATGACTCATCGATTTTGTGCGTCGGCTTTGTCTATAGGTGGTGTTGACAGAAGACGCTGTAATTAGGATAAATGAAATCGGTTGGTCCCAGCTGAAAGGTAATTGAATAAACTTTATTTTCCAACAAAAATTTCTAATATTTTGTTTCCTTATAAATGGATAAAATGTTTTTTTACAATAAGGTTGGATTTTTAGGTTATACATTATTTTTAAGGAAAATAATGTAGGCATCTAAACCATTTAATTAATCATTTAAAAAACCGCTGCCCAAGGAATCACTACTTCCACATCCAGTTTCTCTATCCAAGTCACTCACAACGAAAAAACTTTGTATGTGAAAATAATTGTTTATGGAACTTTAATAATATAATATTTGAAATCCTCTACCCCAAAAACCCATATAACGATACCCCACATCGGTGGTGGGGTGGGGGATGGTGATAGAGGGGTGATAGTAGGGGTGGATGAAGTAAAAAAATATTTTGAGGTTTCTGGTTCCTGTACATATACTAAATCACAATTTTTTTTCATCCCCTTTAATAAGGGGGTGGGGGTGGTAATGGGGGTGGCTAATGCCAAAAATTTTTTTGAGACCTTAGCTTTTCTTGTATATACTAAATACCAATTTGATGGACTCTTACCTGCTTGATTGACCTATTAACCCCAAATTTACCCCAATTTACCCCCCAACTCTTCGACGGAACAATATGAAAATATAATCTAGTTCTAGATCTCGTTAAAGTACATATGTGTACCAAATTTCAAGTCAATATCTTAAACGGTTCCAGAGTAAACGTGCGCACAAAAAAAAGTTACAGACAGACGACAGACAGACAGAAAATTTTTTTTCGCTCAAACTTAAAATCTCGACGTTTCACGACATTTTAAGCCTATTTGGACAATAAAAATTTTTAAAAATTTTTTTGTCGTTACTATACTTCCACTGGACGTGGAAGTAAAACTTAAAAAAAACTTTGAATGAACTTTTTTATTAGAACGCAATTTAAAGGAAAACATTTTCGCAAAATTCGATTTTCATATAAACGAATTTTTGAACAAAGAATAGACATAACTTGTAGAAATTGTAGAGAATTAAAATATCTTTCAACATTGTGGTCAACGTTTTTCTTCTCAAGTCTTAATTACTTCCACTTCAGTGGAAATTTTTATTGTTCAATAGGCTTATAATGTCATGAAACGTCGAGATTTTAAGTTTGAGCGAAAAAAAAGCCTGTCTGTAACTTTTTTTGTGCGCACGATTACTCTGGAACTGTTTAAGATATTGACTTAAAATTTGGTACAAGTATTAATTTTAACGAGATCTGGAAATAAATTATATTTTTATCCTCTTCCGTCGAAGGGTTGGGTGGTAAATTGGGGTAAATGGGGGATAAATAGGTAAATCAAACAGGTAAGAGTCCATAAAATTTGTATTTAGTATATGTAAGAGAAGCTAAGGTCTCACAAAACCTTTTGGCATTAGTCACCCTTATTACCACCCTCACCCCATTATTAAAGGGGATAAAAAAAAATTGTGATTTAGTGTGTGTACAAGAACCAAAAATCTCAAAATATTTTTTTACTTCATCCACCCCTATTACCATTCCCCTATCACCACCCCCATCCCACTACCGATGTGAGATATCGTTTTATGGGTTTTTGGGGTAGAGATTTCAAATATTATATTATTAAAGTTCCATAAACAATTATTCCCACATACAACATTTTTTCGTTGTGAGAGACTTGGTTAGAAAATCTGGAAGTGAAAGTAGTGACTCCTTGGGCAGCGGTTTTTTTTGAGTTAATCGCGAAAAACGAGCATCGAAATTTGACTTTTGAAGAGCAGGAAAAAAAAACACTAAATCTTAAAAAAACCACTTCTCGGTCAATTTTTTACCATATTGGAACGGACTAAAATTTTCTTCCCCCTTTGATTAACCTCCTTTATTTATGAATTTTTTTTGTTGGATGACGACCCTGCATATTTTTCTAATAAAAACTATATCAGATTTTTTTCCTGGCAATAACGACTGACAACTACATTTCAAATATCATTTTACTGTGTCGTTTCTTATTTTTTAAAGTGGCCACCCTGTAAATTTTTCATATTTTTCTTCTTTGACAGTTATATTACCTACATGCGAAATCTCCGCCACATCTTTCATTATTTTTTTAGGTGACAACCCTCTATATTTTCATATTTTTCTTACTTGGCAGTTGTGATATCTGTATGTGAAATAATATCGTCCTTCGTCTCATTTTTTATTATTATTTTTGGGGCGACCACCCTGTATATTTTTTCATATTTTTTCTTTGACAGTTGTGTTAACTATATGCGAAACATTATTGTCCACAATCCATTTTTTCATTATTTTTTTAGAGTGAACACCCTGTACATATTTTTTTCCCTGACAGTTGTGTTAACTACACGCAAAATATAACTGTCTTTCGTCACATTTTTTTCCTCATTATTTTTTCATGTGTCCACTATTCTTCGTTGACAGTAGCGTCAACTAACGACCAAATATTTTTCTTCTGCGTCAAATGGTTTTGTAATATTTTCTCCACAATATATATCTTATAAACTACAATAATTGTTATGTGTATTGTTAGAAATAGATACATACTTCTGGCTCTTGTAGATATAGCTGTAGATATAGCGCCAACAGACAGACACCAGACCGACAGACAGACAGACTGATGGAATTAAATGGCTTTAATTTTCTTAATCTGCATAGTCTGATACGCGAAAATCCGAAGTAATCTCGGAGGGTAATTTTTTTTCGATTGCAATACCCTACTTCCCTTCGGTTAGCGAGGGAAGTAAACGAAATTTAATCATATGACCATATTTCTAAATGGTTTAAAAGTGGATTGTAACATTTCGTAAACAAGTGGTACTGACCAGTGAACATTTATCAGGTAGGTACCTAAAATTTTAGCGGGAATTTGATAGAAAGTGTCGACCTACCATCTGGTCGGCCAGGCACTACAATGGGCTGTTTTAGTTAGTAATTTTAAATATGTGACTAATACTTTCTCAATTTGCTGTAATGTACAGTATTATAAATTTTTCTTGTTCTAATTTTTTAGTTATTTAATTTAGTTTTTAAATATGTTAACATTTTAAATCATATATAGTGAAGTCAAATTAAGTAACAAAATAGGTGAATAAGGAATTCTCTGGCTGCAGCAATTTTATTATTTTAATTTGTCGTAGATATAATAAGTGCCACCGAGAAGTTTTTAATTAAATCGGTCCAGCGTAAAAAAATTTTAACAATTTATTTTTCAACTCTGAAATTTTCTGCTCTTTTCCTTATTATCTTCGGTCCTAATAATTGTATCGCAAAAATAAAAATAGCAAGTGGCTATGAAAAAACTTCTGATAATTTGTTAATTTGTAAGAAAATAAAAACCACCATAAAATATTTATTCAAACGGCTAAAAATAAAAAAAGATTTCGAAATTTTTATCGCTTATTGTTTAAGTGCATCGATTCGTAGAACATTTTTTTTTTCAAAATGTAGGTTTTACTTCCACATCTAGTGGAAGTATAGTAACGACAAAAAAATTTAAAAAAATTTTTATTGTTCAAATAGGCTTAGAATGTCATGAAACGTCGAGGTTTAAATTTGAGCGAAAAAAAAATTTCTGTCTGTCTGTCGGTCTGTCTGTAACTTTTTTTGTGCGCACGTTTACTCTGGAACCGTTTAAGATATTGACTTGAAATTTGGTACACATATAACGAGATCTAGAACTAGATTATATTTTTATCTTGTTCCGTCGAAGAGTTGGGGGGTAAATTGGGGTAAATTTGGGGTAAATAGGTAAATCAAGCAGGTAAGAGTCCATAAAATTGGTATTTAGTATATACAAGACAAGCTAAGGTCTCAAAAAAAATTTGGCATTAGCGACCCCCATTACCATCCCCACCCCATTATTAAAGGGGATGAAAAAAAAAATGTGATTTAGTGTGTGTACAAGAACCAGAAACCCCATCATCATCGCCTCCCCAATACCGATGTGGGGTATCGTTTTATGGGTTTTTGGGGTAGAGGATTTCAAATATTATATTTTTAAAGTTCCATAAACAATTATTTCCTCATACAAAATGTTTTCATTGTGAGTGACTTGGATAGAAAATCTGGATGTGGAAGTAGTGATTCCTTGGGCAGCGGTTTTTTACATGTATTTTACAATGATATTATCTTCATTTAGACCATTTTTTAAATCTGTTTATAATTTTCAAAATTATAGGTATAAACATATTCAGACAATTGGATTTTTTATCAAACCAAGAACAGGTAACGAATTATGAAAATAGATGAAATATTTCTTAAAAAAATAATGATCCACTTGCATTTGGGGCCGAGATACGTCAGTGTTTGCGTCTCAGTCGCTTATAAATAAGCAAATTGATATACGTTCTTAAAATTTGGACTGGTTATTCTTCAATAATAATAGTCTCACCTAGTTGAGAACAATCCAGAAGCACAATTGTTAAAAAAGATAGAGGCCCGATAGTCGGGCTTTTAGCGATTATGTTAGAGATCCGAAAATCGCCAAATAGCTCTAAAGGTTTATTATGGTTTTACAGATCATACTTCAGTCGTAAGATAGTTCAGTGTGTAAGACGACCAGTACTTTTTTTTCCAGGATGCAACGTCTCTGGTTCAAATAACTAACTGCCATTTTTTTTATTGTATCAGTAAAATTATAAGTTACAAAACTGTGTACATAGACATAAGAATAACTGTTCAGGTTAGGTTTGTTTTCCCTTCCGCGACAAAAATGGATAAGAAAGAAAAAAAAATTGACTATGTGTCAAAACCGCTTTATTCTAATTGTAATTCTAAAAATTATAGTTTTGACTAATTTTCAAACAGCGGAGACAAAAACATAAGTATCGAAAAACAATCAATCCAAATTTCTAAAAAAAATATCGACTTGTTTATTTATAAGTGACCTAAACACAAAAACTGACGTTTCTCGGCCCCAAATGTAAATAGATCATTAATTTTTTTAGAAAAATGTTAGATATTTCATCTATTTTCATAATTCGTTTCCCGCTTTTGGTTTCATAAAAAAATCCAGAGTTATTTGAATTTGTTTACAACTGTAACTTTGAAAATAATAAATAAATTTCAAGAAAAAACGGATTAAGTGAGAATTCTTTTTCTTAACACTGTTGGAAAATGCATGTAAAAACCTACATTTTGAACAAAAATTTACCGCACACGAGTCACTGCACTTAAACAATAAACGATAAAAATTTCGAAATTATTATTGGTTTTTAGTCGTTTGAGATTTGTTCAAAAATATTTATTTTACGCTAAAATTTAGCACAGGTTTAGTTCAATAAAAGGCTTAGTTCCACGGACTTTCGTTAAAATTGATGCACTATTATGTTATATTTATTAAATTATTATCAAAAAAGGCAATTTTTGGTGGTTTTTATTTTTTTTACTGATTAACAAACTATCATCTAGTTTTTGCAAGGCCTAGTTTTATTCAAGATTTTATTGCGAATAATTCGCTATTTTTATTTTTACGATACGATTACTAGGACCGGAGGTACTAATGAAAATAACAGCAAATTTCAGTGTTTAAAAATAGGTAAATTGTTAAAATATTACAAGAAGCAATAGACCGATTTAATTCAAAACTGATCATAGCTTTTGTTATTATACATAAAACAAATTAAAACAATGAAATTCCTGCAGCCAAACAGCTTCATTCAAAATTTATTTTCACTCCACTAATAGTGTGGGGTGCTCTTAGACGAAAAAAGTAAGCTATTAGAAAATCGATTGGATTTGAATGAATTTCCCTGAAAACTGATTTAATGGCTTTCTATAATCAAATATGAAGTTGTCTACCACTTTTCCTTGTCCGCAATAAATATAAAATAAATATTGTCAATTTCCTTTCACACAGAATTCCTTTTCAAATAAAATTAAAAATTTAAAAATAAAATAAGTACATGATTTATTTTGCCATTTGTTCTTACGTCACTCCACCATATATCTAGAGACAATACACACCTATAAGATAATAGTTATGTAACAAACAAGTATGTTAATGAGAGCGATTAATAAATCGAGACATTTTAACGTGCGAGCGCTAACGAGCGCATTATTTGACGAGATTATTAATCGCCCATTAACACACGAGTAAGTTATAAAAATTTTTCGTTGATTGTATATTATTACATAGGAAAAAATCTTATTTTATTTTATGACACAAAATTGAATTCTAGGTGTTACTTTATTTATTTAATTATGGTAACACATATGGAACTTAAAAAATATCAAAAATACAATTACAAATTCATTAGGCCTCTTTTTGTAACATCGGAGAAATATGCCAATAGCACCGATTCCGAATAGCGCGATACCTGCTTCTCTTCTTGCACCATGAAATAAAATCCGCATAAGTTTTCTCGTGAAGTTTTCTGCTTTTATCTGGAAGTTAGAGATGCTATATTTGCAGTTTCTAGCACTTCTGGGGGGGTTAATAATATGTCTTCGATGTCCATAACTAACAAACTATAAAAGTTTCATACACGTTTTATACGTTTGACAATTAGAGTTTTGACATGTATTGTCATATTGTTTTTTCACAAAAATAAGTACAAAAAATAAGGTCATTTCTATGTATTTAAAATTTAAAAAAAAATAACATTATTTTCTGCACGATTGTTTTTAATTACACTTCAATTAAAATAATTTAATTTCTAGTAAATAAACGAAATGTCAAAATACAAATATCATATTTGACAAGTTGTACTTGCCACGAAATTTAAACGTGGCTTTTGACTTTTCGTTTATTTAGTAGAAATTAAATTATAATTAAAAAACAGTATAAGCATCGCGAACCTTAAGGGTTATACCGGTCTCCGGCGCGGCGGTAAACGTCCGTTACCGTTCTGATGATACTTAATATACTATTATTTCCACACTACGGAATAATATATATATATATATATATATATATATATATATATATATATATATATATATATATATATATATATATATATATATATATATATATATATATATATATATATATATATATATATATATATATATCTACCATATATTCGGTAAGTAACTAGATTACTTGACAAAAATAAAGTCGGATCTTTCATATGAACTTTTTTAAAATTAGCTTTTCCTGGATAATTGCGTCCTTCTGTAAAGCGTGCATTAAAATAATGTTTGAAATTATTTTTTTCAGACTCATTATAGTGCTTTTATCAATAATTTTTACTCAATATGATATTTATGCAAAAGTCTTTTCATCCTCCGTGGCATCTCTTAAATGTGTCAAATAAACCACCCTTTATGACTTTTCAACAGTTCTTAATGATTGAAACTTAGCTTATAGCTTCATCAGAAAATTTTAAAACTTTTTGCTTCTTGCTTAAAAAAAAATAAAATACCCTGACATGCATAAAAATAAGCCGTTTTCTTCCATATGTATTTAATGCGCTTCTCTCAAAATTATTCAGATTAAAAGTAATGTAAACTAAATGAACGGAAATAACAAAGAAGATGGGAAATATTTAACAAATATAAAGTAGAGGAGATTTGGACTCGCCCCTTTAAAAGGGGGTAGCTTTCCAGGGAGGGCTAATTTTGGAACAGTTAATACTAGAAATTTTCCTTTATTTTTGCCAAGGAATCTACTTAGAAATATCCTCAACATTTTAGTTAATACCCTGTATAGGTGTACTTAAAATCACAAATTAATTATATTTATAATTATGATTTTTGCTGCTGAACGCACGGAAAAGAAAGACAGTCTATATAATCTTAGTGAAGTAAAAAAGTAAAAAGTATCAATAGATTTTTTTGTTAAATAACAACAGTTTTTTTGTCATCTTATAGCAGATATAAATATTATTTAGTTACGAGTCCAGTTCTAAGTCAGCCATTAGATAAACACAATTAACATCAAATATTTAATTATCATAGCCACAAATTATCATTGCCACAGCAAAAATATTATAGATACAAACACATTAGTTGGCTGCATAATATTTACCAAGCAGATGTACAGTGTTGCCAAGACTCAGGGATTCGTATAATGCATCGAATAAAATAGGGCATTGCAAAATGCGTCAAATATATTCACTGTATATATCGCTTATACACCGACAACTGTAGCGCCATCTGAACATCAATTCGTTCAACTACATCGCGTATGTTTTGAGAGAAAGGAGGTGCAATTTGATGCCCTGGCGAAATTTTGCCAATTGGCGGGATTTGTTGAGAATAACATAGTCTAGGTTTTATACACGCTTATTTTTACGAAGCCCGAGGGCGGGCTTCGTATGTGTGTTGTGGGCTTCGAGTAAGCGGCAGAATATGCTGTTTTGGGCTTCGTATTGAGGCTTCATATATCTATATATATATATATATATATATATATATATATATATATATATATATACAGTGTGTTTCACTTCTCGTGAAGACACCCCTGTATCTTTTTTATTTGTTGCCGAATTAATTTCAAATTTTTATCAGCCATACAAGTCCATAAGGTGACTTTATTCAACACATAAATGCCGTCTAAATCTAAAACGCCGGCCTACTGCGATAAAAAGAAAATATCAATTTTCGAGAAATCATAGTAGGCTTAGAGATAGACAAAAATTTTGTTAACAAAAGTTGTTCAGAATCACTTGATATGCCCTCCTGTAAAATTTTGTGAAAATCGGAATATTTTCAAAAAATAATTTTTTGTTTCACTTCTCGTGAAGACACCCCTGTATCTTTTTTATTTGTGGCCGAATTAATTTCAAATTTTTATCAGCCATACAAGTCCATAAAGTGACTTTATTCAATACATAAATGCCGTTTAAATCTAAAACGCCGGCCTACTGCGATAAAAAGAAAATGTCAATTTTCGAGAAATCATAGTAGGCTTAGAGATAGACAAAAATTTTGTTAACAAAAGTTGTTCGGAATCACTTGATATGCCCCCCTGTAAAATTTTGTGAAAATCGGAATATTTTCAAAAAAAAAATTTTTGTTTCACTTCTCGTGAAGACACCCCTGTATCTTTTTTATTTGTGGCCGGATTAATTTCAAATTTTTGTCAGCCATACACTCCATAAGGTGACTTTATTCAACACATAAATGCCGTCTAAATCTAAAACGCCTGCCTACTGCGATAAAAAGAAAATGTTAATTTTCGAGAAATCATAGTAGGCTTAGAGATAGACAAAAATTTTGTTAATGAAAGTTGTTCAGGATCACTTCATACGCCCCATGTCGTCTAAATCTAAAATGCCGGCCTTAGAATAATTAAAATTAAAATCTAATTACTTTAATGAGTTTTAACATCTGTCAACAATATGTAGGTTGGTAGGATGCTGTCATATAACGAATTCTTTTTGAATTAAATTGGTGGCCCTGAAAAGGGCCGTTGTTTTTACAGAGAAGACTACTAATAATGAATGATAATATTGTCGGAAAAAAAAATACGGATAAAGCAAAAGCCGCAGTGTTAGAATAGTTCAAAAATAAAAGAAGTTAATGGTTTTTTTTACTTATTTATTATATTGCGCCCCTTTCCACTAACCCACCCTCAAGTGTAATACACTTCTCAATCCGTTTTCTGTTATTTTTTACAACTCTTCGCAGTTCTTGAGCTGTAACTTCTAAACATGCTTGCCTTATCCTCTCACAAAGCTGCTCTATATTTTGAGGTCTGGTCATATAAACTTTGTTTTTAATGTGACCATCCATTGGAGTGAGATCAGGTGATCTGGGTGGCCAATGTATTAAAGGGCTATTTCGTCCTATCCATCTTTGGGGAAAATGTTCATTCATCCATGCTCTCACTACTACGGAATTGTGGATAGATGCTCCGTCGAGTTGAAAATACAATTGTTCCAAAGGAAAATCAACAATTGCATTCCAAAGATCATTATTTAAAAATTCTAGCAAATTTAACGCATTTATATTTTGAAAAAAGAAAAACGGCCCTATTATTGTTTCGTTAAAAATTCCGCACCACACATTTACTTTCTGGGAATATTGCCTTTTACAATTTATTATCCAATCAGGATTTTCTACTGCCCAGAACCTAGAGTTTTGTGATGACACTACCCCGTTGGTGGAGAAAGTTGCCTCGTCCGTGAAAATTACTTTCTTCAAGAAGTCTCTATTGTTTAAATAATTACCTTGGATCCATAAACAATATTCTAATCTTCTCTCTTCATCACCTTCCTCCAAGGTATGTAAAAATTTTGGTTTAAACGGTTGTAGCTTATGGCGTTTTAAACATCTCCAAATTTTTGATGCCGACAAATTAAGGTCACGAGCCATATTTCGAAGACTGGTAGTGGGATTGGCGTTAAACGCCGCTAATATAACATTATCATCTCCGTGATTTCGATTAAGATGTACCTACTCTCGGTTTAAGCACATTGCCAGTTGTATTGAACAAGTGACATATTCTTGCTACGGTACCATGGTGTATTGGTTGTCTTAGAGGATGTCTTAAATTAAATTCTTCTGCTGCTTCTCTTGAAGACCGTACATTTTCACCGACTATCTTTATTATTTCAATTTTTTCATCAGTAGTTAAAAGTATTCTAACCATTATGAGAAAAGATATGAAATAAGGAAACTTTAGTATGAATAAAATTATTAAAACAAGAAAAACTAACAAACTCCACAGAAAATAACAACAATCACTTCTGTCATGAAAGCAATGACGAAATAAATAAAACAATACATATTGACAATTAATTTCACGGCACTCTTTACATTCAACGCAATAAAACCGTCCATGTTCCTAAATTTCTGAGCCGATAAGGAGGAAGGATATGATGGAGAGTTACTCCTCCAGAAGAGAGATAACAAAAAGAAAAAAAGAAAAGATATTACATTCAACTTGATATGTAAAAATAAAAAGCCCTTTTAGTGTTTTATTGAATGCTGATTTTTGTTCACAACTTTCATTTGTTGGAAAAAGTTCTCTTTATGTGTTCTCTTTTTTTGAAAATATTCCGATTTTCATAAAATTTTACAGAGGGGCATATGAGGTGATCCTGAACAACTTTTATTAACAAAATTTTTGTCTATCTCTAAGCCTACTATGATTTCTCGAAAATTAACATTTTATTTTTATCGCAGTAGGCAGGGGTTTTAGATTTAGACGGCATTTATGTATTGAATAAAGTCACCTTATGGATTTGTTTGGCTGATAAAAATTTGAAATTAATTCGGCCGCAAATAAAAAAGATACAGGGGTGTCTTCACGAGAAGTGAAACAAAATTTTTTTTTTTGAAAATATTCCGATTTTCACAAAATTTTACAGGGGGACATATCAAGTGATTCCGAACTACTTTTGTTAACAAAATTTTTGTCTATCTCTAAGCCTACTATGATTTCTCGAAAATTAACATTTTCTTTTTATCACAGTAGGCCGGCGTTTTAGATTTAGACGGCATTTATGTGTTGAATAAAGTCACCTTATGGACTTGTATGGCTGATAAAAATTTGAAATTAATTCGGCCACAAATAAAAAAGATACAGGGGTGTCTTCACGAGAAGTGAAACAAAAAATTTTTTTTTGAAAATATTCTGATTTTCACAAAATTTTACAGGGGAACATATCAAGTGATTCTGAACAACTTTTGTTAACAAAATTTTTGTCTATCTATAAGCCTACTATGATTTCTCGAAAATTAACATTTTATTTTTATCGCAGTAGGCAGGGGTTTTAGATTTAGACGGCATTTATGTATTGAATAAAGTCACCTTATGGATTTGTTTGGCTGATAAAAATTTGAAATTAATTCGGCCACAAATAAAAAAGATACAGGGGTGTCTTCATGAGAAGTGAAACAAAATTTTTTTTTTTTGAAAATATTCCGATTTTCACAAAATTTTACAGGGGGACATATCAAGTGATTCCGAACTACTTTTGTTAACAAAATTTTTGTCTATCTCTAAGCCTACTATGATTTATCGAAAATTAACATTTTCTTTTTATCACAGTAGGCCGGCGTTTTAGATTTAGACGGCATTTATGTGTTGAATAAAGTTACCTTATGGACTTGTATGGCTGATAAAAATTTGAAATTAATTCGGCCACAAATAAAAAAGATACAGGGGTGTCTTCACGAGAAGCGAAACAAAAAATTTTTTTTTTAAAATATTCCGATTTTCACAAAATTTTACAGGGGAACATATCAAGTGATTCCGAACAACTTTTGTTAACAAAATTTTTGTCTATCTCTAAGCCTACTATGATTTCTCGAAAATTGATATTTTCTTTTTATCGCAGTAGGCCGGCGTTTTAGATTTAGACGGCATTTATATGTTGAATAAAGTCACCTTATGGACTTGCATGGCTGATAAAAATTTGAAATTAATTCGGCAACAAATAAAAAAGATACAGGGGTGTCTTCACGAGAAGTGAAACACACTGTATATATATATATATATATATATATATATATATACAAAAATTAATAATACGGACTCGTCAATCACGTGTGTATCGTATTACGCCCTGCTATTTTTTACTGGTGCTACGTCTTAGAAATGAATATAATTAGCCAAGTGTAATGTTGCCGATTTCCGTATTTCTTAGAAATGGTTGTTCGAAATTTTTGTAATTAATCTTACTTTTACTTACTATAGAAACTAGCAACAACGTATATATTTTCAGTATAATACGAACTTGATTAATTTAAATTATTATACGGTATAGAGGCAAAAAAAGATCTTAAAATATGGAGAAAATTAAAATCCATAATATTTCAAATAGTTCTTTTAGTTATAAAACGTTTAAAAATTAAACAAAAGTCAAATATTCATATAAAATGAAGTGTAACTTTATAAACTAAATAAATAGAGATTTCACTTGTAAAAAAAAAGGAAAAATGGGAAATTTCACATTTGTCGAGACGAGACGAGATCTCGACCTTGAGATGAGATTTTGGGTAGACGAGAATATGTCGAGACGAGATGGCTGAAAGATCTCGTCCCGACCATGTCGAGACGAGACGAGAAAAACCAATTTCTCAACGAGACGGGTCTCGCTGCAACACTACTTGTATGGTAAACATGTTAGTTAAAAATTACTGATGCAAGTTTTTCAAAAGGATAATCAGACAATTCACCTAGTGTAGATATGTTTATGGTGGCTTCATATATTAAAACACTGAGAGTTAGAAATAAACATAGTATTTAAAGAAATTAAAGTTTATGACACTCTATTCAATGGTAAAATAAAATAAGCTTTAACACTGACCTGTAACCTATAATATAACATCTTATCTAAAAGTTCAATTCTTGGTATTTTGGCTACTACATTAAAATGATCTTCACATACATAAATACCGTTGTTCTTTTCAGAAATGTCCAATATATTATTTCTTCTACATGCTATTAGCCATTTTGATCGGCGATTTTTATCTTTAGGCACGCGAATAAACATTTTATTTGCTGATTTAATAGTTGTATTATTACACAGTGACACTATAGGTACAGTGTATATAATAAGTATTTTCCATTTCTCAACACAAAACAGAATCATAAACTAAACAAAATCTTCAAAATACGTGCATTCACAACACAACATTTTCAGACAAGCAAACGTAAACACGAAAGTTAGGTTAGGAGGTGATAAAACTAAAACGCAGATTAGTCTCAAAGCCAACCGCCGCCCAGTCTGAGGGTCCCCCCGCGAAACTAGTTTTCTCGAAGTGACGTCACAATGCTTTTCTCGAGGATCTCAACTTTAATTATTTATTGCAAAGTAAGTACTGCGATTTAAGAGCTGATATTCGGTGTGGGGTGTTTTTATACATAAACACACACTTTAATGAAATTTAAAAAATGGGCAAGTTCCCCATTAAAGTAACCATTTTGAATTTTGCACCACAGCTGTTCCGCCTGTTCCTACTGTGTGTCATAATAAACAAGAGACTCAACTGGATAGCTCAGATTCTGGAGAAGTTTGTCTTTCAGTCCCAAGTATCTGTCAGACATACAGCAGAAAGTGTCGTATTCGATCTAAAATTTTCTGCGCCTAGGCCTATTTGAACAATAAAAATTTTTAATTTTTTTTTGCCTTACTATACTTCCACTGAATGTGGAAGTAAAATATTCAATATTTATAGACTTATTAGGAAAAATATTACGTGAACCTCTTCGTAGTCGGCGCATTGAAAAATGTAGCATGTGAGATTTTTTTCATTTTGGGAAATTATTAAAGGGGTGGGAATGGAGTTGGCTAATGTTAAAAAAAATTGAGGCCATTGGTTCTTGTACACCAACTAAATCACATTTTTTTACCATCTCTAATAATGGTGTGGCGGTGATAATGTGAGTGGCTGATGCCAAAAATTTTTAGAGATTTTAGCTCCTTGTAGATACACTAAATCCCAATTTATTTAACTCCTACTTGCTTGCTTTACTTATTTACCCTCATTTACGCACATTTACCACCTAACTCTTCAACTAAGTGAGATCAAAACATAATCTAGTTCCAGATCTCGTTATAAATATGTAGGTGGACCAAATATCAAGTCAATATCATTAACCGGTGCTCAAAGTTAAAATCCCGACGATTCATGATCTAACCCAGACAGCACCAGATATTCTAAGAATAATCTGTAAATGTACCAAGAAGAATATATATATGTGTATTTCTAGAATATTCTTAGAATATATACGTGCTCACAGCATATTCCTTGAATATTCTTTATGCATATACATGCAATGTTCTCAATAAATTGTAACAGCCCCTTGTGGCCATTACATCATATTCATTTATTGACCTAAATAACTATGAATAAAGATCGCAGGGATCTCTAATATCAAAACGTTTAATCAAGTTAACTTTATTTCAATAGCTCAGATATTAGTATGTTTTCCGTCTCGTGAGAGCGTAAACTGTCACTTTCGGGTAGCAAACACTCCGCCAAATAAATTTTACAATCACTTAAATGGATTAACTAAGTAAGTTAATTGTTTGTTAATTATGATTTTCGTTATATTCTAAACAAGGTTATTTTATTTTAGATACAGATTGGATTTATATATAATTTATATATAATTTATTTTTTTGAAATTCTAAAATTTAAAATTTAAGAATTATGGAGAAATTTAAAAGTTATGGAGTAAAATCTATTTAAAATCTATGATTTACAATTTATGGTTTATGAGTTATGATTTATAACTATATCTTCATATCTTAACAATTTTAAAATTCCACGTTTTCATTTACGATGAAACTTCGGACGTAGAAACGATTCTGGTTATAGCCATTTAAAAAAAAACAAAAAAAAACCTCTTATGATCGTCGAACATTGATGGACATCATTATTTCTTTATAAATGGGAATGGGAAGTTAATCTCACAATTAAACTAAACTGGAACGATTATTATATTACCATTGGGACGTACCGAGGTATTAAGAAGAAATAAAATTTTACTATTTTTGTATGGAAGCCATTACGGGCAGGTCAGTGACGTAAAGGATACCGAATGTGAAGCCAAGCGATCAGGTGACGTTAGCTGGGGAATTGTTTCGTGTCGATAGTGGCAACCCATGTAAAGTGCTGTCTCCTACCTTCTCGGCAAGCAGGGAAGTATCAAATTTCCACCTGACATCCAGAAACATCACGTTTGATTTGGAGGATCCCTCGAATTAAGACCGTACAAACGTCTTAATCTTAAGATAAGTTAACTTTCTATTAATCACTTACTACCCTTCCAACAAGTGTTACGGTTGTTTTATAGCGACAGCTGCTTTAAGCAGGATATAAAGTTGAAAGTAAACAAAGTGCTGTAGAGCCAGTTTACTATTAAGTCGCATAGTTTGTAAATGTTTTAGCCAGTATTTCCTTTAACGTGTCGTGTATTATAGTATTATAGCGATTACTGCCATAAGCAGGATATAATTTAAATGTAAACAATGCTATAATAATATTTTGTGTCTTCAACTAGAGAGCCGTTGACGAATCCAGATCGTGGGTGTATTTTATCGTGGTGTATATAGTTTTTGACTCGTGTACACTAGTGATCTGGATTGTTTATGAAAATTTTAGTAGTGTTTTGGCCTTGCGGTCGGTACTAGTGGGTATTTCATTCGGATTATCGTTTAGGATAATTTGGCCTGGTGGCCCGGATGATTGACCTACAGTGTGGCGTGGTAATAGTCAGAAATGGATATTGTCGTGGTCTCGTACCAAATTTTTGATCATGCTGCACATATTTTGGCCATGTGGTCGTGTACTGTATAGTAGTGTATAGTATAATCAGTACGTTTTCTTTATCGTGTAAATATTGTGAAGGTCCAAAGTACAGCTGTGCTTAATTCCTTTCATGTAACATTTTAGCGTACCCTGTGTACATATGATATTTTTCTTACGTAAATTACCGTTATAGTTAACGCTATATTTATTACTTGCCTAATATAGGTTAGTTCTACGTTATATTTTTAGTGATAGAATTTTTTTGGAGTCATAGGAGTATGTAAAATTTATGGTGTTTTAGTGATAAACAAGTTTTATTAATCAGCTACTAGGTTGTGATTTTTTTAGTAGTGTTTTGGCCTAAGTACGATAAATTTCATAACGTAACTTCTGTTATTCCAGTAAAGTTGATCACCAGGTGAGGTTACACCTTTTTACTATAATTTTGTTTGCTAGTTTCACAAAATAATTAACCATTGCAAAATTAAATTATAATAATTTTTATATAGGGGAATTTGAATTAACCGTTTGTAATGACCAGGTGCCACTAGGTATCGCGGGAATTCTAGGCAGAGGCTTTTTAGTCAAGAATAAAGTAAATATTTGTTATGATCGACACATTTTGAGCGTATGTAATACCGAAATACCACTTTTATCAATGCAAAACTTAAGAGGTACAAATGATAATATACCTGTTGATGAGGATGAATTAAATTGCGAATATTCACGGGCGGATGAACCTTTAGAAACAGATATTACATAGGAAAATGAAAATTTTATCAATGTTACAGGAAATAGAGAGGGTAGGCGTGAAATTTGTTTACGCGCGGCAAGGGCTCCTTCGAGAAAGTGCGGCGAAAACGAAACTTTTACGGGAAATAGACAAAATGTGAGTAACAATAATTCTTTTCTACACGCGGCAACGACTTGCGGTGAAGAACAGATTATTAACAAAACTTTTCTGGTGAATAATGATAATTATACCGAGGAAGGTAATGATAAGGTTTCTAGTAATATTATTATTAAAGGAGATAACAATGGTGATATTAAGTGTGTTATAAAGGTACATAGAGATAAAATAAGTAAAGAAGAAATAAGTTCTATGAATAATAAAGTAATAGGAGGTAAACTAGAACAAGGTAAAATAAGGTATAATGAGAATAATAATGTTGAGAGAGGTAACACTGATATTATTGAGGGAAAATATGTAAATAAGACAAATCAATGTGAGGTAAGCGATAAAAAAGGAAATAAACAGGTAATAAATGTAATGAAGTCCGCAAGTGAGATAAGTAGAAGTAAAGCAGGTAAAAATGAATTTAATAATCAAGGTAAAGATAATTTTTCTTGTAAGGTAACCAAACTAAAAGTAGACAAGGCTGAAAATACTAAGGAAAAAATAAACTGTACTGTAAATCCGAGGGAAATTGATAGAGGGAAAGATATAATGGGGCGTAATAAAACTTCTGATAGCACGGGTATAAATAAATCTGAAACAATACTAGGTATAGAAGACCGTAATATTTATATTGAGAAAATCCATAGCGTAGAGGACGTGAACAGTCGAGCATCAATGCGAGAGGCCGGGAGCGATAAGATAAAAGCTAGTCTAAATAAAGATACTTTCAGGGCCATGAGAATGACTGCTAATGTTCAGGGCACACCTATTTACTTCACTGAAACTCAGATCGCAAATGAAACAAACTTAATAAACAATAAAAACCGAATTATAACTTGTAATGTAATATTAATAGAAGATACTGTGATACCCCCTAGATGCGAGGTGGATTGCAAAATACAATTACGGAAGAATTTGAACTGTCAAACGATATTAGTCGAACCAAAAAATTTAGATATACAGGGCGTTCACGCTGCATGTACCCTACTGGGACCACAAAATTTAAATATGCGGATAGTAAACATGAATACATTTTCGGTAACTCTAAAAGAAAATTGCATTATAGGAGCTGCCGAACCCTATTTAGAAAAAACAAATTTACCAGGGGCCAATACCAGGTTAAATAATATAGACATCTCGGATTACGATTGGGTATATGACAAATTTGATTTGGCGTGTTTAGGTGAAAATAGTGGATATTTATTAAGCGAATTCATTAGCCAAAGTAGAAAAGTTAAGGAAAAGATGAGCTAAGAAATTAAATTAGGAAGCATTCATGTCTAACGTCATGCTAAGCTAGGGCTTTCGCGCAAATTACGTAAACCTTGGGTAGGACCGTTTAGAATCATAGAGAAAAAGGGACCAGTCACGTATAAAATCAGAAAATTACATACTAGGAAAGATCGTGTAGTACATGTGAATAAACTTAAATTATATAGTTCAAATGATATTGAGGTGGATGATATTGAAAATATAATATTAAATGAAGACAATCAGGAGACTTTAATTGACACCGCGGAGGGAAATATACAAAATTTAGAACCTCACGAAAGTGAGGACGATATTTTTCAAAACACACTAGAAATATTACCCTTTTGTCATGACCCGGGGAATAACCCGTTAGAAACTATTTTTGAAGAAGATAGAGATGAGGAAGTGCCGCAACCTTTGCGACGCTCCGCTAGAATAGGTAAACCGCCTGACAGGTTAAATTTATAGCAGGGAAATTAAGATTAATTTCTAGACAAACAATGTTGTCTTTCGTTGTAAAATATATATGTATGATAGGATGGGACCGTTTTTACATTCAAAATGTTATAATTGTAAAATAACACAGAAATAAATTCTGCCTTTTTGTAGGAAAATAAAAGTAAATAAAGAACTTTTCAAGTGATAGGTTTCTCACAGTAAAACCGGATGTTTATCGAGGGCGATTAGTCCCAATATTTTATTCGAGAATGATATGAATTTTGCTGACAGTAAGGTAGTCTTTATACATGAATAGTATTGACAGTACATTCTCTCATATGAACGCGATTACTAGCTAACACAGGTATAAGCAACCCAAGTACTTAATACTTATAAGTTAATATTTTATTTTATTTTTGTTCATAATAATTGTTACAATGTTTGACACCCCAATGACAACAATGACACCCCAACCCTTCGACGGAACAAGATGAAAATATAATCTAGTTCTAGATCTCGTTAAAGTACATATGTGTACCAAATTTCAAGTCAATATCTCAAACGGTTCCAGAGTAAACGTGCGCACAAAAAAGTTACAGACCGACAGACAGAATTTTTTTTTTCGCTCAAACTTGAAATTTCAACGTTTCATAACATTCTAAGCCTATTTGAACAATAAAAATTTTTAAAAATTTTTTTGTCGTTACTATACTTCCACTGGATGTGGAAGTAATAAATTGCAAAAAATTTTCTATGTGAATACCCTAGCTGAAAATTTTAATTGTAGCGCTAGTTTTGATGAGCAGCGTGACATCATCAAATTTTTCATCGAGCACTACTTCTAGTCAAGCATTTGTGCATCCTAAGTTGGCAGGTAGCCGCGCAGAGAGAGAAGAAATATCGTCACTGCTGGACAGAGACAAACAAGCTTCTTCAACTAACTAGCTAGATAAAGAAGCTTAAGAAGCTTAAAAAGCTTGTTTGTCGATATTTCTTCTTTCTCTGCGCGGCTACCAACTTAGGATGGTTGACTAGTAACTGGGCTGTCGCACATAAAATTACCTAGATTATGTGACTAGCAAATGATAAATCTCTGTATTTAGAGGAAAAGGACAAATAATTTGTAATAACTTTTATCACACGTTTTCATTTTAATCAATCTTTATTATTTTTTGCAAAAAGATATTAATTACCTGTTTGTATTTTTTTTCTAGATTGGTAGTATGTGTAGATTGGGTGGCGATAATTACTACAAGGAATGTTCTTGCCGCTTTATGAGAAAAATAATGAGTGACGACTTGCAGTTTATTTGGACACAAAGACAAAAAAGTGTTTTCCAAAACAGCACTTTTCGCAACAGTTACAGGTAGGTTATTCAACACAATATATTTGTTGACGGTTCGGATATATACCTACTTGCTTAAATGAGGAACAAGCCTGTAACTTTCTATTTTTTGCACGATATGAATAATTTGTTTTTAATGTAGTGGCAAAAATTCTAAGTGTAGGTGACATTAATTTGGTTTTAATTCACATACACGGCCTCCCGCGAAGCATTCTTTTCACCAAAAACAGTAAATCACAGCAATTTTTTTTGAAACATGATATTATCTTTCTATTTTGATTTTCTTAATGTATTTATTTTTTATTTTGATGAAACTTACTATCAAGGCATATGGCATGCTGAAGAAGAATCAGTTTTTTGAAAAGAAATCGCTAATATGATTTAGTGTTTCTTGGCGAGAGGAATAACTTTTTAATTCTATTCTGAATTTTGAATACTTTTTTAGATGCTATATTAAAATGTGATAAAAGTAGCAATAGCAAAAATATTGAAATTATCATTGGGCAGTGGTTAGCTAAGGCCACAGAGTGATTAAAGAAGACAGATGAACATGACGAGGGGTAAGATTCAGTGTAAAATTATAAGTTGCTTTTTTGTTCTAAAAAAAATAATATACCTAATATTATTATTATTTCTTGTCTGCTCCTTTTTAATCAATTAAATAGTGAAATTATGGATTAATAAATTAATAAATGTTAAATTTCAAATTAGATTTAAATAATTATGATATCACAACATCACGTTAAGTTCGAATTGATTACGATTTTTGTTACAAAATGACAGAATCAATATTATACTGCTTTCTTCTCAACAAAATGGAAAATTACAAAAATATGAGTTTGTACTCTTGGTTATACCATTAGCTTTCTTCAATATACAAGTTTAAATTCTAAATAAAAAATCGGCAGCTACTGGAAGCGGCTGGAACCTCCCCACATGGTGGATCCAAATCAGCTGTGTTTGGATATTACATCGGAATTCAGAGCATTGAGCAAACACATAAATTACACGTGACTTTGGAGCAATTTATTTCATTGACAAGTAACGGACGAACTGATGTGGACTACAAGCAATCTGTTAAGACATAACCTCTCATGTTTGTTTATGTTGCATGTTAACCAACTGCCGGATATTATAAGGGTATTAACAGATAGCGTTTCGAAGATTTTATAGAACATTGAATAGCGAATAAAAATAATATAGAATTTAGCCCAGATGACACTCTAATCTTAACAAGTCAATAACATTATGGACAGTACAAGCGGACTACGTATGCGTCAAATGAACGATTGTGACGCGTCCCATCAATCAGATGTAATATCCGAAGATGGCTATAAACCATTATTACCTTTAAAAAGCCAACTAAAATGAGTCTTGACATTGTCAAAAATATTTGGGTTGGTTTGTCACCGGCGCAGAATTTTTTCATGTAGTTTTTGCGTTTTAAAGATTTTTAATATGAGTTTTTTGTAAAGAATTGTTTAATGTGTCTTATTAGATTTTTTCATGATAATATTATTGGCTATAATTGGAAAAAATGTCTGATATGTGCATAGTAGTGGGTTTTGGACATCGTGGAAATCATGACAAAGTTAGCTTTGACCGGTGTTAATTCTAAATATTTCCCTCATATAAATGATCTGCCGAGAAAACGACGTCAAAGATAGATAGCCGCGATTAAGAGAGATGATCTAATACCTTCCATCGTTTTTACATCTCGATTTTCCATCTTGATTTTCCAACACCAACTTCTTAAAATACTCACTTTGCATAATTAAATAAAGTTTATTACTTGAAAACAATTAAAAACGCCTTGCCACAATCCACAAAAAACACTATATTGTTAAAATATCAAGATACTTAGCCAGGCCGACGCAAAAACACAAACTGTTTTGACAAACGTTTAACTACTGTCAACAAATGTTTGACCGCAACGCAAAGTTGGAAGTCACGTGGTTTGGATTGCCTAATTGTTGATTAATAAAAATAGACAGCTAATTACAGGTTGGATTTCCAACCTACAAAAAGGGTCTTATTTTATTAGGACAAAGTATTTAGAACTTCATAAACATTACACTGTACTAGATTTTAGTTGAAAGTACGGGAACCAGGCAGAAATTTTAATAATAGCTACGTAATCTTAATTCTTAAGAAATATATATTTTTCAGGTTAGCTGTGACGTCACGTATCATAACCTATAAATCAACATTCACAAAGATTACCAAACCAAATATTTTTGACAGATGGCAAAATACATTTTCCCCTAACAATAATACCAATAATATTTTTTGGATGCTGTCATATAACGAATTCTTTTTAATTTTTTGAACAGAAACGAAATCGAAAGGGTGCAAGTGTGATATATCGTTGAAATTGGAATTTTTACTGATCTCCAATGGTTCGATTACAAATTGTAAGTAATCATAAAATAAACAACTTGTTGTGCCAAAACGGCACTAAACGTAATCCGATCTCAACCAAAACCTTTTCAGATCTTCTGGAGCACTAAAGAAACCCTCATGCAAACTTTCATCCAAATCCATTTAGTAGCTTCGCTGCTATCGTGCGAACATACATACACACATACACACACACACAGACATTTTTAAAAACCACTTTTTTGGGTTCCTGGGACCTCAATACGTAAAGATTTGATATCATTTCAATTTTAGATTTTGGACTGAATGTAGTAACCTCCCACAATTTTATTGTGGGGAGGTTAAAATCCTCTAAAATGTTTTCTTTTGTTTTGGAAACAATGAAACGGAGAAAGCAGATTATAATCTTAAAATAGATTCAAAATATAAATATGTTTACTGAACACTTAATAAATATTTTTACAATGAATTATTTTTTATTTTTTTTTATTTATTTGCTTTCATGATGATTAGGGAATATTATAAATAAATAAATAAATGATTTAAGTATTTTCAATATATATTTTTTCCTTTAGAATGCTGAGAATCCTATCATGTAATTCAATACTTCGTCAATATTAGCTAGAAGAGTAGTTGTTTTGATTGGTTTTCCAATAATGAGTGTTTTAAAGTATTTTACCTAACTAGTATATTAGCGTGCCCAGATTAGGGCAACAATATACGGAAAGTAGGTATTTTCATAATAAATAAAAAAGTGTGTAAGTTGTGATTTGCATAATACCTAAATAATATTCTCTAAACTTAATAAATAATTATGCAATATTATATTTTCAATATTTTATTTTCCATATTTTGAAAATTTTTAGGAAGAGGCACTAATATGCAAGGAGTGGAATGTTTTCAGGTGATTACGGTTATTATTTTACATTTTAATTTTTATATAATTATTTAAATCGAAAAGTGAGATAATACAAACATCAAGCTGAAGGAGCTGCTGTAAACAATTGCAAGTGTCTTCCCTCATCCAGGTGCGTTTTGATGATGGATTTGTTTAAAACATGTTTCCTTTACCACAATAAAGTCATTAAAATAAAGTTTTAAATTAAAGAAAAAAAAACCGCTATTTTTTGTCGGCCATACAATTGATCTACAATTTTAAAATATAGGGAAGAAATAAATTTTTACTAATTGTGAGATTATTTATTACACTGTTTATAAATAAGTAATAAGAAAAAACATAAACACCACATATATGTGGTGTTTATGTTTTTTACTACCCCCTACTTTGTTGTCATATTTTTTTTACTAGCTTGTGTTTTTTTATTACTTATTTATAAACAGTGTCATAAATAATTTCACAATTTAGTAAAAATTAATTTCTTCCCTATATTACTTCCGCATCCAGTGGAAGTATTATTTATAGTAACGACAAAAAAATTTAAAATTTTTTTTATTGTTTAAATAGGCTTAGAATGTCATGAAACGTCGAGATTTTAAGTTTGAGCGAAAAAAATTTTCTGTCTGCCTGTCGGTCTGTCGGTCTGTAGCTTTTTTGTACACACGTTTACTCTGGAACCGTTTGAGTTATTGACTTGAAATTTGGTACACATATGTACTTTAACGAGATCTAGAACTAGATTGTATTTTCATCTTGTTCCGTCGAAGGGTTGGGGGGTAAATTGGGGTAAATTTGGGGTAAATAGGTAAATCAAGCAGGTAAGAGTTCATAAAATTGGTATTTAATATAGACAAGAGAAGCTAAGGTCTCAAAAAAAAATTTGGCATTAGCCACCCCCATTACCACCCCCACCCCATTATTAAAGGGGATGAAAAAAAAATGTGATTTAGTGTGTGTACAAGAACCAGAAACCTCAAAATATTTTTTTAATTGTTCCCCCCCCCACTCTCACCCCTCATCACCACCCCCACTACCGATGTGGGGTATCGTTTTATGAGTTTTTGGGGTAGAGGATTTCAAATATTATATTATTAAAGTTCCATAAACAATTATTTCCACATACAAATTTTTTTCGTTGGGTGACTTGAATAGAAAATCCGGATGTGGAAGTAGTGATTCCTTGGGCAGCGGTTTTTTAAAATAATTTCAGGTATATTCATAGCAGAGTTTGAATATACCGGAAACATTAGCAGAATATTTTGATTATACATGGAATATGTCCAAGATATTCATAGAATAATCTACCCTTTACATATTCTGGGTATATTCCTGTGATAATCTAAATCATTAAAGATTATACACAGTTTATCCCTAAAATAATATTCTAATAATTAACATTTTTGATATTCTATGTATAATCATAGAATATGCTGAATATCTAGAGAATATTCTAGGTTTATCTGACATTTTCCAATATGACGATTTCATGAATATTCTCAAAAGTTTGTATATATCCTTGGTGTTTTCTATGAATAATCAATTATTCCAAAACGTATATTCCCAGATTGTTCTTAGAATATCTGATGCTGTCTGGGAAGCCTATTTGAGCAAAAAAACCTTTTTTTACCGTTACTATACTTCCACGATATGGAAGTATTTAAACCGAAGAAATTTTAAACAATTACATTTTTTAAGCAAAAATAAAAAGTTAGGTCTTTTCTTGTAATTTCGCACGATCTAGATTTTGGCAATTTCCCAAAGTAAAAAAAAATGTAGCGGGGGGGGTGCTTTATGAAAATCCCCGATAAAAGGTTTACAACAATAAAAAAAATGGGTCTGTGATAAAGTTCGGATTAACAAGCTCGGGGTTGGAAGTATAACTTTAGGAAAGGAACTTTAAATGTACCTATAGACTGCCCAGACACAGTTCATATTGAATGATTATTTACTGTTTTTTATCCCCGAAATGAAAAGTTTCAATCTATGAATATTCAGTTTTTAACAATGACACCTGAGGAAGTGAGCTTCGCTATGAAAGGACGGGCAGATAGCTGAGCGACAAGAATGTTTCGTATGGATCCGTTCGGCTATGGAACACTAAAAATGGACCACCAAGCAGTCATCCAACCAACAATAAAATATTACATTTCTTTTCTTGTACCCATCTGCTTAGTGATATACCCGTCTGTAAGTTGCTGAGTGGGTCCACGAAGTCAAGAAGTGCTCCTGGGAATTTATTTTTGATATTTAGTTTTCAATAACATTGTGGGTATTGTCACCGAACATAAAAAAACTAATTAATTTCTAGCTTTTCGGTGAGAACTCTAAAAAACGAATTAATTAAAAAGAAGCATATAACAAATGGCCAAAAAACATTTTAAATTTTCCTTAAACTAAAAAAGTTATTCACCCATTTCCAATGAAATTTTTAAGGAGAGTGTCACCGAGCGCGCAAAATATTCTGTTAATAATCGTCCCACTGAGAAAATCAATAAAAAAAATATCCAGGCATGCCATTATTAAAGTTCAATTTGTTCTTAAAATAAAAAAGTTATTCACCAATTCCAATAAAATTTTTAAGGAAAACGTCACTGAGCGCACAAATACTTCTGTTATTAAGCGCTTTGCTGAGAAAATTAAAAAATAAATTAACCAGAAAGAAGCATATCATAGAGGACTAACAGATAGCTGCAAAATATTTCAAATCCTTCAAAAACTAAAAAAGTTACAACCACTTTTCTATAAAATTTTGGAAGAAAATTAATTCCTATGGGGCCTTCTTGAACAACCCCGACTAATGTCAAATTGATTACAACCCCGGAGAGTTTAAAAGAAAAAATGTATTCATCACAATCAGTTCTAGATAGTTCGTCAGTTCGTCAAGTTCTCCAGCAACAAGTCAACTACAACTCATCTACACTCAGGCTTGTCGATACAACTAGACACTGCCGCCACATACACAAGACGTTCCAAAACGCGCTTCGCCGACAACTGGACATGTACTTCCACATAGCGCGAGAGATATGACAACCCAGGTAACAGCAAACTCGCCCGTTAGCGGCATAGATTAAAGAGTCGGCGCTAGGCCACCGTTCTCAGTTATTTAATTTCAGCCAGCTGGCACACGCGATGTTGCACTTCTTAGTACCTATGCCCAGCCCGCCACTACACACACTGTATAAGATTTTCATATAGTGCTACAGTGAATTAAATCAAAGTTTTTCATGTTTTAAAGCTGAACATAACCGAAATTTTGAATTAAAATTGTTTTCCATGTTCTTAAAAATAACTTAGTCGGAATTTCAATTAAAAATTATTTCTGTGTTTTCAGATTGAACATCGTAGATTTTGCAAATTAAAATTATTTTCCAAATTTTAAAAAAATAGCCAGAAATCAGTTAAAATAATTTTTTGGGTTTTAAGGCTGTCATAGAAAATTTTCTGACGAAATTCTTTAAAGTTAATCTAAACATTTTCTAAGACTAAAATTTTTTCAAAACAACACTTATTCACCCCAACGATATTCACGATCGAGTGTTAGGCTAGCTATCATCATAAACTTTTATTGTGACAAAATTTGTGTTTCATTTTTAAACTTAATTGAAACATAAGGGCACAAATGCCCGACTACTTCTGATCTCGGACCTTCAGGGCATGATTTGTCCTGAACTCTCCGCTAACATTGAAGCCACATTTTCCGTCAACACTACAAAT
The DNA here is from genome assembly GCA_936432065.2 of Rutpela maculata. Classification (NCBI taxonomy): domain Eukaryota; kingdom Metazoa; phylum Arthropoda; class Insecta; order Coleoptera; family Cerambycidae; genus Rutpela; species Rutpela maculata. The sequence goes on from OW386290.2 coordinate 79,261,044, forward strand.
CGACCCTGAGAGTTACATCCAACCCAACCAAGAAGCTGGCAGGATCTTTGGCTTGCTGGCGCTCTTTTTCAAAATTCAAAGTTTTAAAGAATTAAAGATTAAAGAACTTATATCTAGATATATAACAGGCTATCTTTTCACTATATACCTTGTTTGCTCCTAACATAGTGACATTATATGTCCATTAAAAAGAATAGATGAACATCACATCCCATAGGCAACAGTGGCGTTGTGTGTGTAGAAAATGTGTAGAATGGTAAATATTTTCATTAAAATGAATTATTGCAATTCCTGCATTACCGGCTCTTTATACAACGTGATGTAGGCATACGATATTACAGTAAGAAAATACAGTTCGATGAATATGTATTGAAAGGATATTAAAGTTTAATTGCTATTCACTTTATAACTGGAAACTGAACTTCATCATGTTACGAGTATGGAACGATCGATTTTCTTCTTTTCTAAACTGCTTTCTGCAAACGGCACAGCACAACACCATTTTGCACTAAATATATTGTCACTAAACTGTGTAAATATGAATAGAGAATATTATTTAGGTATTAAGCAAATCACAACTTAAAATAAAAAGACTTCTTCACCACATTTTGATCGAAAAATACGAAAAACACGTATTAACATTAATGGCGGGCACTGTCAAAAGTATCAAACTGAGATTATGATAATCGGACTGAACCGATTGTGCCCGAATCGGCCGCGAATAGATCGACTAGCCAATTAAGAACTTATGGGAAGAAGTGCCTTAGATTGTAACTATCTCAGCAACATACAAATCAGTACAATTATGTATCTAGATATAAGTTCTCTGTACCAAAACTAACCCCCTAAACGCAATCCAAGGGCGAGTTTCTTGTTACAGTATTGTGGGTGACATACAATTTCTGGGAGAAATGATATCATTAGGTATATGTGTACAATATTATATCCGAATTATTTTCCGAATGTTAGTTAATATAGTTTAAGTAAGTACAATAAAAAATAAATACATAAAACGGTCTTTATATATTATAGGGGAAGTAATAGTCTGGGTGAGAAATAAGGGTTTTTACCCTAACCTGGATGTAGGATGTAGGGTATAGTAAAGGTTTTTTTGGCTGTTTTTGGTTCTTCAAAGGATTAACATTACGATTCTGATTGATGCCACTTTGGCACCCTTGGGCATTTTGAGATATTCAAGATGGTGACTGCCTTAGAGTGAAAAAACGGGTTTTTCCAAATATTTCATTATATGGGCGTGTGGCACGTCGTTTTATATGTTTTTAAGGTCCGTGAATTAGTATTTGAGGTTAAAAATCGTGAAGGAAGTAATCTTAAAGGGTTGCTAATTTACTTTATTGAAAGGGCGGCTGATTCGGAGAATCGGAGAATAAATTAATTTTTGAAGAAAAAAAATAGTACCTAGTTTGGTTGCATAAATAAATTAGGCTTTAAGAATACGGATAACACCATATCCTTAAAAGTGATATGCGTAGGGGCGTACCTCTAAAAAGCGTGAGCAAGTTTTAAAAACATTGGTTAAAAGGACCTGCTAGCTCAAAACAAGTTTTTAAAAAATTAAACAAACGTAAGCTTAATATTCTGTATTTTTTTAGGGTGGAAAGACTTGATCATCCTTTTCTTATTTTATATTTTTTTATGATTTACTTACTTTTTTTGTCTTTTTTATGTTTTTATTTTGTTTTTTTTAATTCTTATTCTAAAAACTGTAAACAACGAAACGTCAAAATCAACATTTAATCTTCTTCGGAATCTTCGCTGTCAGAAGTTATATTTTCAGAAATTCTCGTATGAGAATTCTGGCAAGAATGTTCTGTGCTTAGTTGCAGACAATTACACATTAAAGTGCATGACAAGCCATTAGCCACGCAGCTGCATCGTGTTGTCTTACACGGATTTATTGACTTGCATGAGCATTTTGCTAATGCCAAAATATAATATGAGGCAATTTGAATCTTTTGTGGCAAGGCGATCGGATGTAATTCCATTTTATCCTAGTCAGCCTGCTACCCGTATTGAGTGGCATCTATATTTTTTGGTCAAGAGAAATCCATTACACACAACCACAAAAATGTTTGAAAATGTGCTTTTTACGTTTTCTTGAATACATTCAGTAGTTTGTGGAAGAGCAGAGAATGGCGGTGCTTTTAGTTGTGCTTGTCCGAATATTCCCAGTAAACATTAATGTAACTTTACTCTGAGAGATAAGATTAATAGAACATTTTTATATAAAATATTTTACATAATTTTACATAGCATATACGTAAAATAATATCATATTTAAGTCAACATATTGACTTAATTACTTATACACAAGTTTACATATTTGCTACATAATTTTACTTAAAAATGTTTACCTACTTCATTTTACGACATGGAACGCGTAACGCGTTACGCTCAAGCAGTACGCCAGTGTAAAATGATGTAAAATCTAACGTTTGTGTTTTTTGATCATTTTTGTGAAAAATTGTGGATGATGTCTTTTAATAAATTCGATGCAGAACTGTGAACCGTAAAGCATTGTGACTTTTTTAAATATTATTTTATTTGGACGTTTTACTAGTGTAGAGGGCAGGTGCAAACATAAACATGCTCTCTTGTTTGCGAATTTGGTGTACATACCTATGTTGGGGTGCACCATTTTCCAGTGAATGACCAAAAAGTAAGTTTGTGTTGTACCGTTTTTATAAAGATATTTATTTAAATGAAACGTAATCTTTTTATAGGTTAGAATTATTTTACGGGCAATCGTTATTCTCAGACAACTATATCATTACATGGATTTTGTTACACAAAAGCTGTATGTTGGTGCTGTTCCCACATTATTAAGTTCAACTGAATCCAGCGTAAGAAGTTGTAATTCAAGGAAATCCAGATCTTAATAGTGACCAAAAGCTTTTGCGAAGTACTATGCACAGCTATGGTTATTTTGTTTACCGACATCTTATAGCACCTACTTTGTGTTCGTTATTGTATTGTACATATATTTAAAGGTTTTGTATGTGTAAAGTAGGCTCATATTTTCCTGCAATTTTTCTTTTGTTCAAAATTGGCTTCAGCACGTCAAAATACTTCAGAAAAATTAGATCAGAACCTTAGGACAAAACCATTGCCCCTTTTTAGGGGATAACTGATAATTTTATTTTTAATATCAGAATCGGTTTCAACATGCTAAAAAACAGAATTAGATGGTTCTGATCAAAAGCGCAGTCCCCTTTTTTTTGTTGTCTTGTGATTAATGATATTGCTTGTATCGTCATTAAAAAAATTAATTTGATCATTATAAAACTACGAAGAAAACTAGAATTGTCTGAACCTTTATGGTTAATTTTGTTGCAATAAATTAAGACAATTAAGATTTGTCATTATTAAAAATATGCTTCTGGTAGAATTAAATCATCTTGGTAAAGGACCCGCACATTTTCTTATGTCAAATGGCTCTCGGTGAATGTAATAGTATAATATAATTTAATATTTATACAAAAAAGCTTAAGAAACAGTAACAAGTTCGAAAATTGAATCGTTGATTGTTTACTTTTCAGTGGTGTTAATTAACAATTTGTTTATATGACTGTTAAAGAAACTACTTTTATCATGGGATTCTCACAAGATTGATGCACTCGTCTACAACTTATGCATGAAAAAAGTACTGCTTTACACACTTGTTGCCTAAATAAGTAGGTATTTTAAAATTATTTAAAACAATTTTTTGGCAATTATTTAACAAATGCATTTTTTTCACGCTTCACGGCTCCCAATTGGCGTAGAAAACCACGTTTTTTAAAATTGTTTCGTTTTTGTGATCTTTTGAAGTATTCTAATAATTTTTAATTATAATAATAATTAAATGCAAATGCAAATTGCTTACTTGGTAAAAGTTCTATAAAATAGAATAATTAAATAAGTTACCAGAATGTACTAGTAATTATTTTAACTTTTACATAAATCTTATCACAGATAAGTATAAACATGATTAAGATTTATGTAAAAGTTAAAATAATTACTAGTACATTCTGGTAACTTATTTAATTATTCAATTTTTAATTGTTGAATTCTGAAAAAAAAAATTCTTTATAAAAAATTTAAAATGATTTTAAATAGTTTAAAAAAATTGTGTTAACACCACTGAAGAGTAGGAGTAAAATCTACATTCTAAAACAAATTGTTCTATGACTTGATGCACTTAAACAGTCAACGGTTCAATTTTCGACTTTGTTATTGCTTTTTGGCGTTGTTATAAACATTTCGACCTGAAATTTGGTGTGATGATTTAGCATATTTTTTTAGTACATTTTGCAAAAAAATCTCTTAATTTTAGAGCGAAATTCAAAAACCAGGATATTCCAAGATCTTTAGAGGCTTTAAAATTAATCAAGAATATAGACGTTGCGTGAAGTAATTCACTCCTAGTTGCATTTTCATTCCCCTTTTTTTAGGCAGTTATATGCTGCATACTCTTATGTTGAAATACTCCAATAGTCCCCAAATCACCATCTCTGGCAGATTAGACAAATCTGATTTTAAATAGCTGGGTTTTAACAGTGTAAACTCAACTTTGAGGCAGACTTTCGGATTGAATGACAGCACTTTGAGCACATCGGTTCATGTTTAAAACAGTATACTTCTGAAACTTATCGGATCAACCTCAAATTTTCCATTCCATTAGAAGCGTGTTTTCATAAAGTTTTGTTAAAATATATACATTATTATTTAAGCTATCATAAATTGTTTAATAACTTAACAAATTGATCAAAATAGTTTGCATCTAGTTTTCTTCACAATTTAGTAAAGGGATACAAGCTATATAACCAGATTTACTACACTATATAGGGTGCGCCACGTAGAACTCCCCAGACTTGTAACTTTTTTATTTTCGAAGCGATGACCATGTTGGGCACATCAACTTGTAGACATTTTTAAAGCCTTTAAATATCCATACAGAGTGATTAATTTTTTTTTAATGATTAAGAAAGGAAACTTAATTTCTTTGAATATTTTTTTTACTCACCCTGTACATGAACTGTGTTATTGTTTTCTTATAAAGGTTTTAATTAGCTTCAATTTATGTTATTAAAATAAAAAAACTTAAAAAATAAAAAATTTGCAATGTCCTACTTAGTACATTTTAATAAAAGTTAGTTTTAAAAATCTTTTTTTTTAATTTTTTGTTATTGTTTTATTACGCTGAATATTGTTTGTGATATGTCTTTTACAGATAAAGCATAAAATTATTATTTACATTCCTTTCAAAGTAATTTAAAAAAAAAATCAGTTTGGAGTGTTTTTAATTCCTTTCTCTAAAACCAAAAAGAATTTCGAATATGACGTAATAATATAAATTGAAGCTAATTAAAATCTTTATAAGAAAACATTAACGCAGTTCATGTACAGGGTGACGTAAAAAAATATTCAAGGAAATTAAGATTTCTTTCTTAACAATTTTTTCAAAAATTTTTTTTTTAAAATGCTTTAAAAATATCTACAATTTGATGTGCCTTAAAAAATAAGAAAATTACAAGCCTGGGGAGTTTTAAATGGTGCACCCCATATATGAAATAGACTAATATTTCAATTATTTTCACAGGTTGTGTGACTGATGTTCAAGTAGCAAATGTCAGAGTGACGAAGGCTGACCAAAGAACGAGTACAATCAGAAACGACCCGAGAAATGCTTAACCCTTATTGTAGATACTTAGTTAACTTGAATATAGATTAGTTACACAAAAGACACCAGTATTAATCTCTCCTAAATCAACAGTTAATAAAATAAATTAAATGAAATTTGAGCTTTACTAGGAATGCAAGGCAAGGTAGGTAGGTGGGTATACATCATTGGAGAAGAAAAAATATTGTCTAGCTACTTTCTAAAGAACATATAGATGACAACGTCGAGGACAACGCCTAATGCCTGGTTTACCTACTGGTATATGCAGAGATTAAGATGGAATTGAAACTTTGTTGATACTAATTAACTTAGTTTAAACTGTCATTCAATTCGAGAATCTTTCTTAAGCTAATATATGTTGACAAATGAGACAACCATATCTTGCATTATATACTTTTTATCTCTTTTTGATGTAGCATGTATTTGTTTTATATACCTACCATAATGTTCAAAATAGCACCATATAGTACTTTTTAAATATTGATACAAGAGAACTGGATTCTTGGAGTTAAATATATGAATATAAATTCCTCATGAATTGTCCAGAAAAATTGATATTCTTTAGGAAATAACTGGAGGAGACATCAACTTTTATTTTTAAGTAGAATATGTCTGAACATTTTTAGAAAGTTAGATAGTTTTATATTTTAAATATAACCATTTTTTACAATAAAATTTTCGTTCAAAATATAAAACTACTCGGCCCTCTAAATAGGGTATCCGACTTAAAAATAAAACTTGGTGTCAACTTCGGTAATTTTCTAAAGAAATATATTTTTCTATATAACTTATAAGGAACTTTATTCATATATCTAACTTTAAAAATCCAATTGTGTAGTACCAATATTTAAAAAGTGCTGGGATATGCTATTTTGAACATACGGTAGGTAGATAAAATATATACATGCTACATCATAAAGAAATAAAATTAGTTACGTATGCTTTACATAGCAAGTGGTTGAATATGCATATACGCTTCGTCATTTGTTCCATACCGTGAGGTCACAGTGTTACCTCTTCACTATGTAAAAATCATATGCACATGTTGCTGACATTTCGCAGAGTATGCACATATGATTATGCGCCACATTTTACATAGCACGTTACTTCTACGAAACTTAGTTTACGTAGCATTTACGTATATGCTATATATTTATGTTTGCTGGGTTTTAGCTATAGAAAAGTTCTAACATCAGTCATTTTACTAGCATTGTTTACTCCATAACATGAAGCTACAATAATTGTAGATTCTTGAAAAACATCCTCAATATTGCTGTTTAATCGACCCAAATGAGTTAAAACCCGACCATACGTTAAACATTTAATGACTTTTTTCCAATCCCATGTTACTGAGCCACCGTGTCACAATCAGATAAAGAATGTGCGGCTGGTAAATATGGTATGATTTGTTTGCGTTTGAAAACCGTGGCCCTAATATCTGTGGTGGCTCGTAGTGATTTAAAAGAAATCATAGAAATCTCGTTTTTCAAGTCTAATAAATTATAATAATATGTCTGGATTTCCTTTAATCTCGTGAATAAGTTGCTGTACCATAATGGTATCCGCTTCTTCATGTTGCGTCGTTAGATCAGCCCTCTTCGATATCACCCTCAAAAAACATAAACCTAAATTATGTCCTAACTTTCTTCTGTAAGAAATTAAAAATAACTTTCTAATTCCTTACGGAAGAAAGTTTAATATTAAATTATTAAATAAAGGGGGAATTATTTGTTGTACAATATAATTGCATCTTATTTCTGAAGTATGTTTTTTTTTGTATCGAATTTGTTTTTAACACCCACAATTTATATTTTGATAAGGCAACACAGAAGGAATTGCCCTTAAGTCTTTTTAAGCCTCAGATTTGTGTTTTTGAACCTGAAAAACATAGAAAACGATTTATCACATGCCAACATTTAGTAAATTAAAATTTAAAAAAAATTACACTTTAGATAAGCCGCCATCTTGAATATCTCAAAATGCCCAAGTGGCATCAACCGGATTCTTAAATTAGACCTACTAAAGTGCCGATAACCGTAAAAAAACCTCTACTATACTTTACTTCCACCTTTTTTGATTGGCTGTAAGGAGTCGCGATTTTCCCTAAAAAGTGCAAAATTGTGCTTAAGTTATGAAACCTACTTCCCCCTGTTTTCGAGGGTGTTGAACACGAATAATAGGGTGAAAAAAGTTTTTAGTCATGCGCACCCCCTGAAACGGCCAAAAACCACCCCTTCTTACTTATTTCTCATATAACAGCTTGGCATCGACTATTTTTGCAGGGATTCTTTATTTTTTCATGTGGATATAACAGATGGTGAAAAGTGATGTCAGGTAGTAGACCGCAACCGTCCTCAGAGGTGAAATCTACCCTGTCAGGGGGTGTAAAATTTCTTCTTTTTTTGTTAAAGACGTTTACTCCTCGTTTTCGAGGACGCTGATCAAGAAAAAAAAAGTTATACGCTGGTTCGACCCTTTATTCACCCTTAAACTGTCGGATAATAATAATAATAATAATAAGTAGTGACTTGGCTGATATTAGGGACTCGTTTTATCATCTCATTTGTTTTTGCCGCCTTTACTGTTTTCTGGGTAAATCATGTGTCCTCAAGGTTTCCTCAGTTTCTCTGGACGTACATCGTGAGCATAGGGCTAGCGCGCTGATAACCCCAAAGTCTATTCATTTTTCAGTGCGTATGCCATGCCGCTGATATTAGGGACTCGTACTATTATTTTATTTGTTTTCGCCGCCCTTACTGTTTTCTGGGTAAATCTTGTGTCCTCGTGGTATCCGGAGTCCATCCATTTCTCTGTAGGTACATCGTAGGCATAGGATTGAATGTGATGTTCATTTCGAGGAATATAAATTATGTAATTCTCTTTGTAAGTGCCCTAGGTTATATTCATGTCTTGTAACAAATATTATATTGTACTAAAAATCATGTCCTGTATATAAAAAAAAAAATGTGAAAAAATGTATCTCTAGTCCACCAGTATAAAATGGTTAAATTGAATTATTCTGTGATTGAATAAAGTTGAATAAAATAATCTTTCCATCTTTTTATATTACTTATATCTTTTATCTATTTTTTTCTAAGTTCAGTTCCTAATTACATCATTTATATAATCTCCCATTGTGTGTTATGTATATTATAAGTTCTTGTAACGTGCCTTGTAGCAATTTTAGGGTTAATAAAACGTGTTATTATTATTATTATAATTTATTAAAAACATAAATGTTTAACAAAGGTATTCTCTTCCTTATATCCCGCTTTAAGGAACATGAATTTCAAATCCTTGCGAGGATAGGTTCATTTTTTATTAGAATTAAAATGGACAAATGGTGACTTTGAAACCACTTCCATTCAATATACAAATTAGAAAATAAAAAAAAACATCCCCTGGGGGGGGAGGGGGGTTGTCACAATACAGTCTTACCATTGTTCTTGATTAGCATCCTCAAAAACGGGAAGTAAACGTCTTTAACAAAAAGACCCTGATAGGGTAGATTTCACCCCGAGGGCGGTTGCGGTTTACTATCTGACATCACCTTTGACCGTCTGTAATATTCCCATGAAAAAATAAAGAGTTGATGCCAAGCTGTTATATGAGAAATAAGCAAGAAGAGGTAGTTTTTGGCCGTTTCAGGGGGTGCGCACGACTAAAAACTTTTTTCACCCTGTTATTCGTGTTCAGCACCCTCGAAAACGGGAGGATAGATTTCAATACTTTAGCACAATTTTGTATACTTTCCGACTCCTTTTACTTCCACTAATAATAATCTTATCTCATACACATACAATAAGAGGTAATTTATATATCTTTCTGTCATTTACCTAGTCCAAAAAGTCCCATAAGCACTTGCACCAAACCAGTCAAAAAACAAAGTAAAATCGCATATTCTGGTCCTCGGCCATTGACGACTTGAAAAGTTAAAAGAGACGCAATTGCAGTTGGCCCTACTGCAACGTCTTTACAGCTACCAAATAATATGTAAACGAAGCATCCCAGAAATGAACCGTAAAGTCCGTACTGTGTTGGCAGTCCAGCTATACCGGAATAGGCCAAAGCTTGTGGTATCAGCGTAAGGCCTACTGTTATTCCTGCTACAAAGTCGCCAACTGCAAATGATATGTTGTAAGTAGGCAACCAAGTAAGGGCAGGTAGTCTTTTATAAAGCATTTTTTTCGTGCAAACATTTCGAAGTTTCCTCTTTGTCCACAGCCCTATTGATCGTATTGCTTCTTTGGTAGAGGATTTTTTGGGGGTTGAGAAGTCGTCTATCACTGAAACAAAGTGTAAAAATAAGCAACAACAATAATATGCATTTTAAATATAACGTCCTATTTTATTCCAAACTATATAATATCGTGGAATTGCATTGGAATAATATAATGCATTTTTCCCAAAAATAATTCAACTTTATGCAATTCAGAAGTTATTGTTCTCTTTAGAAAAAATAGTAAACTGAATTTTCTTTTTAAGGTAGGAGTAGAGAGCAAATGCAGGTTCTATGATGCGGCACCGCACCGCCGCCGCCGCACCGATTCGATCCACCTATATTAGAATGACAGTTCTGTGACAACCCCCCCACCGCTGCACCGACCAGACAGGAAGTTCATTGACCCCATTAATAAAATTTGATGAATATACAAATATTAAATTACAAAAGTAATGACCGGAAGTTCATTGACCCCATTAATAAAATCTGATGAATATACAAATATACTGGAAGTTCATTGACCTTTCTAATATGCTGATTATTACATATATCATATTACACACGTGTCGTATTAAAAGTGCAATGTCCGGAAGTTCATTGACCCCATTAATAAAATCTGATGAATATACAAATATCAAATTACAAAAGCAATGGCCGGAAGTTCATTCACCTTTTAGATATTGCTGATGATGCGTATTTAAAATAATTCCACACTTATTAAAAAGCATTGCTTGCAGATTTTATGACCTTGAATATGAGTGACGTATGTTTCTGATAGATATAAATACAGATTGCATCGAGCTACTACATAGTAACGCATTAGTAACAATCGTGAACAGTGCGAGCTCTGACTTCTCATAGTTATTTTCATTAAGAGTTCTCTTAAGAGTAAAGTTAAATAAATTTCAATTTTTCGACATGACTGAAAGTGGTAGTGCCATTAGTTTGCCTGAATTGAACTTTGATTTATTTGATAATTTACCTCCAGCTCCTCAACACAGTTTAGTGGTAATTGGTGAATCCAGATATAAATTGAACAAATCGGAAAGCAAGTTTGTATCAACGGCATTGTCATGTGACCTCTCTTATAATCCATGTGTAAAACTAAGTGGGAATAAAAATGATGTAATATTTTTTTATGAAAATGAGTGGAACCATTTCCTCACGTTTCAAAGAATTATTAATAATTATCTATACACCAATGATAACGCTCAATCAATAGATGCTGGTTATTTTTCTATCCAGTTTGAGCAATTTTCCTATTCTAGAGTTATAAAAATTATGAAGAATAACTCGTACATTTACTTGGGATATGAATCAATCTGCAAGTTGTGGGAGGTATTACCCCTCATCAAGTATAGAGTTGATATGTTGAAAAGACAGCAGTTTACAAATTATTTCAAGAACGTTCAGAAAGAACTACAGCGTCAAGGGGGAAATATACTTGAAAATGCAGTGAATCTTACTCAGCAGAGTAAAAATTGTAGTAATGAGAATATTTATATCCTCACGGAATTAATTTATATTTATCCTGGTATATTTGAAGCTCAATGTTATGGTAGGCTATAAGATGAAGAAAGTGACGTTTAATTTAAGGGAGAATCAAATTTATCTTCTCGTGATATGGAATTTTGCATACCGAGCATCTAGAAAGAGGTACTGAGAAATTTTAGCTATAGATCGATTACGCTTCAATGGGAGAATAGAAGAAATGTCACATATTATAAGTCCTATATTAGCTAGTAATCACAGAAGTAATGTATATAATAATAGATTTTGTAAGCTAATGTAAGTGTAATTTACATGTTATTTCGATATTTATATTAAAATATGTGAAAAATATATAAATTAAAAAAAAAACCATTTATTGCATAAAATTTGTTTTATTAAGATAAAAAATATATAGGTACAGATTATATTTATACAATTTGATTTTTTGAAATCCATGAATTATGTTGACTGTCTAACCCAAGCCACTTAATATAAAGTTTATTGCCCTTTCTCCTTACAATCCTCTCCACAAGATATGTCAGGATACTTTACTTTTTGAAGTTCATACTCATAAAAGCCTTCTTGAATTTGACCCCTTTCATGATCTTCCAAGTGATATGTTTTAGGATTACTTCCATGAATCTTTCTGATTTGGAAAATTTCATTCACTTTAAATTTTTGTTTTCTTGGATCAACTATTTTCGGATGGCTATATACAGTTTGCAATAAATGATTCTCATTTTTCTTTTTAACATTTATTGGTTTCATTCCAATAGTGCCATGTTCGGTATTATTGTATTCTGCAACAATATCCGGTAAGACATCTAACCACTTGTAGTTTCCTTATAAGCTGAACTGCCGCCACATTTTGTTCTTCAAAGTTCTATTCACTCTCTCTACGACACTCGCTTTAAGGTGTGTATAAGAGCTATAGTGATTAATTTTCCACGTATCTGTCAATTCTTTAAATTTCTTATTGTAGAATTCTCTACCCATATCTGTCTGTAAAACTTTGGGTCGTGCATTCATCTGTGACAACACCTTCCCCATTGCTCGTACAACTTCGTTTCCACTTTTATTTTTCACAGGTTCACACCAAACAAATTTTGAAAATACGTTAATAACCACTAAAATATATTTATAACCTTTATTTATTTTAGCATACGTGATCATTTCAACAAGATCTGCTTGAACAAGATCATTAAGACCCTTAACAATTACTCTTCTTCTTTTAAAGTGCTTTCTAGCAGGCTTATGAATTTCGTTGACTATTTCCTGTTTAATGTTAGTCATCTTTGGTTATTGGGCACTGCGGAACAATTTGAACGAATAGTGGATCTTTATTTCTTGCATAGAAAATAAACGTATCTCCAATATTTATGATTTCCCCCACAAGTTTTTCTGTTACAACTTCTTTCTCGTTCAAAATAATTGTTGTATGAACTGGTGAAATCTCTATATTTTTAATTTTACCAAATACAGGGAATTTGTAATTTGTTGTAGTGTTTTCTAATGTGTAGAAATTTATACTTTGAGATTTCTGTAAACGACCACGTATATTTATAATACATTTACTATGATGCGAAGATGGTTCGCAAATGTCAAAAGGCGATGTTCTTGGGGGTGAGGTTAAGATGGGCGAAGAGGAACTTAGTGTAGAATATGGAATTATTCTCTTCCTCAGCATGTGCCTACCAAATTTATCAATTGGCATGGTTAATAGACCTAAAGTCGTACACTTAATGAGGCTATAACTTTTCACACATTCTATTTATCGTATTATTCCACTTTCCCTCAATTGCTCTATTATTGAAATTATTTCATTAAGATGTCCCGTATTTCCTGCTAATTGTGAAGATATCAGCAATCTTAAACGATCCACAAGTTCATTATAGTCTTTAAAATGCTTATATTCAATCTACATATTATTGAATTCCATAATTGCTAAGTTTACACCTCTCTTATTTTGACTCCTCGTTTTCATTGCTCGCGATGTAGGAAGTGAACTAGATCTCAATCTTTGCACTGCAGGTGGTGTTGCTGATGTGGATTGTTTTGAGGTGGTAATTTTCTTATTGTTCATTTCTTGAGTCATCGAATACAAATTTGTAACTCGTGGTTTAATAATGTCTATAAATTTAGATGCATTTGATGTAGATAGACCTTTCTCCGGATCATAACCTAGATAATGAGCATTAGTCCTACCAATTATATCAATGTACTGATCTAAATCTATCGGCCGATAACCCGTAGGATGCTTTTTAAACATTAATTCATACAATCCCGGTGTACCAGTATATTTAAGTTGATTGATGATAAAATCGGCTCCATCAAAGTCAATAGTTGCATCACCAATCGCATATTTTTTCGCAAATGGGTCGAAGTAAACACCAAAGGTATCATCATATTCATTTTTCGCATCCTCAAGTTTACCTTCTATATGCGCTCGCGGTAAAGGTTTTTTAAATTGTTGTAAATACATCTCATATTCTACAGCTGTTGATGTATCTGCTATCGTTGCTGGAAAAGTTTCATCAAAGTAATTTTCACCGAATTCATGTCTTACTCGGGTTGGATCATACTGAAATGTTTCATCTTCCAAATGAATAGGTGCTGCTGTTCGATAATATTCAAGAGGAGTTTGGCCAATTGGTCGAGTGTTTAAACTCTCGCGGTATATTTCATCTTTAAACTCTTTTTTCAAATAAGGTTTTGACGGAGAACTTTCTGTATTAATTAGAGTTGAAACCAAATCTTTAAGAGGTTGAGTTATCGATTTGTACGCTTTCTCCAACTGTGATTGTGATTTATCAATATCCCTATTCAAACTTTTATATTTTTGTTTTAGCGCCTCTCTTGTTCTTAAGAGCTGTACTGCCACTCGGCTATCATGATTGCTGACTGAGAGTATTTAGTGTTTTAACTTTATATATTAATAAATTTATCGAATTCTTTCCGGTACCTCCCCGAGTTGATATCACAATCTTTATCTATTACAACAAATCCATATTTATCTTTCCAGCAAAACGCTCAAAGTTCTCTGAAATTTTGAAAACTCATATCAACGTTTACATGATCATCATATATATGTTTCAAATTGGTCATATCTTGAGGGAATATCACAATAAGATTTGCATTATCTCTACACAGTTGTTTTGGAATGGCGCTGTATGTTTGGTATAGATAAAAGCAATCCGTGTTTTTTTGGCGTCTAAAACAGAAATAGCTTTTAATAATATTTTGATTACAAGAAGCTAAATCGTCGAATATTATCACTGAATTTGGTTTTATTTCTTCTGGAGGTATTACTGCATCACCATCATTATATTCAAAATATCCAATTTCATTCAGAGGTTTCATTAGCATTCTCAAGTACTCATACTTTGGTTGATGTAAGGACTTGGAATATAAATAAATATTTTCAAAACGTAAACCATTGGGATGTTCTAACAAACTGAGCATTACATTAGTCTTTCCACATCCCGAACTTCCAACCAAAAGTCCTCGTTTCGATTGATCACCAAATAAAATACCATGTTTTTGAAAGGTGCTTGTCATAGAAACGTGATCATGATCTGCTATTGGTAAAACTGTTTCCTGCTGATGAATCTGCATTTCGAAATAGAACTTTATTACAAAGAGAACTATAGCAAACTGACTGGTTATCACATCATGCATGCATATAAAGGGGGTACTTTAGAAAACACGAGTCATTTGCTTACACCATTTGTGTTATAATGGATCAAAGTAATACTGGAAACGTTAAGAAGAGAGGATGTGGCCTGCTTAATAAAATTATTAATAAACTCCCAGTAGAGTTACATTTACCAGGTTATAATTATTGTGGACCTGGAACAAAACTTTCAAAGCGATTACAAGGAGGTGATAAAGGAATTAATCCATTGGATGAGGCGTGCAGAGAACACGATATAGCATATTCCAAATTTGAAGACGTAGAACGAAGAAATCAAGCTGACAGAGAATTAGCTGAAGTGGCACTTAAGCGAGTAAAGGCATCCGACTCAGGTTTTGGTGAAAAAGTTGCAGCATTGGGAGTCGGTGGGGTAATGAAACTGAAGAGTAAATGGGGAATGGGCCTTAAATGTTGCAAAAATCATACTTCAAAGTAGAAAGGTGGGCAAATAAATATAAACGCCGTAGTGAAGAGAAAACCAAAAGCAAAGAAACGGAGGCAAGGAATTCTCAATATTCCAAAAGTTGGGGGGTTTTTACCGCTTCTATTACCTCTGTTAGGAGCATTAGGAGCTATAGGAGGTGGTGCAGTCGGCATTGCAAAAGAAGTTAATGATGCTAAGTCAAATCGTGAACAGGCAGCTGAACAAAAGAGACACAATTTAGCAATGGAACAGAGTGATAAAGGGAAGGGTTTATACCTGGGGCCTTATAAAAAAGGTTTTGGATTATACTTGAAATCATATGAAAAAAACTCCCGATAAAGCTGCCTCACCGACCACTCTCTAATTTAGATCTGATAAGATACGCGAAAAAACTTAAAGTTCCTAATTTTCGTGGTGCTTTCATGAGAGATACGCTTTTAAAAAGAATAAAGAAAAATGAGGCTGGTATAGTGAATCTAGATACTAATGATGAAAAAGGGACTCACTGGGTAGCTTATGTCAAGAAAAAAAAATGATGTAATTTATTTTGATAGTTATGGAAATTTGAGACCTCCAGAAGTATTAGTAAAGTATTTTTTAAGTGATGGCAGCTTAAATACAATTATATATAATTATAATTCTGTGCAAAATTATGATTCATATGTATGTGGACATTTATGTCTACTTTTTTTATATAACCAATATAAATAATATGTTCCTATTCATTATATAATAAACCATTAACGTGTGAATATGTCTTTTACTTTTGCTCTTAGTGGAGAATTTTCCATATTAAATTACGATTTCAATCCTCCTATATATTTAGATGATGAGGCGAACTATGAAATTGGATTGACAAATTTTGATACTTACAATATGATTCCAAATATTGACAACAGTAACAATAAATTTGCATGGGGGAAAAATGACGAACATATCGTAGAACTCCCACAGGGGTGCTATGAAATTGATGATACCGTGCGTGTAGCGGAGCGCTAGGCATAGGGAGTAAAATTACAACATCGCGCGTGCCAGCTGGCTGAAATGAAATAACAGAGCTGGGAATGCTGGGATGCTCCGCCCGACGGAGGAATTTACGGCAGCTGTGTTGTCAAATCTCTCGCGCTACGTGAATGTTCATGCCTATTGGGAAATTACACGCACGGTATTATAAAATACATGGAGAACAAAATATGTGATGAAGATGACGAAGCAGCAATCAGGATTACCACAGATATCAATAATTCCAAAGTTACTGTACGCACAAATAGGAAAATAAATTTTAATGTGAAGGATTCAATAGGTTCGGTATTAGGTTTTGAGAAAAGAGAGTTAAAAATTAATGATAACAATACTTCCGATCACACTGTAAAAATTTTCAAAGTGAATACTATCTGCATCGACTGCAATATTGCGGTGGGTTCTTTTTTTAATGGACAACCTGTACATATTATTCATCAATTCTTTCCGACAGTGCCAGTTGGGTGTAAAATAGTGTAGTCACCGTTGAACATCATTTATTTCCCGGTGAGTGTTAAAACTATTAGCAACATTACTGTTAAAATAGTCGACCAAGTAGGACATCTTGTCAATTTTCAAAAAGAAACTTTGACTGTCAGACTCCATCTGAGAAAATCAATCAAATAGTAAAATGGTGCTGATATTTAATTCAAGATCACCCATTTATAGACATCAGCCGTAGTATAAAAGAGCGAGCAAGGAAAAATACGACAGTTTTGAAGACAATTTCAATGCAATAACATCGAAGAATCGCCAGTATTTAATAACGCTTGGACTTGACGTTTTAGTGTAATGGAGTTACTGAATATTACTGATGAACCCTTCAGCGATAACTTAATTGCAGAGTATCAGTTTCACACATATCAACCCAATATATCTGGAAGTCTAGATTACAATGATGAAACAAGAATTCCCATTCAAGATTTAGATTCCTATACTGCGCCGTGCAATAGATATTTATACATTGGAGGGAAATTAACGAAAGAAGATGGAGCTAAAGCTGCTGCATTGGAGTTTATTAATAATGGAATCGCTTTTTTGTTTCGTGAAATTAGATTTGAAATGAATGGAATAGTAGTAGATGGAGTGAGAAATGTTGGTTTGGTTTCAACTCTAAAAAATTACCTATCGTACAGTGAAAATGAAAGCATTTTCATGCAAAATGCTGGATGGTTTCCAAAAAAGAGAAAGGGCGTGGCAGAAAAAATTATAGCTGATATAAACGGAAATTTCAATGTTTGCATTCCATAAAAATTACTAGTTGGTTTCTTTGAAGACTTTCGAAAGATTATTATTAATATGAGGCAAGAATTAGTACTAATACGTAATAGCAATGATTTAGATAGCATTACAAGTAGTGATGATTCTGAAAAACCTAAAATTACAGTTAGTAAAATATTTTGGAGAGTACCACATGTCACTGTGAATATGTCAGAACAGCTCAGATTGAATCAAATTATTAGCCAAAATGTAGATCCCCAATAAAATTTAGAAGCTGAGAATTAATTAAATATTCCTCTACCTCCTTCAAGCAGACATACATGGCCTGTCAAGACATCCACCAAAGTTGAAACACCTAGACATGTGATAATAGCATTTCAGAAAGATAGGAAAGGAAAAATTACAACTGATATGAGCAAATTCGATGACTGTGGACTTAGAAACGTGCGGATTTTCTTGAATTCTGAAAGATACCCATATAATGATCTATACTTAGACTTCGGAAACAATAAATATGCAACCCTCTATGATATGTTTGCAAGTTTCCAGGAATCCTATTATCCTTATAAAATAAATCAACCTATTTTCAATCCAACAGAATTTAAGGATATTGCAGCAATAACACATATTGACTGTTCTCGCCAAAAGGAAACGATACAAACGGGGTCAATTGTCATGAGGATTTGAAACGGATACCCCAACTACTTCGGATATTACTGCATATTGTCTTATATTACACGAGAAACATTTCACTTATAATCCTCTGACTAAAATTGTTCGTCAGTATTGAAATGCGCATGTCATATTTTAACCTCCCCACAATAAAATTGTGGGAGGTTACTACAATTAGTCCAAAATCGAAAATTGAGATAACATCAAGATTTGATGTTATCTCAATTTTCGATTTTGGACTAATTGTAGTAACCTCCCACAATTTTATTGTGGGGAGGTTAAAATATGACATGCGCATTTTCAATCTTTACGTTTTGAGGTCCCAGGTGTGTGTGTGTGTGTGTGTGTGTGTGTGTGTGTGTGTGTGTGTGTGTGTGTGTGTGTGTGTGTGTGTGTGTGTGTGTGTGTGTGTGTGTGTGTGTGTGTGTGTGTGTGTGTGTGTGTGTGTGTGTGTGTGTGTGTGTGTGTGTGTGTGTGTGTGTGTGTGTGTGTGTGTGTGTGTGTGTGTGTGTGTGTGTGTGTGTGTGTGTGTGTGTGTGTGTGTGTGTGTGTGTGTGTGTGTGTGTGTGTGTGTGTGTGTGTGTGTGTGTGTGTGTGTGTGTGTGTGTGTGTGTGTGTGTGTGTGTGTGTGTGTGTGTGTGTGTGTGTGTGTGTGTGTGTGTGTGTGTGTGTGTGTGTGTGTGTGTGTGTGTGTGTGTGTGTGTGTGTGTGTGTGTGTGTGTGTGTGTGTGTGTGTGTGTGTGTGTGTGTGTGTGTGTGTGTGTGTGTGTGTGTGTGTGTGTGTGTGTGTTTATACTGCGCCGTGCAATAGATATTTATACATTGGAGGGAAATTAACGAAAGAAGATGGAGCTAAAGCTGCTGCATTGGAGTTTATTAATAATGGAATCGCTTTTTTGTTTCGTGAAATTAGATTTGAAATGAATGGAATAGTAGTAGATGGAGTGAGAAATGTTGGTTTGGTTTCAACTCTAAAAAATTACCTATCGTACAGTGAAAATGAAAGCATTTTCATGCAAAATGCTGGATGGTTTCCAAAAAAGAGAAAGGGCGTGGCAGAAAAAATTATAGCTGATATAAACGGAAATTTCAATGTTTGCATTCCATAAAAATTACTAGTTGGTTTCTTTGAAGACTTTCGAAAGATTATTATTAATATGAGGCAAGAATTAGTACTAATACGTAATAGCAATGATTTAGATAGCATTACAAGTAGTGATGATTCTGAAAAACCTAAAATTACAGTTAGTAAAATATTTTGGAGAGTACCACATGTCACTGTGAATATGTCAGAACAGCTCAGATTGAATCAAATTATTAGCCAAAATGTAGATCCCCAATAAAATTTAGAAGCTGAGAATTAATTAAATATTCCTCTACCTCCTTCAAGCAGACATACATGGCCTGTCAAGACATCCACCAAAGTTGAAACACCTAGACATGTGATAATAGCATTTCAGAAAGATAGGAAAGGAAAAATTACAACTGATATGAGCAAATTCGATGACTGTGGACTTAGAAACGTGCGGATTTTCTTGAATTCTGAAAGATACCCATATAATGATCTATACTTAGACTTCGGAAACAATAAATATGCAACCCTCTATGATATGTTTGCAAGTTTCCAGGAATCCTATTATCCTTATAAAATAAATCAACCTATTTTCAATCCAACAGAATTTAAGGATATTGCAGCAATAACACATATTGACTGTTCTCGCCAAAAGGAAACGATACAAACGGGGTCAATTGTCATGAGGATTTGAAACGGATACCCCAACTACTTCGGATATTACTGCATATTGTCTTATATTACACGAGAAACATTTCACTTATAATCCTCTGACTAAAATTGTTCGTCAGTATTGAAATGCGCATGTCATATTTTAACCTCCCCACAATAAAATTGTGGGAGGTTACTACAATTAGTCCAAAATCGAAAATTGAGATAACATAATTGAGATAACATCAAGATTTGATGTTATCTCAATTTTCGATTTTGGACTAATTGTAGTAACCTCCCACAATTTTATTGTGGGGAGGTTAAAATATGACATGCGCATTTTCAATCTTTACGTTTTGAGGTCCCAGGTGTGTGTGTGTGTGTGTGTGTGTGTGTGTGTGTGTGTGTGTGTGTGTGTGTGTGTGTGTGTGTGTGTGTGTGTGTGTGTGTGTGTGTGTGTGTGTGTGTGTGTGTGTGTGTGTGTGTGTGTGTGTGTGTGTGTGTGTGTGTGTGTGTGTGTGTGTGTGTGTGTGTGTGTGTGTGTGTGTGTGTGTGTGTGTGTGTGTGTGTGTGTGTGTGTGTGTGTGTGTGTGTGTGTGTGTGTGTGTGTGTGTGTGTGTGTGTGTGTGTGTGTGTGTGTGTGTGTGTGTGTGTGTGTGTGTGTGTGTGTGTGTGTGTGTGTGTGTGTGTGTGTGTGTGTGTGTGTGTGTGTGTGTGTGTGTGTGTGTGTGTGTGTGTGTGTGTGTGTGTGTGTGTGTGTGTGTGTGTGTGTGTGTTAGCATGATAGCGGCGAAGCTACTAAACGGATTTGGATGAAACTTTGCATGAGGGTTTCTTTAGTACTCCAGAAGATCTGAAAAGGTTTTGGTTGAGATCGGATTACGTTTAGTGCCGTTTTGGCACAAGTTGTTTATTTTATGATTACTTACAATTTGTAATTGAACCATTGAAAAGCAGTACAAATTCCGATTTCAACACTTGCACTTTTTCGATTTGGTTTCCGTGAAAAAAATAAAAAACAAAATAACACGCTTCTTGTGTAAGATCAATTTTATAGTCTAACCTAACGTTCGATAGACGTGTCAGAGAACGTATTCCTCAAAATAATACAGGGCTGTACCCCTTACTCTTTGCAAATTTGCAGCCGCAAAGGCTTTTTTTAGAGACTATTGACGGAATCTGGACTGTACTGATCTGACGAGAGTGAAATTCTACATCTCAACACGATATTCCGAACGACTAATTATCTACGGTTAATTAGTTATTAACGTGCAAAGACTGTCTATCTCTTTTTTTGCGGTGGAACGAGATGGAAGATGGACACTCTTCTAACACAAATTCGTGATCGAGAAACGTCAAACGAAAAATTGCAAAAATGTCACTTTTGATTCGTTCGTGCCGAGCTGAATTTTCGAATTTCGACATGCAATTTACGATGCGGATCAACTACAAGTCTTTCTCTTTCCATCGCTACATAGTACGGCCGTCGCGGTATCGTATTCTTTAAAATACGAGTAAATTTAGATGTCGTGTTTTCGACCAAAATTTACCCTCGGATGCTGCAACTCTGAAAACGGTTTTGCACCTGTAACTCGGAAACTGTGAGAGACAGCTCAAAAATGAAAACTCCCCAAGGAAAGCTACATGTCAAGAACGTTTTGCCGCACTCGAAATTTTAATGGGACTTTTCGTTTGGGTCCGGCGGGCCTTTCAAGATGACTGTGTCATGCACTTCTTTCGTTAAATCGTTCGTAACTTCTAAACGGCGACTCCTACGGCAAAAAACTTTGACCTAACGAAATTGTAGAGAATTGAATTACCTAAAAGTATTTTTTTGGATTTTTATGCTGCTCTAAAAATTACCGAGATACGGTCGGCCAAAGTGGAGACTTTTTTGAAATTCGTCTAAAATCTCGAATTTTTTCTCTTTAAACCTCCATAACTCTTAAACGGCGGTCCCTAGGCCAAAATACTTTGCCCTAACGAATATGTAGAGAATTTAATGCTACAAAAAATTATTTTTTATTTTTTGATATAAGACAAAAAAATAAGGACGTTAGGAACGAAAAAAGTACATTTTCCAAGGAAACGTGTTTTTTTCTCTTCTCTTGCGAATATCTAGATAAATATTGATTTTAGCAAAAAAATAGTAGAGATCTATTAGAAAGACAATAAAATGATGATGAATTTGCTTTGTCAAAAAATGTCTGTAGGATTAATGGTTTCGCTGCTATATACGTTTCAACACAAAATTTCGATTTTCCCATATGCCCAAATTATATTTGATACTGATTTTTAAAATCTCCAAGTGAAGTTTATAGTTTTTTGTCCTCAAAGCAGTGCAATGTACAGGGTGATATTCTAATAATTATAGAGATGTTCACTGATTTCGGCTGATAACTCGGGAACGGTTGAAGATATCGAACTGAAATTTGAAACGTAGGTATAAATATTGTAGACGAACGGATTACGAGTGAATTAATAATACGCCTACCTCACATGACGTCACAAAAATGAAAAATTATTACAACAGACGAACTGGTACAGATATCGACTTAACGGTTGGAGTTATTGAATTGAAATTTGAAACATAGGTGGAAATATTATAAATGGATGGAATAAAAGTGAATTAATAATACACCTACATCTACATGACGTCACAAATAAGACAAATTCCTACAACAGGCGAACTGGTACAGATATTGACTTAACGATTGGAAACATCCAATTAAAATTTGCAATGTGGGTGGAAATAATGTGGACGCACGGAATACAAGTGAATTAATAATACACCTACGTCCACATGACATCACAAATAAGAACAATTCTTAGAAACTGGTGCAGATATCGACTTAACTATTGGAAACATCCAGTTAAAGTTTGAAACGTAGGTGGAAATATTGTAGATGGATGGAATACGAGTGAATTAAAAATACACCTACGTTCTGATGACGTCATAAAAACAAAATTCTTATAACAGGCGAACTGATGATGATATCGAAAAAATATTTCTACAAGACAAGTCACGAAATTTTTTTTTTTAATTTCCAAAAAATATCAAATTTTCGGAGAAATGTCACTTTTCAGAAAAATGTCTAATTTTTAAAAAATATCAAATTTTGAGGAAAACGTCAAATTTTCGGAGAAATGTCACTTTTCAGAAAAATTTCAAATTTTCGAAAAAACGTCAAATTTTCGAAGAAATGTCACCTTTCAGAAAAATGTCAAATGTTTGAAAATTGTCAAATTTTCGGAGTAATGTCACTTCAGAAAAATGTCAAATTTTCGAAAAAATGTCAAATTTTAAGGAAAACGTCAAATTTTCGGAGAAATGTCACTTTTCAGAAATATGTCAAATTTTCGAAAAAATTTTAAATTTTCAGGGAAATGTCACTTTTCAGAAAAATGTCAAATTTTCGAAAAAACGTCAAATTTTCGTAGAAATGTCACCTTCAGAAAAATGTCAAATGTTCGAAAATTGTCAAATTTCAGAAAAATGTCAAAAATTCAGGAAAATGTCAAATTTTCGGAAAAATTTCACTTTTCAGAAAAATGTCAAATTTTCGGAAAAACGTCAAATTTTCGAAGAAATGTCACCTTTCAGAAAAATGTCAAATGTTTGAAAATTGTCAAATTTTCGTAGTAGTCACTTCAGAAAAATGTCAAATTTTCGAAAAAATGTCAAGTTTTGGGAGAAATTTCACTTTTCAGAAAAATGTCAAAAATTCAGGAAAATGTCAAATTTTCGGAAAATGTCACTTCAGAAAAATGTCAAATTTTCAGAAAAACTTCAAATTTTATTAAATGGACTCAAAGAAAAATTCCCAAAAAATACTACGGGTCCATCTGTAGTATAAGTTCTCTGCTAGTGTGTTAAAGCGTGCAGACTATATACTGAGTATTTTTGACGTGTCAAGTGCATCGAGAGATTACAAGTTTTTTCGACGTTTATAAAGCCCACGGATGTTGTGAGAGGCCCTCCTGAACCGCTTACAAACCCTACAAGTGTAAGCAACCCCACCGGAACGCTTTCGGTGAGTTTTTTCCAATAAAACTTTAAAAGTGACAGTGACATTATATTTTAAAAACTATTTCCGCTACTTCCGGCATCCCGCCGGAAATTCTTCCGGTAGCATAACCTAAAAATAGTACTACATAACCTAAAAACAATTTGAGACATTGGTACCAACCTAAACATTTTTCAAAAACCAAATTCCCCAGAGAAACATTGGAACCAGAAATTTGACAGCTATCACTTCCCCGACCGATTTAGTGAAAAATCGGTCGAGGCCAAAAGATAAAACAAAATATACCAACTCAAACTTAAACGATCCACCATGAACACTACCCTGGCTGCATCTGTCCACCAAGAGTTATATGGTTTTTTCCAAAGATGGCCATCCCTGCCATCCATCCCATTACCAACGAACAGGTTTTTTCGTTTAGTTATTTCCCGTATCAATAATCAAAATTATTAAGTGCTCTTGCCTACGAACGTTTTTATAGTATCGTGTTTATTTTTATATTAATTTTAGGTTCATGTGGACACATTATAATTTTAACCTAGTTTTTAAGCCTGCCTACAGAAGACAGGAGCTACTTTTCTATTTTTCTCCAAGCCAAACCGGACCGTCCAGCCTCACATTCGCCACGGCGGTGTTCACCGTGGTTGTCTGGCTGGCCCCGGGCTAGGATCCGATGAAGCATATATTTGTATTAAAACATTGAATAAAATATTAATGTTGTGCAAACTATAAATTTAACACTCAAGTCCTTAGGTCCAAATCCCACCGAACGCAAGACTTTCTTTTCTGATTTAATATGAAAAAAACATTTCAACTTAATAAATATAATTAAATGAGATCGTTCATATTGTTTAGTGCTCTTTTCGGCTTCAAAGATTCACTGGGTGGGGAGGCTCCAGCCGCTTCCAGTAGCTGCCGATTTTTTACTATATAAGCAAAAAATACAAACTTTCAGTATCATAATGAAGTCAGAATATGCACGATTGTTGAGAGAGCACAGAAAAAAATTGGGACATTTGAGAAAAGTAGTTAGAGTTATATTGTACAAAAGTAGAAGTTTTAAAAAAAACTACATGATTTAAAAATATGATATTGGCTGTGGACATTCAAGGATTTAAAATAGAAAACAATAAATTTATTGTTAAAGAGCTGGCAGGGTATGATGGAGTGAAAATGTGTCACTATATCTTTCAACCACCTCATCCATTTGAATTACTTTCACCAGACTTACAAAAACAAGTCAAATGGTTAACAGGGAATCATCACTGCATTAAATGGGCTGATGGATTTACACCACTGCATATATTCGCCAAAATTATTCAAGATTTGACAACATGCGCTGATTACATTTATGTGAAAGGGAGTGAAAAAGCAAACTACATCAAACAATTTATTTCGCAACCTGTACGAGAATTTGAGGAGCGCCCACCTTTAGAAAAGTCAACAGCAAAATGTTTCTCTCATTCAAATAATAAATGTATGTGTGCACTTTCTAATGTCCATTATTTGTATAATAATTTTATAATGTCACAAGTTTAAAATAAATAAAACTAAAAAAAATAATCTTGTTTTTTTTTTATTGTAGTACAATATATACAGAATATGAAAACGACACAATATCAATAGTTATAATTTAGATACAGTGATACATATTATTATATGTACCAGTTTGATATTTCCATTTCCTATTCCATCCGGCCATACTTGCATAGTCAGCACTTGTGCATCCTGTATTTTATTCAACTTACAACGTTAACAATTTATTGAACTTATGACAATCTATTGCTTACTTTACATTATTATTTTATTAAGAATACACAGCATATGCTGTGGAAGACAATTTATAACATAATTTCTTTAGGAACAAAATACATACAAACAAATAATAATTTCTTAACTTATATATTAAAATTTAACCAAAATATGATATATTAAATATAAACGAGTAAGAGTTATTTGCAAAAAATCAAAGTCAGTGTCAAAGTCCTTTGCTAGATTTTCCATTTCAATAATTTCATTAGCTAAACTTAAAAGAATTGTGAGATTATCTTCCGCGGGATCATGGTTAGCGTTATTGTGTAAATTACTGATAGAGTAATGCCCCCACGCCAAAGTTTTTGCGCTCCCGGGCAAAACATATCGTTTGATGTGATGAGAAAACATACATTTTTCGATATATCAACCCGCCATCCTCGACAATTTGTTTGTAATTGACCAAATGTAACTGATTTTTATAACACTCTTTGATACAACTTTAGCTTTCTTTGTGACTTCACCATTTGCTCGAACACAATAAGCTTTTGCTCCAGTGCCAAAGAAGCTATCTATAGGTATTCCTGCATATTCGTCTTTCATTTTGCCTACAACTGATTGTGTTTTTGGAAAGTTGTGTATATTTGGGACAGAAAAATTTGATGTGTCGAATAGCTCTAGATTTTTTTTAATATCATCGTAAACGTTATCAGTGTAAATCCCTAAAATTAGAGAGTCTGTATCGGTGTAACATAGAAAAGCTTTGTCATCATATTTCTTTTTTATGAAATTATAAAAAAAGTCGTAAATTATAGTCTTACATATATCTAAAATAGCGAAACCTATATAGAGCGGCTTATCGTATAATATTTTTAATAAAGACATTTGTACTGTTACTACATTTTCTGAAAACACTGCACAGGATTTGAAATTTGGTTTTGCAATTAATCCTTCAGCACCAACACTGCCTACACTATTCTCCCAATGCGATACTAGCCTCACATCAACTATATTGTCTACATTTTCCATAGATTTGCCAAATATGGAATTAATTAAAAATTTAAAAAGATCTCGCTCGAATGCATTTTTAGAAGAATTTTTGAGTTTAGTATTCAAATCTATATAAATTTTTAACCAAGTTGATTGTGAAAATTCAATGGCTCTGTGATTTTTTTTAAGTATTAATCCTTGTTCCAAGCATTGTTTCAAATTTCTATAATGAATAATATATTTAGATTTATTATGTAAATTTAATATTAATTTTAAATTTTTAGAGTCTGGAGGCACGATGTTTTCAGGACAAAATTGTAAATCATTATGCTTATCATGTAAATGTAGCGGATATTCTAAATCTACTTCTAGTACATAACCTTTTCTCGAATCATCACCAAAATCAGTACAGTCAAAGTTTTCGATTTCCTAATCATTTAACCATCTAAAATACCTGTAGGCAAACATTGGCTCATCGAACAACCGTAAAGGTTTGTGGCGTCTAAATATAGTATGTATGACGTTGGTTCTGAAGGATTATAATTTAAAATAAATGGATTATTTGCCACAGCCTTTCTATTACTACACTGACTAACACCGCCACGTATTCCCTTCTTAAAGAAATGCAACATATCAATGTCAGTTAGAAGTTGAAGTTGAATACCAGTTTTTCGTAACATAGCATCCCAACTTAATGATGTAGCAGATAAGTACTGTGCAGGATCTAATTTATACGTTTGCATGCATATTTGTCTGAAATTTTCAAAAATATCGGCAAGAAGCAGCACATCCGATACCAAGTAAATGTCTGAATATTCACCGAGAGTTTGACAATTGAAGGTTTGCCACACCTCACAAGCATGATCATAATCCTCCTGAGAAATTGATTCACCACTCAAAATATTGAAAAATTGTCCAAGTGATGGTAATTCAGTATCATCCAATTTTTCCATAGATTCAACGTATGAATACGGAAAAACACCTTTTTGTCTTATTAAATTGAATTGTTTCTCATCACTGTAAAATTTTTTCACTTCGAGGCATTGATGCGGTTCCAATGTTTGACTTAATTTATCTAATGAAGCAGGTAAGAAGCGAAATGAATCCACAAACTTCAATTTGATGTAAATGTTTTTCGGTTTTTCATCATTAGATTTATCAACGAGAATTTGCTTGGAAAATGTAATATACTTTTCTTTATTTTGTGCAAGAACTTGTATTTTTTCTCGCTTCAAAGATAATTTTTTAACAAATAAATGAGAATCGTAATTAGTCAAGTTATGAAGGAACACTGGTATAAATTTAGGAATTTTGAAATTTAAATTACAGCGAGAATGCGCAGGTCCTCTAAAATTACCAGTAACGTGGCAGTGATCACGGACCCTTCGCCATCTTCAAAGGGTTTATCACAAATATGACAAATTTGACTGTTATAAAAAAATTCTTCTTGACTTTCTGTCAATGGTTTCATTTCGACTATATTTTTCAAATGACTATGATACAATTTTAAAACATGTTCTTCCAATTTTTTAACAAAAACATCTGCGACATCAATACCTCGATAATATTCAAGTTTGGAAAGTTTGTCATCGAAATTACACTTTATATAGAAACAAAAGGAATGTGGCTCATGTTGGTATGTCTTAACAGTGAAAGATTTAGTATCACATGGTTCATTGTGATGAATCGGTTTTAATAGACTTTCAAAGTCAGCATATATTACGAAAGGGACTGTGAATTTCAGGATATTCCCGGCAAGTCTTTCACCACACTTATTAATTAGAGGTTCAGGGTCTGGTAATATGGTGCATAAATGATTACAATCATTGCTTTCGTGGGCTATCAATTTCTCACGAGAGTTAAAAAATTGCATACAACCGTCACAAATATAATTCCTCTTTTCATGTTTTGATTTCTTTGAAGAAATTAATCGCGACAAGTTTTTAATAAGCGTGTAGTGACTATTCCCTTCATTGTCCGTAATAAGTAATAAGTTTATATATGTATTTTGTCGATTGTGTGTGAAATGTAAGGGGCCCACAATTTCGCTAACCATTTTACCATTTTTAAATTGAGTATTTACTACAAATACATTTATAGATATGTTATTTAAACTTTCGGATTTATGAATATCTTTAAGTTTAAGTGGAAAATCTATACCTTCAAAATTTAATAATGTGGAGTAATGCGGATAAGATCTCACACTCATTGGATTTCCATTGGCTGGAGAGATGGCAGCGTTGACGGCCCAAGCGAAACACTTATCATCTGCATTCTGGATATTCAAAACGGCTTTTTTATTTTCGATTTGTTTTGGTAATTTAATGTATGATGATGCATTTAACGGGTTATACTTGTTAATGTTGCTCTCGAGAAAAATGACGTGTTTCAGAGCCCATCCTGAGTCACGTACCTGGAAAGTCGAGGCTTTTTCTATTATTTCCTCTTTGAAGTCATTATATAAGTTCAATAAGTTTGTTGAATGCATCACAATTTTGTTTCTTGTATTAAATGATTTTATGTCCGACAATTCTTTCTCCTCAATGACATATAGCCCAAATAATTCCACATTAATTTTTAAGCTGTAGTTAATTTAATATACTCCTCAATTATATGAAGAACTTTCTCTTTTATTTCCTCTAAGAACTGGGGAATGTCAGTGCAGTGGCTTTTTGTGGAGAAACGGTAGCTCGAAATTCTGCTCTTGAATGCACTCTGCAATTTTTCCATTCCATCTCCCATAATATCGATAACTTTTTTATGAGATGAATTTTTTAAATGTCCTGTTAATTTATTTCTAGGTAATTTCTCGTAACATTGTGGGCAATAAACTTCTTGGACCTCTTGAATGTTTTTAGGAAACTGTATACCAGATGGACCAGGTAAATTTTGAGATTCAGTGGATGAATTTAATTTTTTTCGGGGCACTATGTTCGCCGATATCTCTATAAGGACAGCTTTCACGAAGATGACGTAATAAAGTACTTCTTGAAGAATATTTTTTATGGCACTTAGGACACTGCATTGTATATGATTTAATAAGAAATAACTGTATGAGAAGTCAGAGCTTGCACTATTCACGATCGTTGCTAATGCGTTACTATGTAGTAGCCTGATGCATCCTGTATTTATATCTATCATAAACATTACGTCACTTATATTCAAGGTCATAAAATCTGCAGGCAATGCTTTTTTAATAAGTGTGGAATTATTTTAAATACTCATCGTCAGCAATATCTAACAGGTGAATGAACTTCCGGTCGTTGCTTTTGTAATTTGATATATGCAATCATTGGAATTTATTAATGAGGGCAAAGGTCAATGAACTTCCGGTCATTGCTCTTTTAATACGGACACGTGTGTAATATGATATATGCAGTAATCAGCATATTTGAAAGGTAAATGAACTTCCGGTATATTTGTATATTCCTCAGATTTTATTAATGAGGTCAATGAACTTCCGGCCATTGCACTTGTAATTTGATATTTGTATATTCATCAGTATTTATTAATGGAGTCAATGAACTTCCTGTTATTGCTTTTGTATATTCATCAGTATTTATTAATGGGGTCAATGAACTTCCTGTTATTGCTTTTGTAATTTGATATATGCAATTATTGGAATTTATTAATGAACTTCCGGCCATTGCACTTGTAATTTGATATTTGTGTATTCATCAGATTTTATTAATGGGGTCAATGAACTTCCTGTTATTGCTTTTGTAATTTGATATATGCAATCATTGGAATTTATTAATGGGGTCAATGAACTTCCTGTCTGGATGGCACTGTGGTGGGAAGATCTGATCGATGCGGTGCGACGTCACAGAACTCTTATTCCGATATCGGTGGATCGGATCGGTGCGGCGGCGGCGGTGCGGTGCCGCATCATAGAACCGGCATTTGCTCCCTACTGGTAGGGCTAAACTATAATTCATTATGAATTCCCGTTTACTATAAAAACAGATAAATGTTCAATCTAACCAAAGTAAGTTTATACAATAGGTACGATTTTTAAATTCTATTTCTATTAGTCGGGGAGTCCTCCCTAGCTGTACGTGCACCCGCCCGATCCTTGGGGACAAAGTTTTTCATAAAGATTAATGCCTAAGGAACAATTTAAGACGTCCTAAAAAAAATTGGCTGTACTTTCAAAATGGCGGCCACATGTTAAAAAAACTGTAGCCAATGTTGTTTTTGCCATTTAACATAAAAGCTAAAAAACATGGACAAAAACTTTGTTTACAAAAAACAACGTGCATAAAATTTTCTGTCTCTATACAATATTTTGATAGGAGTTACCATTTTCCAGATAAATGAGTCCAAAATTAAGAAAACATGGAAACTCATATATCGGTAAATCACTTAGAGGAAATAACTGTGACAATTATTGTAAGGCGTATAATATAACTTTATATTATTAATATAAAAATAAAATAAAATAAACTGAAAAAAATTAATGATAATAATATAATTTGCAGACATTTATCTCGAAAACGGTAACAGTGGTATCTGGAAAACCGCAACTCCCATCCAAATATTGTATAGGAACAAAATTGTAGAAAGTTTTATCCAATTTGTTTTATGTGCAGAAAGTTTGTCTCCATCTTTTTTAGTTTTTGTGTTAAATGACAAAAATAATATTTGCATTTTGAAAGTACAGCCAGTTTTCTTTTTTAAACTCTACTATATTAAACAGCAGATAAGACTGTATTAGCCCTCAGGGGCTTACTAGAATACCTAGTAAGTACGGTCTGGCGATCTCGAGGTGCCTGAGCTCGTACGTCCCGACGAACAGGGACCGTCTCCTCGACGGTAAAGAGGCGTAACCCAAGGTGTTAACCGGACCATGCTGAAGGGTGGGTGGTTCTACGACACTGAATCTCGAACGGTGTACATCAGATACCTGGCCTCCTCTGATGTCGAACTTGACCTTAATACGGTAAGGGCGCACTACCGTGTTGGACCTTTATTTCGTCCCTACTCGTGGGAACTATATGAGTCCATCAAAAACAAACAAAACTCTCGGTGGTAGTGGAGAGCGCGGCGCTACCTCCTCAAATATAACTGCAACACCGATGAGCCAGGAGACGGCGGACAACCCCGGTTTCTGGTCATCAAAAGAACGGACGGTCTTGACTTTTCTAAAATCAGCCCATTCTTAATTCCTAAGGCAGTGTATGGACTAATAGGCGAAGTAAAAACACTTAAAAAGACGCATGAAGGATTGCTAGTGGAGACATCTTCCAGTGCTCAATCTAAAAGACTTCAAAAAGCTGAACGACTTACTAACTACCCTATTGAAGTTGTCCCTCATGGTGCATTAAACTTTAGTAAAGGAGTTATTTTCTGTCGAGATTTTCTGAATTGCTCTGTTACAGAAATTGAAGAAAACCTAAAAGAAAAAGGAGTAACTTCGGTCAAAAGGATCCGAACGAAGAAGGATGGCGTTCTTGTGGACACACCGAATTTAATATTAACTTTCAACACTCCCAACCTACCTAAATATATAAACGCGGCCATGTACAGGTTGGAGGTCAGACCTTTTATTCCAAGCCCACTGTGATGTTTTAGATGCCAGCAATTTGGTCACTCATCTGCCAGATGCGACAAGGAAGAGACTTGTATCTGTGGTAAGCTGAAACATGACGACTCCCCATGTCAAGCACCCATCTGCGTAAATTGTAAAGGCAACTATTTTGCACACGACAAACAATATTTAAGATACAAAGAGGAGGCAGCAATTCAAAAAATAAAAATAATCGAGAATATCAGTTATAGAGAAGCCAGAAACCAAGTAATCAGCAAAACACCTACTCCAGGAATATCCTTTGTCCAAGACTTCAATAAAAGATCAACTGAAAAATTTAATCGAAGAAATAACACCAGAAATAGTTAATATTTGCACCTCATTAATAAAAGAACAAAAAGATACAATGTTACCATCCTCGATCAAAAAAGCAATAACTGAATGTCTAAGTATAACAATTCAGTCCAAGGCCAAACCATCAGGTCCGATTACTCGATCAACGCAGAGAGCATCGAGGGGCAAAAGAAAAGCGGAAGAGTGAAGAGTCGGAGGATGGCCAATCGTCTTCCTCTCAAATGCCGCCACCGTCAGGAAAAAAACCGGGCCGACCACCTAAGAAATCAAACAAACAAACGGGCTTGAGATCGGAATTTGAAACAGAATCTAGAGATCTTAGCCAAAGTGAAGCAGACAAAACATACATTACTTAGCCAGCTTCCTTACATAATAATTTTCACATTCGTGCACCCTCACTTTCTTGTTTACATCATCCCATCTGTACATGTTTATTTTCCTCCACAGCTGTCTTAAACTCAAAACTACCTTTGTCACTTTCTTTCCTACCTCAAATGGAAAAAAAGCTGCATAATTTATTACAATGGAACTGCAACGGTGTAAAACATCGCTATCCAGAAATTAAGACAGCCATTACAAAAACCAAACCTTTTTGTGTGTGCTTGCAAGAGTCACACCTAAAACCAAATAAAAACTTTCATCTTAGAGGTTACCACAGTTTTAGATATGACGTTATTCCTGACAGAAGAGCAAGGGGTGGAGTAATAACCTTCGTCAAAGATAATATTCCAGCGAACCAAATAGCAATGCAAACAAACCTACAGGCCGTGGCTGTCCAAATTACATACCCAGCTGCATTAACGATTTGCAATGTCTACTTACCAGATTTTATCTGGAATATAAATGACCTCAGAACGCTAAAGAATCAGCTACCTACTCCTTTTTCTAATCATAGGAGATTTCAATGCTCACAATTACCTATGGGGTTCTAAAAGAATTGATACAAGAGGCAGAATCATTGAAGAATGGATTCAAGAAAAGAACCTAGTACTACTAAATACTGGGAAATACACATACATAAATTCAAGATCGAATAACTTTTCTGCCATAGACCTTTCTCTTTGCTCTCCATCCCTGGCCCACATTCTTCGCTGGGACTGCGATGAAAATAATTCCTGCAGTGATCATTTACCCATTAGTTATCGAGTTTGCAGGTCATTATCAAAACACCAAACGTCCCCAAAAATGGAATTTAAAAAACGCTGACTGGCATCTCTATCAAAGAGAAATTCCAGAGGGTAGCGTAGACGAAATAGTGGAAACTGTAACCAACAACCTCATCAGAGCAGCAGAAACATCGGTGCCGTTAACATCTACAAACAAAAAACAACTCGAAGTACCATGGTGGAATCCAACAGTAGCCGAAGCCATTGTAGAAAAGAAACACGCTTTTAATGTATTTAAACGCAACTTACACAACCCAACCTAATAACGTTCAAACGTCTCCGAGCAAAAGCAAGAGCAATGATTTTAAAAAGCAAAAAAGAATATTGGGAAACCTACATTTCTACCATAACAACAGATATGACAACTTCCGAAGTGTGGCAAAAAATAAGAATTATTGCTGGTAAGAAGTTCCAACAGCAATCACTGTCCTTAACCATAAATGGAAGTAATGTCACCAATCCCACAGAAATCGCTAATGAGCTAGGAAGGCATTTTCAAAAGATAAGTTCCATAGAAAATTACGATCCAAACTTCTTAGAAATTAAAACTACCAGCGAGAGAGAACTAGATTTCGATATAGAAGAAGAACTTCCATACAACGAACCCTTTACAATAGCAGAAATACACGCTTTAAATACAACGAAAAATTCAGCTAGTGGCCCAGATCGAATTCCTTATGAATTCATTAAACAAATACCAGAAGATAAGAAAAAACATATTCTAGAGCTATACAATAAAATATGGGTCGAGAACATCTTTCCCAGCAAATGGCGAGAGATCATCATTATAGCTTTACCTAAATTAGGGAAGGACATAACCCTTCCATCAAACTGCCGTCCAATTTCGCTAATCAACTGCTTAAGCAAGATAATAGAAAAAATGGTAAGCCACAGATTAATCTGGTATTTGGAGACAAATATCCTCCTATGTGATGTGCAAATGGGTTTTAGAAAATGGATATCTACCACAGACCAACTTGTCTTCTTAGACCAATACATTCAAAATAGTTTTGCAAACAGGCAGCACACATTAGCAGTTTTCTTCGACTTGGAAAAAGCATACGATACCACATGGCGTTATTTCATACTGAAGAACCTCTTCGAATGGGGATTGCGGGGCAACTTACCAACATTTACATTTATTAAAGGTTTCTTATTGGATCGTTACTTCAGGGTAAGGGTGGGAGATACGCTCTCTGATTCCTACTCTCTAGAGAGTGGCGTCCCGCAGTGGTCAGCACTGAGTGTTGTCCTATTCGCGGTCGCCATAAACTCCATTACCGATAACGTAGACGATAATATACAGAAAAGCCTCTACGTAGATGACATGGCAATTTTCATATCAGGAGGATGCATGCAAGGGTTACAAGAAACACTTCAGGAAAATATTGATAAACTGATCGAGGCAGCAGAACAACGAGGTCTTTGTTTTTCTATAAACAAAACAAAAGCAGTCCACTTCTGTCGCTTACGGAAACCTCATAATGAACCAATCTTAAAAATAAAAGGAAATACTATAAACATAGAGAAATCTACAAAATTCTTAGGACTTATATTCGACTCAAAACTTCTGTGGAACAAGCATATTCAAAACCTGGTACTAAGTTGTAACTCAGTTATTAACATCATATGATGTATGGCAAGCATCAACTGGGGTTCCCACAGAGATATCTTGATTAAAATATACAAGAGCCTTATCCGTTTAAGATCGACTACGGTTCGATAGTCTATGGGATCGCGTGTAAGTCCCGCCTGAAAGCCCTAGACTCCATACAGGGGACAGCGCTCAAGCTCGCACTTGGCGCTTTTCGTACAAGTCCACACAAAGCACTAGGCATCGAGGCAAACACTCCCCCACTATCTTTGAGAAGGGACCGACTCCTCCTAAACTACGGAACCAAACTATGGGCACAACAACAACACCCAAACTATAAATTCTTCTTCACAGAAAACTTTGAGATATACGAATCAAGACCTACGATATCAAAACCACCAGTAGTCCAATTAAATAAGTCGGCAAATCAAAATTTTGAGGTAAATACTTGAATTTTTGATATAACTTACTTTGATGTATTAGAACACGATTAATGAAAGAAATTTTTTTCTGAACCCCCGGGAAGGGGCGAAAAAAAATAAAATAAAGTGTTTTTTCAAAACTACTCAAAATGTGTAAAAGCTAGTAAAAAAAGTTTCAAACAAAAATTGTAAAGCATGAAATTTTATATAAAAATGATCTCTAGACTTTTTTTGGTATTACTAAAATTAACGGAGTTAGGCTGGTTAGAAATTAAGGGATGGTATGTACAACTTTAAAAAATCATATCCTGCTGAAAAGTTAATGAATTTAAATTTTTTTTTTCTATTTACTCAGAAAAATATAAACATTTGTTTCAGAGAAATGGATTTTTTTTTAAATTGTTAATAAAAAAGTTATAAAAATTTCAATTTTTTTATTTTCAATTAAAACCACTTTGAACGATGAAACGAAATTATTTTTTTTATACCATTCTGTTCATTATTTAATATATTGAACATTTGCCTTTGAAAATTTTTTTTACCCATCATTTTCGAGCAGGTATGAATTTATTTACCTGTTTAATTTTTTTCCAAACGTAAGACACTGCCTTGTGACGTCACGATAACTGAAAAGAAATAAAGAATGCGTACGACAAAGATAAAATGGTTTCGTAGCTGCTGCGTTGCCTACAAGACGCGTATACGTCACATCCATCGTCACATCTATACTGCCGTCATAAGTCATAAGGAGAATAGCCCATCTGTAAATTGTCGGTTGGCGAGGAAAGTAACAAAGGCGTTTGTTTTTTTCCCAACTAGTAAATATTAATTAAGAAAATCATGTAGCTGCTTTTTATCCACTTATGTTTTTGTACTTTATAATTTTGTAATAACATTTTTAACTGCAGAACTCTTGGGTGCTCATATATTATTAGAATCTCATTTATGACAAATATCTAGATGCTGCTTTTCACCTTATGACGGCAGTAAGGGCATCTGCGAGTGACGTCACAACTAACCTCAAAAATATGTGTTTCTTAAGATTTAAGAGTATTACGCAACTATTATTAAAATTTCTGCCTGGTTCCCGTATTTTCAACTAAAATCTAGTTCAGTGTAATGTTTATGAAGTTTTAAATACTTTGTCCCAGTAAAATAGGACTCTTTTTGTAGGTTGGAAATCTAACCTGTAATTAGCAGTCTATTTCTATTAATCAACAATATTGAAAAATTATTTACGCGAATTTTTAAATATTTGCTTAGAGCCAGTACCGGCTCCAAGCTAAAAATGCGTATACAAACATTAAAAATGAGAATAAACTTGAAAAACTTAAAATTCAAGGTTATGTTGGTTACATGATGCAGATGCCTGATATCTCAATGCAGCGGTTGTGAATGTTTTGGTGAATAAATGCTGCTACAAATTGTTAACAAAATTTTTAATTGTGGTCAAGTATAATAAGAGTGTATTGCGAAATCTACATACTTGTACACGCTTCGTTTTATGTACATTTTGGTTATAGGTATTAGACACGTGGAATTTTGTTTCGTGAAATATTTTTAAAATTAATCTTTGAATTGTAGTGAAAGAAATTATTATTACTGTCAACACTTGCTGATTTCTACTTAATTTAGAATTATTTGTTTGACATTATTGATATAAATTAAAAATAAAGTACAAAATATAAATTTTTTTTGCGAGAAAATTTTGCAGACGAATTATTGGAGTATTGGACATAATTGTTTGAAACATCGTTTTAAATTAGTCGAAATTCGCGTACTTTAACCAAGGTTGCAAAAAATGGTTTTATTATGCATTTTCGATTAAATTAATAAACTAATCCGTAATGTAGAAGTAAAAATTATTTGCAAAAATGAATATTTGCAATAGTGAAAATTATTTTTTTTTCCACATTAACAATTGAAATAATTTTTCTTCTTAATTTCAAAAAAATTGGCAATTACAAATATTTACATTACTTATTTTTTTAACTTACAAAATTTCAATTATTTTAATGTATTATTTTTTAAGACCATAAGAAATTATTATAAAAATTATTATAATTGTATACATATTTTAAAAATTGTGTACTCAGAAATATATTAATCAACACATTTTTTTTGGATCATTAATTTCAATTTTGAATGAAAAAAAATGACATTAAAAAAAATGATCGATACATTTCCATTAAAATAGATCATTGATATTATTCTATTCCTAATCTAAATAAAAATAAACAGTTTAAAAAATAAAATTGGATAAATTAAATAATAAATAATTGAACCATTTTTTGGATGGATGGATAATGACAATAGGAAGAAAATAATTCATTCTTAAAACAAAATGTATGATCCATTCTATGTTAAATTAATCTTATGAAAATTTAAAATAGGAATTACTAAAAACAAATTTGTTAACAATTTTTAGGAGCATTTGTTCACCAAAACATACACCACCGCTGCATTGAGATATATAGACTAGTTCACAAGTTCGAAGCCGTGTTAATGCTTAATAAAGCTCGTGAACATATGAGCGAGGGCTCATTGGATTCGGATTGGATTCCTAGAAAAAAGTTTCAAACGCGCATATAAACAATTGCAAAAGTTACAAACAAATGAAGATTGAAAAAATAACGAGTTTCGTTTTTTGCAAATAATTCGAAAACTATTAATATTTAAGAAAATTTAAAGGGAGATTTTTAAAGAGGAATGAATTTCAAATAAAAAAGTCCGAACTACCGAAACTCTATGTCTATTATTAATAATTTCAATTTAATGTTGAAAATGGAGTTCTGCGCGGCGAACACTAAGCTGTTACGATGCTCTGAAACCGGCCGTAATAAGTAAAAATATTTTTTATGTTATTGAATATTAATTTAAAATTTTTTAAAAATTATGGTATTATTTAGACACTTAAAGGAACAATCTCCCGTTGGAAAAAAATTGTTTCACCGATTTTTCATAAAATGAGCCTATTTTTGTTTTGAGTTTTGCTCGAAAACTATGCATTTTTCCTATAAACACGTCAATAGAAAAGTTGTTGAGAATTAAATTTCCAATCGAAATGGCACCTTCAGAAGTCAAATTTTTTTTTTACAAAAACGCCCAGAAAACAAAAAAAAAACGAAATAATGCAAAATTTTTTTATTTTTTTAAATTTTAGCCTGTAACTTTTTTCGGGTACATTTAGGCATAGACATTGCTACATAAAAAAAGCTGGCGTTTTACCGTTAAAATGATTATTAACGGGTAAAACGTCAGCTTTTTTATGCAGAATATCTATGCCTAAATGTACCCGAAAAAAAGTTAAGGCAAACAGTAAAAATCCTTTAACGTTTTAGTTCCTTTCGACCCTCTTTTTTTGGACATAGACAATATCCTAAAAATATTGTGATTAAAAATTAAAAAATTTTCTTTAAATTTTTTTTTTAATTGTTTATAATATTTTGTTCCATTCTTTCATTATTTAAACAAATTATTAAGAAAAAAATTTATTCTTAAACTGTATTATTTGCAATTCTCTACAAGATGGAAAAAAGAAAAAAAAAATGTTGTTAATTTATTTGTTTATTTAATAAACAATTTGTTATTAACAATCACCGAATGTGTTTATATTCTTTTTAGATAGAAAAAAAAAATAAAAACCGTATACATAAACATGTTAAATTTATTTTTCTTTTTACATGTTTATGTATACGGTTGTTTTTGTTTTTTTTCTATTTAAAAACATTTGGCGATTGTTAATAACAAATTGTTTATTAAATAAACAAATAAATTAACAACAAAAATTTTTCTGTTTTTCGTCTTGTAGAGAATTGCAAATAATAAATTTTAAGAATACATTTTTCTCTTAATAATTTGTTTAAATAATGAAAAAAAGAAAAACGTTATGATAAACAATTAAAAAAAAATTTTAAGATATTTTTTTAATTTTTAATCACAATACTGTATTCGCGAAAATCAAACAAATGAACCCAGTAGGGATTTACCTTCGATACACACAAATTCACCAATATGTGACAGCGATTTATATATCATGACAAATTTCCGCTGTTACTTTACTATATAAACTTTTCCTTATACGTGAATTCCTTTGTATCGAAGGTAAATCCCTACTGGGTTCATTTGTTTGATTTTCGCGAATAATAAAATGGCAAAAAATTTTTTATAGGGTCTCCATGAAGCGAAATAATTTTAGTGGCTTTTGTTAACAATTATCCGACTTGATAAACGTAAACTCTAAAAAAAATTTGTTAATTAACAATAGGCTCATTTTATGAAAAATCGGTGAAACAATTTTTTTTCAACGGGATATTGTTCCGTTAAGTGTCTAAATAATACCATAATTTTAAAAAAATTTTAAATTAATATTTGATAACATAAAAAAATATTTTTACTTATTACAGCCGATTTCAGAGCATCGTAACGGCTTAGTGTTCGCCGCGCAGAGCGCTGAGAGATAGAGTTTCGGGAGTTCGGCTTTTTTATTGGAAATTCATTCCTCTTTAAGAATCGTTCTTTCAATTTTCTTAAATATTAATAGTTTTCGAGTTATTTGCAAAAGACGAAATTGTTATATTTTCAATCTTCATTTGTTTATAACTTTTGCAACTGTTTATGTACACTTTTTCTAGACGTCATTCCGAATTCAATGAGCCGTCACTAATATTTTTACGAGCTTTATCAAGCACTAACACAGCCTTGAACTTATAAACTAGTCTGCATCTGCATCATGTACCTATTTCAAGTTTTTCAAATTTATTCTCATTTTTAATGTTTGTGTACGCATTTTTAGCTTGGAGCCGGTACTGGCTCCAAGCAAATATTTAAAAATTCACGAAAATAATTTTTCAATATTCATGATTAATAGAAATAGACTGCTAATTACAGGTTAGATTTCCAACCTACAAAAAGAGGCCTATTTTATTAGGACAAAGTGTTTAGAACTTCATAAACATTACACTGAACTAGATCTTAGTTGAAAATACGGGAACCAGGCAGAAATTTTAATAATAGCTGCGTAATACTCTTAAATCTTAAGAAACACATATTTTTGAGGTTAGCTGTGACGTCACGTGCAGATACCCTATAGATGTGACGCATGGGCGTCTTGTAGACAACGCAGCAGCTACGAAACAATTTTATCTTTGTCGTATGCATTTTTTATTTCTTTTCAGTTAACATGACGTCACAAGAGCAGTGTCTTACGTTTGGAAAAAACTAAGCAAGTAAATAAATTCATACCTTCTTGAAAATGAAAGGTAAAAAAAAATTTTCAAAAGTAAATGTTCAATATATTAAATAACGAACAGAATGGTATAAAAAAAAATTTCATTTCACCGTTCAAAGTGGTTTTAATTGAAAATAAAAAATTAAAATTTTTATTACTTTTTTATTAACAATTTAAAAAAAAATCCATTTCTCTGAAACGAATGTTTATATTTTTCTGAGTAAATAGAAAAATTTTTTTTTTAAATTTATTACCTTTTCAGCACGCTATGATTTTTTAAAGTTGTACATATCATCCCTTAATTTCTAACCAGCCTAACTCCGTTAATTTTAGTAATACCAAAAAAAGTCTAGAGATCATTTTTATATAAAATTTTATGCTTTACAATTTTTGTTTGAAACTTTTTTTACTAGCTTTTACACATTTTGAGTAATTTTGAAAAAACACTTTATTTTATTTTTTTTCACCCCTTCCCGGGGGTTCAGAAAAAAATTTCTTTCATTAATCTTATTCTAATACATCAAAGTAAGTTATATCAAAAATTCAAGTATTTACCTCAAAATTTTGATTTGCCGACTTATTTAATTGGACTACAGGTTATCGCTTCCAAAACATAATTGGAGACGCAACCTTACCCCAGGTAACGAACTACGGCTACCCAAAAACACCTTACTGGAAACTCCCTGCACCAAAAGTGGATATTCAAACGAAGACAGCCAACAAGAGGGACCTTGGCAACACCGTAATTAGAGCGATATTCTACGAACAGGTAAACAAGTACCCACAACATCTGAAATTATTCACGGATGGCTCGAAAACAGTATATGGTATTGGGAGCTCGCTAGTCACACCAAACGATACCTTTTCGTGGTCATTACATCCCGATGCCTCAATTTTCACAGCAGAACTGTACGCCATCTGCGAAGTATTAAAGTATTCCCAATCCGCCAACGACCATCGCTTCCTCATATGCTCCGACTCCGAAAGTAGCCTTATCGCTATTAAAAATAAGCTCACCTCGGACCCGCTTGTCTCCCTTATATTATGTCTTTTGTATGATATAGAAGCA
Organism: Rutpela maculata; assembly: GCA_936432065.2. Taxonomy (NCBI): domain Eukaryota; kingdom Metazoa; phylum Arthropoda; class Insecta; order Coleoptera; family Cerambycidae; genus Rutpela; species Rutpela maculata. Next base: position 79,303,326 of record OW386290.2, read on the forward strand.
ACCGGCAAAACCATAACGTTTTTGTGGACCCCAAATCACGTTGGAAAACAAGGAAATGAAGAAGCAAACCAAGCAGCACGTCAGGCCACCGAAAAGATTGGTCCCGCGACATCATACGGCTGTCCCAATGGTGTTTTTCGAAAAATATGAACGTGCCAAGATTGCATGTTTTAGCAATTTTTTCGGCTCCAAATGCAAGCTGTTTTTTGCTATTTTTCTCCGAAACGGTGAGAGTTAGCTCGAAATGAAAAATAAAGTCAAACGAGTATTTTCCACTACGAATCTTTTACCTCCATCAGAATTTTGATGTTTTTTTTTTCGTTTCGGAGACAACTACTGAAATGTCGGCCATGTACGGCCAAAAATCGCAAATTGAGCTTCTACAGTTGGCAACTTTTTAATCTGGGCTCCTACGCCAAAAGACTACTCTTGCCAATTTAAACAGAATTCCATTTTGTCACCGTAATTAATCGATAATAAACTGAAGGCTACTTTTGCCAATTTAAACAGAATTCCATTTTGTCACCGTAATTAATCGATAATAAACTGAAATCGATCTCATATACGATGTTCACTTAATATCATGTACTACTTTGAGGCTCTGTTAATCTCGGCCCTTCGAAACAAAGGTTTCTGAGAAAAAATATTTTTTTAAGATTTACATACACTCAATAGGAAAACGTGTAATTTCCTACATTTCCTCGAATATCTCGATAATTATCGTTTTTTTCGAAAAATTTGTAGACAGCTTATGTAAAGAGAATTGATTGAGCTTTGCGTCACTTTATTTTTTCTCTAACACAAAAAGTATTAATGATGAAAGTGCAAGTCTAAGGAAACTTTTAGTGCTGAAAAAATGAGTAAAGAATTAAACATGTCATAAAAAGTTGCATAAATGTATATATAAATATATATCTACAAGATTGAAATTCTACATACTCACAGATGACATAAAAACATACCGGAAAATAATATTCTACCGCGTCGAAAGCGTTGTCATGTCAGGTCTACCACCCACGCAAAGAGTGGAAAAAACAAACATTTTTTACTTATATCTACGAAGCTGATTTTTTTTTTGGAATAGTTTATTTAATAAGACATCAAAAAAATACAGTCTACCTATCGTCTCATGTGTACTCGGTAGACGTAATGGAATGCAAGCGCGTGACCGCAGGTGAGACGTTAGGTGGGTATGGGACCGGACCTATACGACCGCCACATAACATCCATCCCCCAACCATCCTTTCCTTGAATTTGTCCTCCCCTGAGGAATCCTGTAGCAGGATACCAGAAACCTGAAGAGGTATTGATCCACAAAATTATTTCTATTTCGCACATCGATTTCGATGTATTTTACACGAATGTGTTTTTATTTCCCAGACTTATCATTATTTTAAGTAGGTTTTTATTATCTTTTCCTGCATGACAGTGAATATCTTTTAACTCTTTATAACTTCTTATCAACTATGTATTAAAGCTTTTTAGCATATGTAAATAAATGCATTTAAACTTTATGAAAAAATGCAAATAAAATAAAACAGAAAAAGTTGTGTTATGTCTCTGGGTTACCAGCAGCCCAACTGTTGACGATTCACGTCCCCGCGACTGTTTTCGTTTTCAGTTATTTATTTATTGTACACAATGAGATACATAAAATACTCCTTATTTATTGTGAACTTATAAAATTAATAAAAGATATTTAAATGGTAAATGGTAATGGACCTATACGAGATCACCGAGTGCAGCAACATAGCGCGTGGTGAGGACTTGCATGGGTGATCGCTCCGACTCCTTCCGATCGGACCATCTAAGGGGCACCGCGCAGCGAAACAACAGTTGTTAGGGCTATACAGGGTGAGCACAATAAGCCCAGGAGGCTGCAGTGCCCCCAGAGTAGTATACAGGCGAGCCCGGGAGGAGGGAGCTTTGGTCAGTAAGAGTCTGACGCTTCATTGGAAGCCCATGAAGGCTTCTCTTTTATAAAAAAAAAAGCGCGTGACCGCGGCCGTTGCGCTCCCGGCTTTTGCAGTTCGCGGAGAAGTCTTGCATTTTCCGCCGCTGAATATTAATCTACAAAGCTGATTTTTCTTCTACAAGCATTTTATGCACCATATATATATATATATATATATATGTATATATATATATATATATATATATATATATATATATATATATATATATATATATATATATATATATATATATATATATATATATATACAGACTGCGTAGGATACGCCTTCCGATGATAGTCCATTTATATGCTATACGACTTCCGACTGCGATACGGCTTCCATATACGGAAGCCGTAACGCAACCAATGTAAAACGTCTCCATGGTGCCTCAGTTGTCTGCTGTGCTAATTTCAGCTGGAAGTCAGATATTCGGATTTTGAACTCTTCCGCATATTTTAATTGACGAGGCGGCCACATCAACGAAGGCGCCACGGTTCCCGTATATTCCATGCCGTATAATATACTATCAGTTTCACAGTGGATACTGCTTCCGGTAAATATTGGCAACCTTGGATCACATGGCATTTAGAAAATTAGGTATGATCTTGTGTGTTTTTAACGTTTCAAATGACTCTGTAAAGTGTTCGTTGTTGCTACTCGCTACACCACAACGACTTTTGTTTTTGTTGTAGGACAAGTACCAATTTACAATTGCTTAGAAATACTTATTAAAATACAACTAAGACATATGTTATCCGAAATCATAAAATATTTTAAATTTTTACTGAAAATATCTTTCAGTTAGTATGTCGTTTTCGATGTGTTTTAGAACAATAATTAAAAAGAAATTTTTTGGTATTTTACTTAAGGTTTACGCATGGGGTTTTTCGAAATCATAGATAGGAATACGAAATTAAAATTTAAATATATTGACACTTCATTTCAACTGAGAATATCGCATAAATAGCGGAGTAGAAAGAAATTTAATAAAATTATATAAAAAAATATTTTTAAGAAAAAGCTTTTATTTGAAAAACTACTAAAAAGTAAAAATATATATATTTTTTTAATTCATACATCTAGAAACCAAAAGCTTTAGGGGCGGTCATATAGGGGGCTATTACATAGTTACTTTGCTCAATTGGCCGTCCCCAAAGCTTTTGTTTTCCAGGTGTATGAATTTTTAAAAAAATTATTTTTACTTTTTAGTAGTTTTTCAAATAAAAACTTTTTCTTAAAAATATTTTTTTTATATAATTTTATTTTTTACTTTTTAGTCTACTTATTTTACAGACAGCCAGGCAACCCTTTTTTGCCACCGCCATCCACAACTTCCCTCTCCCGTATTCTCATCCCTCTAACACTACTTCCCACGCCTTCCTCTCCCCTTTCCCATCTCTTCCCACCTCTTTCCACCCCTACCCCATATCTTTCCAACCTGCCTCTTCCCACCGCCCACCTCTCCCATGTCCGCCATATTGAATTTGGAATGACGTCACATAGTTTATCGTATTTTACTCGTCAAACCCTTTCATTTGATACCCATATCAAGGAGGTTGGGAAGAAAAAGGCGATCCGCCATGTTGGTACGTCCGCTATATTGAATTTAGAATGACGTCACACAGCTTGTCGTATTTTACTCGTCAAACCCTTTCATCAAGGGTGTTGTGAAGAAAAAGGCGATCCGCCAGCTTGGGACGTTCGCCATATTGAATTTAGAATGACGTCACATTGTTTGTCGGATTTTGCTCGTCAAACCCTTTCATTTGATACCCATATCAAGGGGGTTGTGACTAAAAAGCCGATCCGCCATCTTGGGACGTCCGCCATATTGGATTTAGACCGGTAATGGCTATACTATGTTGCATTGTCACCGGACTTATCACGTGTGCCAAATTTCAATGCTCCAGCTTAATTAGAACTAGTCGAAATTCAGCTTGCAAAATTTGACCTAAACAAACATACATACATACAAACAAACAAACATTGCAATTGCAAGTTAAATAAAAGCTTTTAAAAAGTTGTAAAACACTGACTGTGTAAGTGTAATCCGATTAAAATTCGTTAGATAGTATGAAAAATCTACGGAGTTAGCTTAAAAAATATTGGTCCTTTTAATGAAATTTTGACCCAGAGTTTAATTCGTTATGCAAAATGTTCCGTACATAATTGGCGATAGAGGAGGTCGAGCTGATTCCAAAACTCTTTCATATGTACCCTCTGAAGCCTTCTCTGTTATTAATATACAGAGGATTTTCTAATTTATGTCAAATTTTTAAGCTGTCATATTTTTTAACCATTTTCCCAAGTAGCTGAAACTTAGTACATGCTTTTGTGGTAGTTTGGGCTGCACGCAGCAATGTTTTAAAGAAATACAGTGTCGGATTGGAGAAACTTATGTTTTTTGTTAAAATCGTTTAGAATTTTTTTTTATTAAGGATACGAAAACTACATGAATCAGTAACAGATAAATATGCAACAACATTCTTTGGCATCAATACTACAGAACACTAAGACTGCTTGTAAATTCAGTTTCATAGTCTCTAGATGATGCCAACATGGTTGGCGAAACGCGAGTCGAGCAATATTCAAGTATTGTGGTGTAGAAACTACTTCAGAGGCAGCGCCACACCGAAGGTTCGAGCCCCCTCAAAAATTTATTTATTTATTTATTCATTTTACGAACCCATCAAATTCACAGTCCCAGTATAGGGTAGGTACTGTCGTGGGCAAAAAAATGGGACAAATCTTATAACGTATTTTTGCTAAAATCTAGTTGTGTACGTCTAACTTTAATTTTTGTAACATTGCGGTTATTTGTCAAAATTCATTGCAAGTGTGCAAATAGAGACAGATTTACGGTAGAAAAAAATAGTTGTCCTATTTTTTTTTGCTCAATGCTCACGACAGTACATTTAGTCAGATGTAATATTGAGTAATATCAAAGAAAAAAAAAAACGTTTATAATTTTTTTCAATTTAAACTAATAAAAAAGTATTAAATGAATACAATGATTATTATAGTAAATTTAAGGATATTTTACATAAGTATGTTTTTTTTTTTAGAATGCAAGCTCATACCATTAAAAATGTGTATTATTTAAGTTCCATTTATTGAACGAACCTGTCGATTTTAATTCCATATTTTGTTTTACTTCCAAATCCACGTAGTGGAGTACAGCAACGGTAAAAAAATATTATATTTCGTTTTATTCTAATGGGCTATAGTCCAATCAGTGGGGTGTTTTGCTCTGCAAAAGGTGGATTAGTAATGATTTTGATATGTTTTTTTTTAAGGCGTTCGGTCAAGGACCATACTGCCAGCCGCAATTTTTTAAAAGTCAATTAAAATTTTAAATTCATTTATTGCTTATACAACATACATGAATACTATGATAAGTATGAGAAAAGATCCTATGTCTATCTAACCTAACAGGAGAGTTGATATATGTTGTTGATGAAAGATACAAGGCTTCGACCTAGGGGGAGCCGCCATCTTGATTGAAAGTTGCAAAAAATTGGTTTTCAAAATAATTAGGCAACACTCGATCCTAAGAGAAAAATGTTCGAGACAAAGTTGAAGACGACAAAATTTCCTACGTTTTACTTCCACATCCAGTGGAAGTATAGTAACGACAAAAAAATTTTTTAAAATTTTTATTGTCCAAATAGGCTTAGTATGTCATGAAACGTCGAGATTTTAAGTTTGAGCGAAAAAACTTCGGTCGGTCTGTCTGTAACTTTTTTGTGCGCCCGTTTACTCTGGAACCGTTTAAAATATTGACTTGAAATTTGGTACACATATAAGCAGCTAAGAGTCCAGAAAATTGGTATTTAGTATATTCAAGAGAAGCTAAGGTCTCAAAAAAAATTTTTGGTATTAGCCACCCCCATTACCACCCCCACCCATTATTAAAGGGGATGAAAAAAAATGTGATTTAGTGTGTGTACAAGAACCAGAAACCTCAAAATATTGTTTTGCTTCATCCACCCCCACTACCACCCCCACCCCACTACCGATGTGGGGTATCGTTTTATAGGTTTTTGGGGTAGAGGATTTCAAATATTATATTGTTAAAGTTCCATAAGCAATTATTTCCACATACAAAATTTTTTCGTTGTGAGTTGGATCGAAAATCTGGATGTAGAAGTAGTGATTCCTTGGGCAGCGGTTTTTATTGTAAGTCTAATGTTTAAAGAAAGATAAATTTAAGAAGAGATTTTTTTTTATTATATAAAGTACGTTTACAACATAACATATTTTATATTATTTATATTATTATAATAAAGATCTACTTGTACTGAATCTAAAAAATAAGAAATTGCCGGGATAGTATTACAGTGGCTCACATCATACCTCGAAAATAGGAAAACAAAGTATTAAATTTAATGACAGTTATTCAGAAGAATTGACTATAAAACATGGAATACCTCAAGGGTTGGTACTTGCTCTTATACTCTTTTTATTATTTTTATACAATCTAACATTTTTTTAATGACCATCAAAAAATATCAAATTATAAAATTTTATGTTATCGATTTAAAGGATGAAATTTACGCCAAAATAAAGATAAGATCTTTAACTTCTTTTTGTCATTGGTCGTCTAAGTCATAACTTGGCGGTTTTTTCCAGCCGACCAAATTTATCCGTGAAAGTCAGATCAGATCACCCATTACTCACTCATTAATACATTGTTCAAACATACGGCTCATGAACGTGAATGAGTATAATATTTAAAAGTCTTTGTTTTTATACTAATTTTTATTTACTTAAAAATTTGAAAGTGGAAATTAATTTGACGATGTATTTATTTATTAATTTTCGATAAAAAAATAAAAAATCATTGTGGGTCGATTATTCCGAAAATTGTAAATTCAAAATTTTTGTAATTTGGAAAATAATAGCAGTTTCCTTTTGCCAATTCTTAGAAAATTGGTTCTAAAATACCATATATATATAAATAATTTTAATAACAATTGGTATATCCTAATTTCAAATCAAGTAGGAGCTAAATCCAGAACATGAATACCCGTCAGCTCAAAATTTTTTGTTCATTTATACCTATTCATATTTATCCATGAACACTTGCATATTATGTAGATATAAAACCATGAAAATAAAGCAGAATTTAAAGTCTATAGGCTAAATGCATGGCAACACTGCTGGAAGCCGTATCCACTGCAGATCCTAAAATAATGTATATTTCGGAAGCTATATATCTGCAGAATGTAATTAGCCATATATTGTCGGAAGCAGTATCCACTGCACTCTATGTCGGAGCTCATATCCATCGCGATTTGTTCATGTGATGAAAACTGTTCCTGACTGATAACTGAGATGTGAATCACAAATGATGATATTATATAAGGCAAAATATATATATTTCCACTCCTTCTGGTGGAAGCCATATATACGCACCATATACCGGACGTCATATTTATATGGAGATGTAAATATATATATATATATATATATATATATATATATATATATATATATATATATATATATATATATATATATATATATATATATATATATAGATCCTTCTATCAAACAACAATAGGTAGGTGTACGGTTGTTCCTGAAGCATAACCATGTTGCCGTACTTAAGGCTGTTATTCCGCTAACTTATTTGCAGTTTTAAGCACAGTACCAGATAATTTCATATTTTGTTACCAACGAAAACAGAATAATTTAACTTAAGAAGTAGAAAACGACAATTACTATGTGTTTAATTACTTTCGAACTCATATTTTGAACATGCCAGACGGACATTTTGAAAGTTGTTCAGAATTCGTTTACTAACACAATGATATGAACATTTTTTTCTCTACGTGCGATATTTTTTAGGAATGTGCCGATCAAATGCAATATACTCTTCGTTTTTGCGAAGAGTATAATAAGTTACATAGTTGTTGAAATTTTAACGAAAATGAAGTTCAACTATTTTTATTAGGTACCTATTATTATTATCAATCCTTTTTTCTGAACTGAGTATGTTGTTACTATTATAAATATCTGTCTCATTTCTTTTTTTTGAACGAAAATTAAGTCGCAACTTTTTTACACTATTATTATAAATCCTATTTTCTGATGATGAAAACTATTGTTTACTTTAACTACTATATTAATTGTGGTGTCAGTTTAAATAACTAAAAAAATAACTTTTTAATAATACATAGATAAAAAAAAATCACATATCTAATGACCGATTACACTCTACACAATCAGTTGATGTCATTTTAAATAATGTTGCACATTCTAAGGATACCTCCTTTAATTTTTTTCTTTCTGCAAATATGAGTTTTATTTTATTATATAAAATTAGTATATCTAATTTTGCGCATATAACATCGTGTAAACTGGGCCGTTCAGATTTTTAATTTCTATCATCTTTCGATAATATCAAAAATTTCAATTTGATTCGACTTTGTGTCCGCAAATAATTGCGCTTACCAGAAATATAACTGATACGATTAACATGTGTCGATGAAATACATTATAAGTACTTTTCATTTTCGTTTCTGCTGAGAATATAATAACCAAACTAGCTACAAGTTTTTTAAATAGCGCCAATCTTCGTTTTAAAATTGCCCTAGTGCCTAACTCTATATTTCTTAAATAGTGCGCGCATCTGGGATTGTAATTACAGCCAAGGTTTTGGACGCTTGTACTATTTTCAAGAAATCCACGTAACCTTTTTCACACCCCGGCTAAGTCATTACTTAATAAATAACAGAGCTAGGAATTCCCATCGGCATCTTTTTATAGTGCAACAAAATTTACAATTTCTTACAGTGGCCAATAACTTTATTAACCTGACCATCTGGTGAGGATAAACATTTTACAATTATTTTCTACCTTTTAATTATCCTTCCTAAAAACTCCGAGTTGAAGTTGAATGAAGCACAGTTAAAAAATAAAAAAACGAGTTAATTTGGCGAATTTTTAATAAGTTGTAGATTAATAAATAAATATATGTTACGGTTAAAGTGCTAAGTTGACTAGTTGGATAGTACTGAGTGATAGACAAGTTGGATAGTACTGAGTGTCCACCTAGTACGCGGAAGTCCAATATCTCCCTTAATAAAAGAGTAACGCTATTTCTTTTTGCAGGCCTTTCAGTCTTATAGAGTAGCACAAACCAAAAATAATTTCACTTGTACAGGGTGTTCTGCCTTCCCTGGGCCGGTATCAACTTCGTTGCTTTAAATGGTGGCATATATGTTTTTATCATTTTTTTAAATTCTACTCTTTATTTTAGTATGACTTTCATCACATTTCCCTCTACCTAAACTTCATATTTTAATTTATAAAACACTCACCATTAACCATTTAACGCTGTATTTTCGGAAAATTAAAAGATAGAGGCATAATTTTCTCAGAGAATCTAGTCGAAGTCATGTACTTTTAGAAAAAGTTTTGAAATATATAAATTAAATAATTATATAGGGTCCTCATAATTCTATGCCAACTTTCGTCAACTTGAATAGTAAATAAATCGGTTTTTTTTTTTCAAATGGAACACTGGATAAGAACTCTGTCAATTTGCTGAAGCATTCCCTATTACTAAATTAACTACTTTTCCTTAAAAATGCATATTTATTGAAAATTATAAATTTTGTCGTTTTAAAGCCGAAAAATCATAGCCGCTTGTTAAAAAGTTCAAAGTTGTCACCTAAGTTATCTTTCTTCTAAGTCAAATTTCTAAGAAAATGAATTTTATAAGAATAATTATTTATTTATTACTTGATTATGCAATGTAAAATTAAAAATAAACAATGCAGTAATTCATGTATGAAATTTTATTTTATTTACAATACAAAAGTACCTACTAAATATTAGGGGCACAGATTAACTATTTTAGATATATATTATTTAATAACAAAGTTCAAAAACAGATATATTATGAAGTTACATAGAGGCAATTATTATAGTTTCGAAGTTATGGTTAGGGTTTAGACGATATTCTGCATTACAAAAAATGCTATTTGACTGATATTATCAAACCCGAAGAAGTTTAATTACTTCCACGTCCAGTGGAAGTATAGTAACGACAAAAAATTTTTTAAAAATTTTTATTGCCCAAATAGGCTTAAAATGTCATGAAACGTCGAGATTTTAAGTTTGAGCGAAAAAAAAATTTCTGTCTGTCGGTCTGTCTGTCTGTCTGTAACTTTTTTTTGTGCGCACGTTTACTCTGGAACCGTTTGAGATATTGACTTGAAATTTGGTACACATATGTACTTTAACGAGATCTAGAACTAGATTATATTTTCATCTTGTTCCGTCGAAGGGTTGGGGGGTAAATTGGGGTAAATTTGGGGTAAATGGGTAAGTCAAGCAGGTAAGAGTCCATGAAATTGGTATTTAGTATATACAAGAGAAGCTGAGGTCTCAAAAAAATGTTTGGCATTAGTCACCCCCATTACCACCCCCACCTCCTTATTAAAGGGGATGAAAAAAAAATGTGATTTAGTGCATGTACAGGAACCAGAAACCTCAAAATATTTTTTTACTTCATCCACCCCCCTATCACCACCCCCACCCCACTACCGATGTGGGGTATCGTTTTATGGGTTTTAGGGGTAGAGGATTTCAAATATTATATTATTAAAGTTCCATAAACAATTATTTTCACATACAAAGTTTTTTCGTTGTGAGTGACTTGGATAGAGAATCTGGATGTGGAAGTAGTGATTCCTTGGGCAGCGGTTTTTTTATTGTCTAGGTACCAACTTTGTAAATTAAAATCTTGCGGAAGATCAATTTCTTCGCTGATTTTTCAGGCATAGGTTAATCTGTGGCCGTAACAGCACTATCGTATTGTAAATAAAATAAAACTCTTTTATTAACTGAGATATTAAACTTCCGCGTACTAGGTGGACATCCGGTATTTAAATTAACGAAACCTTTCTTTTGATAGAAAAACACTTTTCCATTAAAATAACTACGCAATTTGGTTCATTTATGTACTATCCAGCTAGTTAACAAACAATTCAAGATATATCGCTAAAATATTAACCACGAATGGTACACAAAATATAACCAACTTTTTGGTTAGTTTCTAAATTTTGTGTATAACTTCTTTGAGGTTCATAGCAATTCATATTTTCGTTTATATGAAATAAGCAGGTTAGCCATCTGAAACTTAAATTATTTTATTGAAAACGTGTACTGTTATGTAACAACTAACTAACTAACTCTTTTACCCGAGAAACTAAGTTTAAAGTAAAAAAAAATTGAAACACCTAACCTACTAACTTTGAAACTTAATAGTAGATGTTACCACTTAAAATACATGTGTTATATGTGTGTATGTGTGTTATAATATTAAAAATAATACGATGCTCTCTTAAAAACCTTTCATACAATAAGTAATAAACGGTGAACATCAGTGAGCCTTTCGAAAACGCTCCATATATCATTAATTACTTCCACATCCAGTGGAAGTATAGTAACGACAAAAAAAATTTTTAAAAATTTTTATTGTTCAAATAGGCTTAGAATGTCATGAAACGTCGAGATTTTAAGTTTGAGCGAAAAAAAATTTCTGTCTGTCTGTCGGTCTCACTAACTTTTTTTTGTGCGCACGTTTACTCTGGAAGCGTTTGAGATATTGACTTGAAATTTGGTACACATATGTACTTTAACGATCTAGAACTAGATTATATTTTCATCTTGTTCCGTCGAAGAGTGGGGGGTAAATTGGGGTGAATTTGGGGTAAATAGGTAAATCAAGCAGGTAGGAGCCCATAAAATTGATATTTAGTATATACAAAAGAAGCTAAGGTCTCAAAAAAAATTTGGCATTAGCCACCCCCATTACCACACCCATTATTAAAGGGGATGAAAGAAAAATGTGATTAGTGTGTGTACAAGAACCAGAAACCTCAAAATATTTTTTACTTCATCCACCCCAACTACCACCCCCTATCACTACCCCCACCTCACTACCGATGTGGGGTATCGTTTTATGAGTTTTTGGGGTAGAGGATTTCAAATATTATATTATTAAAGTTCCATAAACAATTATTTCTACATACAAAATTTTTTCGTTGTGAGTGACTTGGATAGAAAATCTGGATGTGGAAGTAGGGATTCCTTGGGCAGCGGTTTTTTTAAAGATCACACCTTGATAATTTCAAAAAAAAATAACTTGAAATTATCATTGTATCATTCTTCGAAAACAGGTTCGCATCCCGTAGATCTACGCCTATGTAAATAGTTTTTACAAACATTTTGACACGGATATATATGTAATGGATTTGCCATGGATATAGCTTTTAATAAAACGAAACAATGTCCCAAATTATAAATAAATTAATAAACACATTTCAGTTGCACCTGGAAAACCATATAAAAAATTAAATTTATGCAACCTGTAGGTCAAAAGTTAATATTTTTACTCATTTATGGATTCTAATATTTTCCGTATTAAAAAGCGATACACCCTTTTTATAGCCATGTAGACAAGGTACCAGTAAATACAAAATTTGAATAACGCTTACTTTTTGAAAAAAATGTTAAATTTACTAATATTATCAGGGTTCACTTGTTACCATATAAAATAATTGAAGTGGAACACTTTAGTTTTTGAGGAAAAAAATAAAATTTTATTAACATTATTAAGGCCGAATTAAGCATTTTTTTTCTCTTACGGACCCCTTGTATGTTAAGAATAAATAACAATCTTTTGAAAAGCAATGCTGAATTATTATATTATATTGTTTTATACTGTAATATTAAGTACCTATATTATATTATTGTATTTTATATTCCATCAACCTGAAACCGTTCCGTTTTCTTATTATGCATTGCGACCACTGATCCTCTACTTAAAAATAAACACATCATCATTTAAACGGATCCCATCAAACATAGTTGCCAGAACTACTTGCTTCAGGTTAGTACGTAATACCATCAAATATATACGAGCGTACACAAAGTAGAATAAACAGCGCCACCCTAGCTTAAGGACAATTCTTGCATTAAAACGACGGACCTGAAGCAGTATACATCATGTTGTGTCTAGAATGTGATACATTGCTTTGCAGTAAAAATCAGCACCAAACAAAAATGGATCCTGACCCATACCGATAAAGAAACAAGATCAACTATCTCTCATTCGTACATCAAAATATTAAGGCATGACTATCCTGAAGCAAATATACGCTTCAGGTTCGTTACACTGCTTCAGGATGATGCGTACAAGTACCTACTTCTGCTTCAGGTTAGTGTGCTTTACATATATATATATATATATATATATATATATATATATATATATATATATATATATATATATATATATATATATATATATATATATATATATATATATATATATATATATATATATATATATATATATATATATATATATATATATATATATATATATATATATATATACATGTATTTAGTACTTATACACCTCCGAATGTTATACGGTTAGGTGGTGCTTGCCTCCGATTTTACGAGTTCGCCTCCGATTTCGGAGGCGGAGACGTTTTGTGTTGTTTTCATCGCGAATGCCTTGATAATTAGTAAATTCATGACTCATTATTATCAATAATGATCAGCTTTATTGGTGCGCATATAAGATTATGACAAAAAAGGAAGAGAGAGAGAGATAGAAGCATTTAACGACACTTTTTTTGGAGGCGGAAAATACCTATAAACATATGTAAACATACACCATAGTCCACTACATTTTTTACCAGGTGGCGCTGCTGTTTTAAACGTTTGATGTATGTAGGTATTAAATGCTTCCTTACAGTAAAGTAGCGTTATCGCCTCATAAACTTGGCAACAGAGTAAAGAGGCATACTATTCCTATATACATCTGTAGATATGGTAACTAAAATTATCTTACTAAAAATATAAATAAGTTTTATACACAGAAATAATACTTTCTAGAGATCAATGGGTCTTTTAAATTTTTCCTAAAAAGCAGAAAATAAAAGAATAATAATAACAGAGGTCAACATTTAGTTTAAAAAAATACACCGGACTCTACCTAGGTATCCAGAGGTTTTTGGGGTCGCTGATTCCGATGCCGAGGTCGGTTAAGCGCTATCACGTTAGGTTCAAGAACATCTGAAGGTCAAACTAAGAAAAGGTGGTTGAAAAAATCTGAGAAAATTCACACATAGGTTTTTGGGGTCGCTGACTCCGAATTCGGTGTTCGCTTACCCTTAAAAGGCATCCGGAGGTCATTTCAAGGTAAATTTGAGAAAAACAGAGGAGAAGCTGTCAAAAAATCTGAAAAAATTTACATATAGGTTTTTTGGGTCGCTGAGTCTGCATTCGATGTCGGTTGACCTCTACTAAGTCAGTTTCAAAGTCATTTGAAGGTCAAAGTAAGAAAAGGTGGTTGAAAGAATCTGAAAAAATTCACACAGGTTTCTCGGGTCGCTGAGTCCGAATACGGTGTTCGCTTACCCTTAAAAAAAGGCATACAGAGGTCATTTCAAGGTCATTCTAAGGTCATTTCATGTCGGCATTCGTCCGCCAGCTTTAGCTGCACATGAAGATTCTTCGGTTATCTCAGTGCAAATATATTTAACTCAATGAATCACCTACTTATTTTCTTCTGTGAAAGGATGGCCTTTAGGTATAGTTTCAGAAGCAGAGCGAACATGCATGTAGAGAATACGAGTATTCGATAGATGGCGCATGCCCACCGCAAGTGAGTTGGGGCAGAAGAGAGATATAAGTTCGGCGCGAATCACGGGCCTTGGCTTCACTCACTTGGAGCTCAATCAGTGCTGGTTTTGCCTATAAACTGAGTAAGCCCCAGCTTAGGGCCTCGCAATTAGAGGGCCTCAGAACTCAGATTTCATACGCAGATATGCACGTTTATTTTATTAGAAGAGAAAGCTTCAACAAAAAACATACCTAGAGCTTAGGGCCTCCGGTTACCTAAAACCGGCCTTGAGCTCAATCCTGTCAGGATCAAAGTAATTTAATGGTTTTTGAGTCAGACAAACTGACAAGGAGGCAGACAGACTGTCAGATAGAAACATTTAGTCATTCAGTTAGACAGGAAGATAGACAGAATTACCGACAGAAAGGCAGGTAGAAAGGCAGGATGTCAAATAGATGGACAGAGAAAAAATGCAGGCGGATAATAAATAGAGACTAACAAGCAAACAAACGGGTGTGCAGGTATAAAGGCAGACAGATAAACAGACAATAAGTAGGCAGGTGAGCATTCGTATAAACTTTTTCTAATTTTTTTCACCTCCTATTCTTACTTTAACCTTCAAACGACTTTGAACATGAGGTGATAAAGGTCAACCGATATCGGATTCGGACTCAGCTACCCCAAAAACCTATGTGTGAATTTTTTTAGATTTTTCAAAAACCTTTTCTTAGTTTGACCTTCAAATGACCTTGAACCTGACGTGATAGAGCTTAACCGACCTCGGCATCGGAATCAGCGACCCCAAAAAAACTCTGGGTACCTAGGTAGAGTCCGGTGTATTTTTTCAAACTAAATGTTGAAATCTTCCACCTTCCAAAGATATTTTAAAAACTTAGATTATTCTGGAGCAAAAATGTAAATATTTCCCTCTAGCAATAAATAAAAATGTTTTAAAAAGCATTCGAGACCAAAACTCTAGAATATATTTGTTGGTTAATCATAAATTTTGCTACTAATTAATGATAGTTTGTTGGAGTCATCTCGAATGCTTTACAAAATTTTTTTAAACATTTCAAAAATTTTTCTCTTGCTGGAGGGAAATATTTACATTTTTGCTCCAAAATGATTAAGTTTTGAATATTTTACTTCTTTAAGTATATCATCTCTTTGAAATATTTTATATTATTTTCTGCTTTTCTGCATTCCGTTGGTTCCAAGTTTTCTCCTCGCCAAACATGAATTTGGAGAAATACTCTGTAAGAATGTTGACGTAATGCCTCGGATGTTGGTGGCAGTCTTGGTAGAATCCCGGTAGTACTAGATTCGCCAACTAACTTTTTGGGGGCTTTGTATACTGCTAGCGCGAATTTCTCTCCAGCACTTGTAATTTCTTTTTTCGTTGAGCTACGGTTGTTGAATATACGGACAACCTCTTCGAGATCTTTTCTTTTATTGACGCATTCCACCGTTTGCACTTTTTCTTTACCAAAGAAAGCTGAAGTGTTATCGCATCCACTGAACGTGTGGCCATACAGCTTTTTAAAATTTCCGAGGACTGCAAGTCACGAGAACTGTAATCTTTATTTTTTATTTTTCTCTGAGCCTCTCTTAAGGAACGGATATCTTTATCTTCAAGTGCGAGAGCGATAATCAATGCGAGAAGATCAATATCTTGCCCGAGATGACCGCTGTATCGTCGTCTACAGCAGTAATTGTTTTGATTCCCTCGTTTTTAAATCACTCCACCAATTGCGAAATAAACCGTTCCTTTTTGTGAGATTGTTTATCATTTTATTTTGCGTTTCAGTCAGTGGCGTGTTCTCATGAAAAATAATTTCCGGTGAAATGCGTTTCAAAAGTCGCTGGTGTCTTTCGATGCTCTTCATACTGCAGGCATTGTCAGCACATCCGTCAAACACTACAGTCACTTTTTGGCCGTAATGTTAACGAATAAAGCTGCTTCGGCCATACTACACGATGAATCAAATTGCCGCCATCAACAACGAACTGGCAATCGGAAAAATCTATTGGTCTTTCTTGTACAGCGTTGAAAATATCATACAGACGATTTCTTAATTTTCATTTTCATCGAAGAGAAGAAGTGGAATTGAAGCAAGCTCAAAGTTGAAATATGACTCCAAATCTTCTTTTGAGTGAAGAGTACAGGTTATCCTCTAATATAATTACAAAGAAGGGGAAAATACATAAACTACTTGCGACAAAACCCTCTATATATGCATCTAATAGAGAAAATTCTGCTCAATAAATTCATTCCTGAGCATTTTTCTCGTTAAAATAACCGGTTTTAAGATATTCGGAGTCACACTTTGAATAGGATGGATTTTTACCTCTGCGCCCCAAATCACCCCTCTGTTCGGATGCTGTTAGCGTGAAATAGCTGAGAATAAGCTACAAGGTTAATAGTACATTTTTTATGCAGAATTTAATGCGACAATTTTTTTATTTCCTGTACTTTTTTCTCTTTCGACGAACGGTTTACAAGATAAAAGTGAAAAACCAGCGTTAAGTCCCCGTAATATGGCCGAAGCAGCTCTATTCATAATCATTACGGACGTTCCACCTCCTAAATTGGGGGAAACTTTTCGGGTATCTATTTCTAACCATCCCAAATATTATTTTATAAATTATTTCTTCTAAAATATCTAATTTACGTGGACTAATATGTAACAATTGTATTACAAAATTGAACTGATTCAGTGAAAAGCATATTAAATAGTAATAATATTTCCCTTAAGAACATATTTTGAATTACATACATTATTCTACAATAGATATTTAGCGTGAACGGCTCATTTTAAAACAGATAATCACACATTATCGGGTAAAACACCAACGTAATCTGATAGAGTACTGCTTACACAATATTAATCATCATAATAACAAACGCACACGGTTGCATAGCGCATCTAATTGCGCAAGCGCTAGAGCATTTTACACTATAGAAGTCTGGCAACCTCGAAGGAGACAAACTCTACCGTTATGTATAACAATTTTAAATACATTGAGTCAGAGAGGTACTATTTATATAACGAGGTGTATGAACAAAAAAGTGTATGTAAAAAAAGGTAAAAATCCTTTCCCCTCTCCGCGTGCCCTTGGTAAGTGAAATTCGGCGGTTATGTATATGTAAACAGAACTAATCTATCTATATTATTTCTAGTGGAGGTGCGGGCGCCACAAATTTGTAAGGAGGCGGACACGATACAAATGCACATTATATATATATATATATATATATATATATATATATATATATATATATATATATATATATATATTATGTAGAGGAGGGATGAATCTTCAAAAAGTGTAACTTTATAAAGAGCCCTACGGGCAATAGGGAAACAGATATGTAAGTAAAATTTCAAAGTTTTAACCTCTAAAAATAGGGGACCCATATGGTGTAGCAGGGTGTAGTTTTCTGTGCTTGCTTATTATGCCCTCTTAAACAATTTCCACAAAAAAAGTCCGCAGTACGCAAAATTTTTTATGATGTCTAATTCGACTGGATTAATAGTTAATTTTCACGTAGCATGATAAATCGTTAGAAAAGGCCATTCAACAAATGTGTTCCAAAAATGGACTCTTTGTAACCCCTTACCTCCCTTTTGTAAATCTTTTAGTACGGCAGCCCGCTACCAAGATTTTCGAGTTACTTTAGCGAAGATAATTCCAGCATTTCTCATCAGTTCTGGGAGAGCTGAGAAGAAAAGTTCAGGGTGACGGAACGTTTTACCTGTCCTAAAGGGTTCAAATCGAGCTTTGAACATGTTCAGAAGAACCGGTCATCTCGGTCTTCGCAGAGAGGCAGGTTTTTTTGTCTTCTTGTAGAGGGAAGCAAATATGATGAAGAGAAATTGAGAACTGCCCTTTTGACTGAGACGCCGAGTGACAAAGACGGAAATAATGACAACTAGCCACCGGTCAAAATTCTGGTCATCGGCACCGCGGCGAGGCAGTTCTGCTCATTATAGAGTTGTTTCGATGCCTCTTGCCGCAACAATAAAAGAGCAAATTAAGGCTGCTGTATTATTATTATTTTTATACGCGCGCCACCGCGTCATTCCAAAGCACGCATATACACACCAGGAGACTGATAAGAGCTGCTCGGGTGCTGCGTTGGCACTATACGGAGTATACCATCTCTGTATAACGACAACGCAGCATCCTCGGTCCCAGCAGCTGTCTTCTTTTATTTACCCCATAGGCAACGAAGTCATCCAGCATCTCTATGTGCTCCGTGCGCTGCCGCGTCAGCACGCCGAACGTATATGCGACTCCATTCGATTTCGCGCAGGTACCGGCAACGGAAAACGGCAGTTCGCATTTTTTTATCGTTTTATACACCCCACTCTACCAGGTGCCACAGGCTAATGCCCCCCCCCCCCCCCTATATTTCTTTTATTTTTTAACTTATCTATTTGAAATTTGGGTTGCATAAACTACCTGTAAAAATGAATTTTTGGACATAAAAAATGGTATGAGACCATTTCCGGTTTACCCGGCAATTCCCGCAACTTTCGATTTTTAAATGGAACACCCTATATATTTTTACATACTTGGATTCAAGGCAACATTCTGAATATACTCTGAGATTTTTGAGAATTTTTGAGTCGATGTTTGCCAGTTTTTTTAAGCATTTTAAGACATTCGTCTGAGTGCTTTGGAATACCAAAATTAGTTCTACGGCAGGGAGAAATATAATTTTTCGTTTAATTTCATTAATAACTATTTACGAAGCCTCCAAAATTGAACAAATCCCTTTTTTATAGAAAACTTTTTTTTTGGTGGCTCCTTGTGTTCAATAAATTATAGATTTTTTTCTGAATTCATTGATATTCATTTCAAATCTATGCTATTTGTTTTTCTATTTTATTAAATTTATTTAAAAATAAAAAATCACCTTCAAAATCATTTTTATTGATCCTTATAGTCCGGTGATATTAGGAAAATGTCTCGGAAAGTTTTGGGACAAGTCAAAAATTACTCTCTACCTCCTACAGAATTTCCTCAGGAAAAATAGTGTTGACCACTCAAAATGGCGGCTTCAATGGTTATTTAACATTTTGTAAACAAAATGAATTCTTCGCATCTAAAGATCGTAGAAAAACGTTCGACCCTTCAATTTCTTCGTCATGGGTTCCCATATAAGATAGGTATATGCAAAGAACGAATTTTTGATTGTTAATAACATTTTATGACGAGAGACTGAAAAAATTGATTTTCTCGATCGTCGAACTTTGAAGTACTGTAGAAACAAATATAAAATCTGCATGTTAACTATATTATGAGAAATAGTACATATTCTTACCCTTAATGAAATGCACTTTGTCCTGTTGCAAAATATTAATTATTTTTTTTGCAATTAATTAAAAAAAAAAAAAATCAAACTGTTATACTAAAAGATCATATTAATATTTTACAGTTCTGTTTCGGTAAAAACATTGTATTTGACGTACATTTACATAATCAAAAAGAATATTGCAAAATAATTTTAATTTGCGTCTTTTTTTACGCAAAAAATTAATTTTGCAACTTAAACAAATGTAAATATCTCAGTGGATTTTGCATAAAATTTATTGCAACTAACGGCATTTTAATTGTCATAAAAAAAAAACGAATTTAAAAAAAGAAAATTGCTCCGATGCTTTGGAGCCGAGAAGAATTAACGTTTTTTGCGATTGCGGCGAAATTTGAAAATATTTTTACTTGAAAATTTAACTAAATATACCTCAGAGTGTGTGTTGTCACTTACCAAAAATGCCATGTCTATATATCCAGATGGGCCATGGAAAAAAAATTGAGAAAATTGCATCCTTGGCGCTCACGCTCACGCTAGATGCCAGATCCCCCTCCCCCTTTACTCCTATTGGCGTACTTGGACAGTTTTACCGCGGCGGCAGCTTTATTTCTCTTTTTCTCGGCTTCAGGAGTGGCTAGATGGACGTGTTTTTTTTTAATTCAACTTATTTATTTCTCAGCTTTCCGATTATTCGATAATTTTTTAATCATTTCATTACGTTGCTTCATAAAACAAATATGTAAAGATTACATACATACAATTTATTTTGTAAGACACTGATCAGGGAATAGTTTTTACTCTTATTGGGGATAAAAAAGGTATACATTTTGTATTTAAAAAAACCGCTGCCCAAGGAATCACTACTTCCACATCCAAGTCTCTTACAACAAAATACTACATTTGCACTCCACTATGTGGAAATAATTGTTTATGGAACTTTAATAGTATAATATTTGAAATCATGTACCCCAAAATAATGGGGGTGAGGTGGTGGTGGGGGTGAATGAAGTGAAAAAAATTCTTGATGACTTTCGCTCTTGTACACACCTTTAATAATGGGGTGGGGGTGGTAAATGCCATTTTTTTTTTGAGACCTTAGCTTCTCTTATATTTACTAAATACCAATTTTATGGACTCTTATTTGCTTGATTTACATATGTACCCCCATTTACCCCAATTTACCCTTCAACTCTGCAACGGAATAAGATTAAAATATAATATAGTTCCAAATCTCGTTAAAATACATACGTGTGCTATATTTTAAGTGAATGTCTTAAACGGTTCCAGAGTAATCGTGAGCACCAAAAAGATTAAGAATTTATTTTGCTCAGACTTAAAATATTGACGTTTCATGATATGCTAAGCCTATTTAAACAATGAAAATTTCCAAAAATTTTGTTTGCGTTAATACACCTCAACTGAATGTGGAAGTAATACGCAGAAAACGGCATGACAAAAATGTAAAAAATCGTTGTGTGCCGTAAACTATACGATAGAAGTAAAGCCTCTATTTCAAGCATTTTTTTCGTGGAAACCTACTACGCATCCATACTAGTTAAGGTAACCCACAGATTTTTTTCATCCCTTTTAATAATGGGGTAGGGGTGGTAATGGGGGTGGCTAATGCCAAAAATTTGTTTGAAACCATAACTCTCTTGTATACACTAAATACCAATTTTATGGACTCTTGCCTGCTTGATTTACCTGTTTACCCCCCATGTTACCCCCCAACCCTTCGACGGAATAAGATGAAAATATAATCTAGTTCCAGATCCTCTTAAAGTACATATGTGTACCAAATTTCAAGTCAATATCTTAAAGTTCCAGAGTAAACGTGCGCACAAAAAAGTTCCAGACCGACAGACAGACAGAATTTTTTTTTCACTCAAATTTAAAATCTCGACGTTTCATGACATTCTAAGCCTATTTAGACAATAAGAATTTTCAATAATTTTTTTGTCGTTACTATACTTCCACTGGAAGTAATACATACATACGTGTGCCAGATTTTATTAAGTCGATATCTTAAACGGTTCCAGAATAATCGTGGGTACCAAAAAGTTGCAAGATCAACAGACAGACCGACGCGACAGACAAATTGTTTTTATTCAAACTTAAAATATTGACGTTTAATGACATTCTAAGCCTATCTGAACAATGAAAATTTTCAAACATTTTTCTTGAGTTCGTATGCTTCAACTGGATGTGGAAGTAATACGCAGAAAATGGCATGACAAAGATATAAAAAATCATTATGTGCCGTGGACTACACGATAGAAGTAAAGGATTAAGTGGACCCTTACCTGCTTGATTTATCAATTTACCTCAAATTTACCACCCAACCCTTCAACGGAATGAGATGAAAATATACTCTAGTTCCAGATCCCGTTAAAGGACATACGTGTACCAAATTTCAAGTCAATATCTTAAACGGTTCCAGAGTAAACGTGCGCACAAAAAAAGTTACAGACCGACAGACGATAGACAGAAATTTTTTTTTTTTTTCGCTCAAATTTAAAATCTCGACGTTTCATGACATTCTAAACCTATTTGAAACATAAAAATTTTCAAAAATTTTTTTGTCGTTACTACACTTCCACTTGATGTGGAAGTAAAATGTCAGGCAGAGAACCTCACGAGTGTTCTATAAATTGCAGCGTGGGGAAGAGCTGTTTTCGCATGATACAGGAAGGCATTTTCTATTAGATGAATGTGTCTGAAACAATAATTTAAAAAGCCTAGTGAAACGCACTAACTAATGGCACGTGCAATGTTAAATAATCTTAGTGCACGGGATATATTTACTTGAAGGCAATTAAAATCAATCATTAAATAAAAAAGTCAACTCTAAATATTTACTATAAAACACCATGTAAGGTTCACTTTTAGTCTGGCTACAGCTAAAAAAAAGTTTGAATGATGTTTTGTTGAAATATATGTTCGATATTTTTAATAGCAATATTGAGTAAGAAATAAAAAGATAATTACATATTTTCATGTTTCTAGCAGTTTTTGCAGATAAATGCTTTTTATTCTATTTTTACAATTCCATATAAACTGTCGAAATTCGAATCCGATAGAAAATTCTGCATAAGAATCTGGTTTTTGATTTAGTCGACGCTTCCTTATCCATTTCGGGACAGGAATTCCCAAACTACAGCATGATCCATTTCCTCTACGCTTTCCATGAAAGATTAGTTTTTGGTAAAATTAAAAACAGATCTCAGGTTACCCATAATGTTTAAACTTATTTCCTTTGATCTAGAAAAAATCTTTCTTTTCAAGTATTTCACCCAAAAGATGTAAAACACTATTTAGAAACCGGACTTGAAAATAACGTCGATATTATGAAAATACAATAAATAATAAATATCTTTTCGGTAAGTTTAACATAAGATTATGTCAAATAAATATGAATTATGTAATTTTTTTATTTGCACAGTTGAACGTATTATTATGGGAAATCCATTAAGTCCTTAAACATTTCTTTGCATCACAGAGTTATCTATATTTACTTCCACATCCAGTGGAAGTATAGTAACGACAAAAAAATTTTTAAAAATTTTTATTGTTCAAATAGGCTTAAAATGTCATGAAACGTCGAGATTTTAAGTTTGAGCGAAAAAAAAATTTCTGTCTGTCGGTCTGTCTGTCGGTCTGTCTGTCTGTAACTTTTTTTTGTGCGCACGTTTACTCTGGAACCGTTTAAGATATTGACTTTAAATTTGGTACACATATGTACTTTAACGAGATCTGGAACTAGATTATATTTTAATCTTGTTCCGTCAAAGGGTTGGGGGGTAAATTGGGGTAAATTTGGGGTAAAGGGGTAAATCAAGCAGGTAAGAGTCGATAAAATTGGTATTTAGTATATACAAGAGAAGCTAGGGTCTCAAAAAACTTTTTGGCAATAGCCACCCCCACTACCAACCCTCTACCACTACCCCCACCCCCACTACCGATGTAGCATATCGTTTTATAGGTTTTTGGGGTAGCCGATTTCAAATATTATGTTGTTAAAGTTACCTTGAGTAGTATGGATTCGCAGTGGCTTTCCTCGACTACTATGGATGCGCAATAGGTTTTCCCGAGTATTATGGATGCGCAGTGGCTTTCCTCGAATATTTTGGATGCGCAGTGACTTTTTTCGAGTATTGGAGATCGCAGTAGGTTACCTCAAGTAGTATGGATGCGCAGTGGGTAACTTTAAGTAGTATGGATGCGCAGTGGCTTTCCTCGAGTACAATGGATGCGCAGTAGGTTACCACGAGTAGTATGGATGCGCAGTAGCTTTTCTCGAGTGCTATAGATGCGCAGTAGGTTACTTCAAGTGATATGGATGCGCAGTGAGTTTCCTCAAGTAATATGGATGTGAGTGGGTTACTTCAAGAAGTATGAATGCGCAGTGGCTTTCCTCGAGTAAATTGGATGCACAGTGGGTTACCTTGAGTAGTATGGATGCGTAGTAGGTTTCCTCGAAGAAAATGCTTGAAGTAGAGGCTTTACTTCTATCGTGTAGGTTACGGCACACAACGATTTTTTATATCTTTTTCTTGCCATTTTCTGCGTATTAGTTTGACATTCAGTTGAAGTATATTAACGCAAAAAAAAATTTTGGAAATTTTCATTGTTTAAATAGGCTTGAAATATCAGGAAACGTCAATATTTTAAGTCTGAGCAAAATAAATTTGTCTGTTGCGTCGGTCTGTCTTAGTCTTTTATCGTTTTGGTTCTCACGATTACTCTGGAACCGTTTAAGATATTCACTTAAAATATGGCACACGTATGTTTTTTAACGAGATCTGGAACTAGATTATGTTTTGGTCTTATTCCGTTGCAGAATTGAGGGGTAAATTGGGGTAAATGGGGGTAAATAGGTAAATCAAGCAAGTAAGACTCCATGAAATTGGTAAAAAAAATGGCATTAGCCATCCCCAATACCACCCCAACCCCATTATTAAAGGTGTGATTTCAAATATTATACCATTAAAGTTCAATAAACAATTATTTCCACATAGTGGAGTGCAAATTATAGTATTTTGTTGTAAGAAACTTAGATGTGGAAGTAGTGATTCCTTGGGCAGCGGTTTTTAATTTTTAGAGAGATCATTTTTACTAAAATAATATAGTTCTAGATCTCGTTAAAGTACATATGAGTACCAAATTTCAAGTCAATATCTCAGACGGTTCCAGAGTAAACGTGCCCACAAAAAAAGTTACAGACCGACAGACAGACAGACCGACAGACAGAAATTTTTTTTTCGCTCAAACTTGAAATTTCGACGTTTCATGACATTTTAAGCCTATTTGAACAATAAAAATTTTTAAAAATTTTTATTGTCACTTTTATTGTCACCACCCCCACCCCACTACCGATGTGGGGTATCGTTTTATGGGTTTTTGGGATAGAGGATTTCAAATATTATCTTATTAAAGTTCCATAAACAATTATTTCCAGATGCAAAATTTTTTCATTGTGTGACTTAAAATCCGGATGTGGAAGTAATGATTCCTTGGGCAGCGGTTTTTTTTGATAGAAAAAAAAACAAAAACAACCTTATACATAAACATGTAAAAAAAATTCATATTTAAACTTTAAAATTCTATAAAAAAAAATATAAAAAATTTGTATGTATACGGTTGTATATGTTATTTTTTCCAAAACACATTCGGCGATTGTTAATAACAAATTGTTTATTAAATAAACAAATGAATTAACAATAAATAAAAATTTACCACCTTGGAGAGAATTGCAAATAATAAATTTTAAGATTAAATTTTTTTCTTAATAATTTGTTTAAATAATGAAAAAAAGAAATAATTGATTATAAACAGTTAAAAAATTGTTTAGGAATTTCATAATATTTTATAACAAAATGGCAAAAAAATGTTTCAAGCCTACCGCAAATTATCTATTTGTTCATAAAATTTGTTTAAACAAATAGCACTAAAAATTTAAAATTTATGTAATTTTATAGTATTTTTGAGTATAAAAACAGTATTAATAATTAAAATTAATAAAAAAAAACTCTCTTTTCCATTTTTTAGTTTTTTGTTGGCTGGAATAATTGATAACTAATAGACTATAACAATTAAAAATATCGCAATGTCATAATCTCATAAAGTATAGTTGACATAAGGTGTCCACGAAGCGAAATAATAATAAATTTAGTGGCTTTTGTTTAACAATTATCCGACTTGAAATATAAACGCAAACTCTAAAAAAATTTGTTAATTCACAATAGGCTCATTTTATGAAAAACGGGGATCCAACGAGATATTGTTCCTTTAAGTATCTAAATAATACCATAGTTTTAAAAATAAATTTTTAAATTAATATTTAATAACATACAAAAATGTTTTTACTTGTAAAGGTCGGCGGAGCATCACAACGGCTTTGCGTTCTCCGCGCGGAGCCCCATTTTCAACATCAAATTAAAAATTATTAATAATAGAGATAGAGTTCCGGGTGTCAGGAGTTTTCTATTGGAAATTTCTTCCTCTTTAAGAATCTTTTTTTTTTTAATTTCTTAAATATTAATAGTTTTCGAGTTATTTGCAAAAAACGAATCTCGTTATTTTTTCAATCTTAATTTGTTTAAAACTTTTGCAATTATTTATGTGCGGGTTTGAAACTTTTGCACATTTTTCTAGACGTCATTCTGAATTCAATGAACCCTCACTCATATTTTTACGAGCTTTATCAAGAATTAACACGGGTTTGAACTTGTGAACTCGACTGTTTGAGAAGTTTGAAAATAGAACAATGTTATATAAAACGTTGAAGAATTAATGTAACTGTTCTTTTTTCTATTGGAACTACCCACATGATAAAAGTCAAAGTCAATAGAAAGCAAAAATAAATAACTGAATGTAAATATTGTTCGCCAGTTTACTGAAGTTTTTATATAACTGTTAAACATTATATATGTCCTTCTGCAGTTTGTTGAAAATAAGTTGATTTTTCTAGATATAATTGCTATATTTGTAATTCTAATCGTCTCCTGATGATGCCAGCTTGTTTGGCAAAGAGCTTCTAGCTAAATTCTGCAGAATTTTTGTTATTGTCAAATCTTATCAAGAGTTACAACAGTTTATATTTGCATTTTTTGCTTAAGATGTCTTAACTGTTGTATTTGCAGATTGGAATTTTTTTAATAACAACGTGGCTCTTCCTCTAGCTAATTTTAACTTATTGTCCAAATTTAAATACGATCGGACTCTTGGTCCTTCAGTTATCGTGCTTACAAAGCACATGGTTTTTTCATAAATAGTCCAGTAAATGTCAAAAGAACTGTTGGCAATGGTAAAGCTACACCTCTTTGAAGCAAGGCAGTACTTAGTCATAAATCTATCTAAAAAATTAATTGTCCTATTATTAAGACGAAAAAAATGTATAAATAGAGCAGAAAAATTATTTTATAATTCGTTAAAATTAATAACCAAAATAATAAATAAAGTAAAAAAATATTTTGAGGTTTCTGGTTCTTGTACACTAAATCACATTTTTTTTGCATCCCCTTTAATAATGAGGTGGGGGTGGTAATGGGGGTGGCTAATGCCAAAATTTTTTTTGAGACCTTAGCTTCTCTTGTCTATACTAAATATCAATTTTATGAACTCTTACCTGCTTGATTTACCTATTTACTCCAAATTTACCCCAATTTACCCCCCAACCCTTCGACGGAACAAGATGAAAATATAATCTAGTTCTAGATCTCGTTAAAGTACATATGTGTACCAAATTTCAAGTCAATATCTCAAACGGTTCCAGAGTAAACGTGCACACAAAAAAAGTTACAGACCGACAGACAGAAATTTTTTTTTCGCTCAAACTTGAAATCTCGACGTTTCATGACATTCTAAGCCTATTTGTACAATAAAAATTTTTAAAAATTTTCGTCATCGTCATTATTTATATCAACATTTTCAATAACTTCCTCATTTTCTTGCATTTCATTTAATTTAAACTGGCAGACATCAATATTGATTTAATTTGTTTTAAACAGCGAAATAAACATCTAATTCATGACAATAATGCGTGATTGCTTAAATTATAGGATGTTTGTAAAATTGTAAAAAAAAACGCTGCCCAAGGAATCACTATTTCCACATTCAGCTTTTCTATCCAAGTCTCTCACAACGAAAAAAAAAACAATAAAACTATATGTTACATCGGTAGTGGGGGTGGGAATGGTGGTAGTGGGGGTGGATGAAGTAGAAAACAAAATTGAGGCCTTTGCTTCTTGTACCTATACACACTATAAATCACAATTTTATTTTTATCACCCCCTTAAATAATGGGATGGGGGTGGAAATGGAGGTGGCTAATGCCAACAAATTTTTTGGGACCTTAGCTTTTCTTATTTATACTAAATACCAATTTTATGGGCTCTTACTTGCTTAATTTACCCATTTACCCCCATTTCCCCTAACCCTTCAACGGAATAAGATCAAAATATAATCTTCCAGATCTCGTTAAAATACATGCATGTAGCAAATTTCAAGTCAATATTGTGACGTGTTTCCACCCTTAGGAAACCACCCTCGCAAATTCCGTGGGTTCCAAAAATTATAACAAGAGATGTCCACTAACACACTTTATTAAATATTTACTGGATACTTCACAATACTATTGTTAATTTAAATACACTTTACTGACTAAAAATCACAATGTTTATCACTTTGTTTATCTTTGAAGTCTTAACCTCACTTTCTATACTTTCTGAACTTTCTGAACTACTCGCCGAGAATGCGGTCGGTCTTTTATACCTAAAAATGACAGATCTCGATTGTTCTGTGATGACGCCACCATTCTCTAGATAATTCCAGATGTCACTTTGGAATCTTCTGGTAGGTTCTTTTTCGAGTAGGTGCAAATACATCATTCTAGGGGTTGTAACACATTACACTGCCTCCTCCTTAAGCCTGAACGTCCCGGTCAGCAGAGCTGGAGTACTTCAAATAAAAGTAATTGAAAAAAGTATTTCAAATACTTTCAGTATTTGAAGTACTTTGCTTCAAATCCTTTCGATTCTTAGTATTTGGTACTTGGTATTTGAAATACTTTTCTTCGAGTATTTGGATTTGGGATTTGGTTTTCATAAATACTGGTATTTAAATTATTTTGCTTGGTATTTCAAATACTCTCCGGTATTTCAAGTACTGTCCTGGTATTTGAAGTACTAGACTTAACAATTTATAGTATTTGAAATATGTTTTTTGATATTTAAATTAGTTAAAAGTATTTGAAGTCCTTGTAGTTCCATGTTTTAGATATTTAAAAAAACAAATTTCACTAAAAAATTGTTACGGCATAGCTGTTTTTATTCAGTAATCAGTGTTAACATTATGTGGGCAGTGGGGGATTTAGGGGGTTGGCTATAGAGGCTATAGCCCTGGGCGGCAAAATCCAGGGACGGCAAACTTTTTGAAAAATAGGCACATAAAAACACAAAAATATTATTATTAGTATGTACTAAGTATCAGCAGAACATTAATTTATTTAAGAATGTGTTTTTTATTTTAACTAGACTAAAGTTCCTTATTATAGTCAACTGTACAGGGTGGTCACGCGAACGTTAGAACCTCATTTAACTTCGTTATTTTTGGAGTTACGTAAAAACGTTTAAAAATGAAAGTTATGAGAAATCACGTTTATTTTCCAAAAATCATTTCAGAAAAACAATTAAAAGTCAAATTTCTGAGATACGAGCTTTACTTTAGTTTTTTTTAAATGGAATACCCCATATATTTTTACACCATTAGAAAGGCCATAGAAAAACCTTTTTCAATGATGTATGACGTATGAAATTTTTCTTAAAAACTATAGTAGATATTATAAGTTTTATATTTTCTTACATTAAGTCATGGTAGTCCGAAATAGTAGTTTGTACAACAAGAGTGGATTTGATATCCATATCGCACGATAAAGAAGTATGAGCACGACGCCGTAGGCGGAGTGCTCAAATCTTTTGAGTGTGATATGGATAATCCACTCGAGTTTTATGTACAGCATACTTTTTCTACGACCAGCTTTAAAACTACAATATTTATTAAACATTAATATATTACACAAATACACACTGACAGTTACTTTGACAGCTTACGCACTAATTTGATTTTAAAATGAATAGTTGCATATGTACTTAACACACGAAATGTGATTGGTCCGTTTCATTTCATATCCATCCTAGAACTGATATGAAATATATCCGTTCAGTTACCTGGAATTGCCTGCTTATCCATTCTACAAACTATACAGAAAACAGTAAATTTACATAAGGGAGTAGAAAAAATATATATCAATTATTGAAATTCTCCATTTTATTTAAAATAAAGTGAAATTAGATGCTAACATGTATCTTGACAGAACTAACATATTGTTTATTTTAATTTACATACTTTTGTTTTCCATGGATAATTTGATAAATTGTAAATTTACAGTAAATTAGACAATTTTTTTTTAAGATAAATACCATGTATATAATTAAAAAGCTTTTTTTATGGCTTTTCAAATGGTGTAAATATATATTGGACATTATTTTAATCAAAATGTATACATCTTTTATTTTGATTACATTTTGGACTTACGGTTTTTGGACAATTCTGAACAAGATTTTTTTATTTTCCCCGCATATATTGGTACTGCAGGTGGCTTTGCATTTATAGGAGGTGAATGCTTTTGTGGTCAGAAGTAGATCCTAATTGGTTCCATACTTAAGTAAAATTTGATTCAAATCGGAAAAAAATAAAAAGTTATTGGGCTGTTACCATTTCAAGTGAGACACACTGTATAAAAGTCAGTGATAAAAAGAATTGAATTAAAAATTTTCCAATACTTAAATGACTCTGACACCCAACTTTTCAGTAAAAACAGTTTTTTATCGGTTTAATACATGCCTTGCATCATCAGCTGTAGAAAGACTCTTTTTATTTACTGAAATTATGAATGCTCCTAGAAGAAATGCATTAACTAATGAAAATTTCGAAAATTGGGTGCTATTGAAAGCTAATGGAAATAGATAGATCTCAATTTTATTATTTGTACTTGTACTTACCCAAAATTATTACTATGTTTTATATACAGTATCGGAAAGTCCTGGCTTAGGTGTTGCATAGTTTCAACGACTTAACCGACCGCCCACAATAAAGGCGTATACCAGTGCTCTAGCATAGGGGCAAATAGTGACACGAATCATCAAGCATCAAGGCGGAAACAAATTGAAATTCCACAGACAGGCTGCCCACGCACATGTGGTGGGGAAAGCAGGTGGCACGATTGTAGGATGTGTTATATGATAAAGAACCGCTGCCCAGGGAATCACTACTTCCACATCCAGATTCTTTATCCAAGTCACTCACAACGAAAAAACTTTGTATGTGAAAATAATTGTTTATGGAACTTTAATAATATAATCTTTGAAATCTTCTACTCCAAAAACCCATAAAACGATACCCCACATCGGTAGTGGGGTGGGGGTGGTGATAGGGGGGTGGTAGTGGGGGGTGGATGAAGTAAAAAAATATTTTGAGGTTTCTGGTTCCTGTACATACACTAAATCACAATTTTTTTCATCCCCTTAAATAAGGAGGTGGGGGTGGTAATGGGGGTGGCTAATGCCAAAATTTTTTTTTTGAGACCTTAGCGTCTCTTGTATATACTAAATGCCAATTTCGTGGACTCTTACCTGCTTGATTTACCCATTTACCCCAAATTTACCCCAATTTACACCCCAACCCTTCGACGGAACAAGATAGAATAGAATAGAATAGAATAGAATATTTATTTTTCATTTTAGTGTAATATAATACAATAATTGTAAGGGTTTAATTGAAAAATAAATGCAAATAATCTACAGGAAGCCAAGGCTTGAGAGTAGATGGTAGGTATCGGCTAGTGAGTAAAAAAATATATGTATATACACATATATATATATATATATATATATATATAAATAGTACGGCAGTCCGTTACCAAAAACATCTATAAAAGCAGCAAGATTATGCAATTCTAAGACAGTTTTTCATACGACAAAAGTTCGAAAAACGATACAGGCGGGAGGCGGCTGTCAAACAACTTTCCGTCTGTCGAAAAAATATTTAATTTTTATACCACGGCGAGTCAGTTCTCGATTAATTCTCGTTAAGAATGATGAACAAGACATGAATTAATCGAGATCTGCCATTTTTTGTTTGCCTAAGTTCCAATAATATCAATCAAAGTTGTATCAAATTGGAAGCTAAAATTATCAAAGCAGTGAAGCTAAAACTTTTTTCTATTTACACGGGTGCCACAGGCTAGTGGCTCCCCCTATATTTCCTTTATTTTTTAACTTATCTATTTGAGGTGCATAAACTACCTGTAAAAATGGATTTTTCTGCATAAAAAACGGTATGAGATCATTTCCGGTTTACCCGGAAATGACCGCAACTTTCGATTTTTAAATGGAACACCCTGTATATTTTTACATATTTTACAAGACAACATTCTGATTATACCGTGAGATTTTCGCGAAGTTTTGAGGCGATGTTCAGTTTTTTAGAGCATTTTAAGACATTCGTCTAGAGTGCTGTGGAATACCAAAATTTGTTCTACGGCAGGTAAAGTCCAAGGGAAAAATATAATTTTTCGTTTAAATTAATTAATAACTATTTACGAAGCCTCCAAAATTGAACTAATCACTTTTTTATCGAAAACTTTTTTTTTTTTCAAATGGTGACTCCTAGTGTTCAATAAATTATAGATTTTTTTCTGAATTCATTGCCTTCCATTTCAGATCTATGCTATTTGTCTTTCTATTTTATTGAATTTATTTAAAATAATTCAATATAATTTTTCTTGAACTCTAACGTAGTTGCCTTTGCAAAAATCATATATTTAATAATGAAATGTGAATAACTAACTTTTTGTAAATAATAGCCTTTTGGTTCTCTCTTTTGTTTCTTATATAAGTACTAGTGCAAAGTATAATAATCCGGTGATTTTAGATTCAAAAATAACGATTTCTCGGAAAGTTTTGGGACAAGCCAAAAATTAGTCTACCCCCTACAGAATTTCCTCAGGAATCCGAAAAAAAATAGTGTTGACCACTCAAAATGGCGGCTTTAATGGTTATTTAACTTTTTGTAAACAAAATGAATTTTGCAACTTACTTGTTTGCTTATATCTTCGCTTCTAAAGGTCGTAGAAAAAAGTTCGACCCGTCAATTTCTTTGTCATGGGTAGATATATGCAAAGAACGAATTTTTGATTGTTAATAACATTTTATGACAAGAAACTGAAAAAATTGAATTTCTCGATCCTCGAATTTTGAAGTACTGTAGAAACAAATATAAAATCTGCATGTTAACGATATTGTGAGAAATAGTACATATTTTTACCCTTAATGAAATGCACTTTGTCCCGTTGCAAAATATTAATTACTTTTTTTTGCAATTAATTTATAAAAAAAAAATTCAAACTTATACTAAAAGATCATATTAATATTTTACAGTTCTGTTTCGGTAAAAACATTGTATTTGATGTACATTTACATAATCAAAAAGAATATTGCAAAATAATTTTAATTTGCGACTTTTTTACGCAAAAAATCAATTTTGCAACTTAAACAAATGTAAATATCTCAGTGGATTTTAAATAAAATTTATTGCAACTAACGGCATTTTAATTGTCATAAAAAGCACGAATTAAAAAAAAAATTTGCTGCGATGCTTTGTAGCCGAGATATGAAGAATTCACGTTTTTCGCGATTGCGGCGAAATTTGAAAATATTTTTACTTGAAAATTTAACTGAATATACCTCAGAGTATGTGTTATCACTTACAAAAGTGCCATATCTAGATGGGCCATGGAAAGAAAATCGAGAAAATTGCATCCCGCTCGCGCTCGCGCCAGACGCCAGATTCCCCCTTCACTGCTAGTGGCGTACTTGGACAGTTTTACCGCTGTGGCAGCTTTATTTCTCTTTTTCTTGGCTTCAGGAGTGGCTAGAAGGACGTTTTTTTTTTTAATGCAACTTATTTTTTTCTCAGCTTTCCGATTCTTCGATTACTTTTCAATTATTCAATTACGTTGCTCCGCAAAAAGAATTTGTAATACAGCGGCTTTATTATTTTATTATAGATAAAATAATTTCAGTAGTTTATAATCAAACATCTTATAATTATTTCCACATCCAGTGGAAGTATAGTAACGCAAAAAAAATTGTAAAAATTTTTATTGTTCAAATAGGCTTAAAATGTCATGAAACGTTGAGATTTTAAGTTTGAGCAAAAAGTCTGTCGCTCTGTCGGTCGGTCCGTCTGGAACTTTTTTGTGCGCACGATTACTCTGGAACCTTTTAATATATTGTAATGTGTTACAACCCCTAGAATGATGTATTTGCACCTACTCGAAAAAGAACCTACCAGAAGATTCCAAAGTGACATCTGGAATTATCTAGAGAATGGTGGCGTCATCACAGAACAATCGAGATCTGTCATTTTTAGGTATAAAAGACCGACCGCATTCTCGGCGAGTAGTTCAGAAAGTATAGAAAGTGAGGTTAAGACTTCAAAGATAAACAAAGTGATAAACATTGTGATTTTTAGTCAGTAAAGTGTATTTAAATTAACAATAGTATTGTGAAGTATCCAGTAAATATTTAATAAAGTGTGTTAGTGGACATCTCTTGTTATAATTTTTGGAACCCACGGAATTTGCGAGGGTGGTTTCCTAAGGGTGGAAACACGTCACAATTGGTGTCAGAAAGCGGAATTTTATGACAAGAGGAGCTCTGAAGTTGTGCTGGAGTGTTCGAGAAGTATTCTCGAGGTTTAGTGCTAACACGGGGAGGACTCATTTACTGGACATTTGTTCGAGGGTTATTTTCGAACAGGAAAATAGTGTTAAGTGCATTTTTGAGACATTGTAGAACATTTTATTAGGACATTAGTGTGATAATTAAATCCTTTGAACTGAGAAGTGATAGAGACACTGAAAAAGACTCATTTAGTGCGTGAAAATTTCTAGAACTTTTCTATTTGGACATTAGTGGAGATTATTAAATTCTCTGAACTGGATAGTGACAAAAGACTCTGGATAAGACTTTTTCGTGCTATTTCGAGATTTGTCTAGAAAGTTCCATTACCGATATTGACGTGACAGTTAAATTTATTTTATTTTAATTTCATCGTATGCCCGTAACAACAAGAAGTATGGAATCCGATAAACAAATACAGGACTTATTCGAACAATTCCAAAAAATGATGGCGCAGCAACGGCAGGAAGACAAAGAAGAGCAAGAAAGAAAACGCCAGGAGGAAGAAAAACGGCGTCAAGAAGAAAGGGACGAATTAAAGAAAATTATGGAAGATCAGGAAACAAGACGTCAGAAAGAAAAAGAGGATGAAGAAAGAAGACGTCAGGAAGAAAAAGAGGATGAAGAAAGAAGACGTCAGAAAGAAAAAGAGGATGAAGAAACAAGACGTCAGAAAGAAAAAGAGGATGAAGAAACAAGACGTCAGAAAGAAAAAGAGGATGAAGAAACAAGACGCCAAGAAGAAAAAGCCGAATTGAGAGAAATGATGGAGGACCTGAAGATACGACAGCAAGAGGAGAAAGAAGAGCAAGAAAGGCAATGTCAAGAGGAAAAAGACGCACTCAGAAAAATAATGGAAGACTTGGAAGAAAGACGCCAGGAGGAATTAAGGAAAATCCTGAGCGATCAAATAAAAATACATCAGGACGCAATCATTTCTGTCAAAAGTGAATCAAAGAAGAGATAAGCAAGGTAGAAGAAAAAGTAGATAAGGTCGAAGATAAAGTAGGTGAAGTCAAGACCGAAGTCGGTCAAGTAAAAGGAAAAGTAAATCAGTTTGAAGAAAAGATGAGTGAGTTCGAAGAAGAAGTCAAGGGAGAAATAGACCGGCTTAAACGACAGTTGAGAGATAGAGGAAGCCAGCAGGTGGTATCATCAGGTCAGCGACTAAAACCTCCTTCTTTTGACGGCCAAAGTTCCTGGACGACGTACAAGAGGCAGCTTGAGGCAGCAGCATGTGCGAACAACTGGGATAACGAGGAAAAGGCCATGGCATTAGTTCTGGCGTTAAGGGGCCAGGCCTCAGAGTTACTTCAGACTATCCCAGTGGATAAACAAAGGGACTTCAAAGTCTTGGAAGCTGCATTGGACTTGAGATATGGCGACCAACATCTCGCCCAAGTATACCAAGCCCAGCTAAAATCACGAACACAAAAGGCTGGAGAGAGTTTACAGGAATTCGAAGCTGCGATAGAGAGACTGGCACACCTGGCGTATCCGAGTGCACCTAGAGAATTACAGGAACAATTAGCCGTAGGGGCCTTTTTAGACGGCATAAGGGACGAAGAGGTCAGGCGAGTTCTGAGGCTGACAAGACACCAAAGTAGTAGCGAAGCTTTGGTGCGTGCACTTGAAGTAGAAGCCGCCTACAGAGATACTCCAAGGTCGAGAGTGCGAGCTGTGACTCTCGAAGAATCGCAACCAGAAATGAATCAGAACCCTATGTTGACTGAGATGCAGAAAATGTTTACCAAACTATTCGATACATTGGATGGCCTAGGAAAGCAGGATAAACAGCAAAATAAAGGAAAGCCGAGTGGTGGTATTAAATGTTACAACTGCGGCAAGGTGGGCCATATGAAACGAGACTGTCGACAGCAGAACTCGGAGAGTCGAGTAAATGCTGTGAATGTTGAAGAAAAGCAGGAAAACTAAAGATAGCCAGCACCAAGGGGGCTGTGTTGGCTAGGGAATGCGGTGCCCCCAGAGAAATAAAGATTTCCCAGCTTCAAAGAATTCCAAGCAGTCTGTTGTTGCAAGGATATGTGAATGGAAGAAAATGCGTGTTTACTATTGACACCGGTGCTACGTCATCAATAGTGCGGCCAGAGTTTATATCAGGCTTGCAGATTGACAAGAGGCAAAATGGAGTAATCATTCGGACAGCCACGGGGGACAGGGCTGCGGTCCATGGAGAAGTCGACTTGGAACTGCAGGTTGGACGGTTGAGGTTCAATTACAAGGTTATTGTGACTGACATTATGGATGATTTCATTTTGGGTCTGGACATCATGGGAGAGCAGGGATTTATTGTTGATGTAGGGGAGCGAGTCTTAAAAATTGGAAATGAGGAATTTATTCTGGCAACCGCAGATGACCAATTCCATAAAGCAACAACAGAGACGATCAAGATTCCTGCTCATTCAGAACAAATGATCGATGCTGCCTTAGAAGGAAATCCTGGAGGGTACCGTGTTGGCCTAGTTGAAGATGACGAATCGATTAAGTCCCTACCCAATGTTATTGTGGCGAGAACTTTAACCCGGACTAAAGACAAAATCCCAATAAGAGTCGTTAATTTAAATTCCCACTCAGTGACAATTAAGGAAGGCAAACCGATTGGCTCCTATGAACCAGTCACATGGGTAGTGAGGTGCGAGGAACAAACAGAGGGAAGTTCGTCTACAAAAATAGACCAGGAAGTTTTGACCTTGCTGAGTACTCAGTTGGAGCATTTATCTGAGGATGAACGAAGGGAGGCAATCAAGTTCCTGGAAAAGGAAAGTTCAGTATTTGCCAAGAATACAGAGGCCCTTACAAAAACAGACATAGTCCAGCATCGGATAAATACTGGCGACTCACCAGCTATTCGACAACCACCTAGGAGGCTTCCATTAGCAAAACAAGAAGATGCCTCGGCAATGATAGACAAGATGCTACAAGATGGAGTCATTGAGGAGTCAACGAGTCCCTGGTCATCGCCAGTAGTTTTGGTTGGCAAGAAGGACGGAACGTTAAGATTTTGTGTCGATTATCGAAAATTAAACGATGTCACGAAGAAAGACAGTTACCCATTACCACGAATTGATGACACATTAAGTACGTTGGCAGGCTCACGTTGGTTTTCTACGTTAGACCTTAGGAGTGGATACTGGCAAGTGGGGCTTCATCCTGAAGATAAAGAAAAGACAGCGTTTTCTGCAGGCAGTGGTCTTTATCAATTTACCGTGAATCCTTTTGGACTTTGCAATGCGCCAGCTACCTTTGAAAGATTGATGGAATTCGTGCTGCGAGGGCTAACCTAGAGGACGTGCCTGGTTTACCTTGACGACGTGCTTGTTATGGGACAGGACTTTACAGAACATTTGAAAAATCTTCAAGAAGTATTTGGGCGAGTCAGGAATGCCCATCTGAAGTTGAACCCGAAGAAGTGCCTGCTATTCCAGAAATAAGTCAAATTTCTTGGTCACGTGGTGTCTTCGGATGGAATACAAACAGACCCCGACAAAATTTCTGCTGTACGAGATTGGCCAAGACCATGTAACGTTCATGAAGTAAGGAGCTTCCTTGGCCTCTGCACTTATTATAGGCGCTTTGTGGAAGGGTTTGCCGAAATTGCGAAGCCATTACACCGGCTGACAGAAGAGAAAGTGCAGTACCAATGGACACCGGAATGTGAAACGGCATGGAGAAAATTGAAGGCAGCTCTATGCACTGGTCCTGTGCTAGCGTACCCACAACGAGAAGGACTTTTTATTTTAGACACGGATGCCAGCAATTCTTCGGTCGGTTGTGTACTGTCTCAAATCCAGAATGGGCAGGAAAGAGTGATCGAGTACTTCAGCAAGGTGCTGTCCAAACCGGAGAAAGAAACTATTGTGTAACCCGGAAAGAGTTATTGGCCATTGTTAAATCAGTGGACCATTTTCATAAATATCTTTATGGACGACATTTCAAGATTCGGACCGACCATGCTGCATTAAAATGGCTGTTGCAGTTGAAAACCCCTGAAGGTCAACTGGCTCGTTGGATAGAACGGCTGCAACAGTATGATTTCAAAATCGAACATCGACCTGGAAGATCTCATAAGAACGCAGACGCTTTATCTAGAAGACCGTGCAAGGAAGATTGCAAGCACTGCCGCCACGTTGAGAAATTGCAGGGTACGGTGGCCGTCAACACTATTAAAATAGAGGTTCCGGATGATTGGACAACCGAAGCCCCGAGACAAGAACAACTGAATGACGCAGAGATTGGGGCTATATTGAAAGCAAAGGAGAAAGGAATTCGACCAGCGTGGAAGGATGTTTCGGACAAGGCAGTTGGATTGAAGGCTTTGTGGGCTCAATGGGATTCACTTAAAGTCATGAACGGGCTGCTAAAGAGAGCTTGGGAAAGCCCGGATGGCAGGGAAGTTGTTATGCGTCTAGTGATTCCCAGGTGTCGGGTACCGAAAGTACTTCAGGAAGTGCATAATGGAGCATCCGGTGGGCACTTCGGCGTTAATAAGACCCTGAATAAAGTACGAGAACGATTTTATTGGGTAAATAGTCGTCAAGATGTGGAAGCTTGGTGTCGCAATTGCAAAATTTGTGCAGCCAGTAAGGGACCACAGACTAGAAGTAGGGGTGCAATGAAGCAATATAACGTCGGGGCTCCTTTCGAGAGGATCGCAATCGATATAGCCGGCCCATTCCCAGTAACCAAGGATGGTAACAAGTATATACTGGTTGCCATGGACTATTTTAGTAAGTGGCCAGAGGCCTATGCGATTCCAAACCAAGAAGCAGTCACTGTCGCCAAAGTCTTGGTAGATAATTTGATATGTCGGTTTGGTGTACCCCTGGAGCTGCACTCAGATCAAGGGAGGAACTTTGAGTCAGGGGTGTTTCAGCAAATCTGCAAGTTATTGGGGATACATAAAACACGGACAACAGCCCTTCACCCGCAATCAGATGGAATGGTGGAACGACATAACAAGACCATGAAAGAACATCTCTCTAAAGTGGTTCATAAGAATCAACGTGATTGGGATCTCCACATACCGTTCTTCCTCATGGCATACAGAGCTGCTATCCACGAGTCTACGAAACAAACTCCAGCCCGTGTAGTATTTGGACATGAGATCAGACTGCCGTGTGATTTGATTTTCGGAACACCAGGCGGAGAACAGCTTCCTGTGAACAGCTATGTGGATGAAATGAGTGAACGGCTAAGAAATGTTCATGAGCTGGTTAGAGACCAAATCACCATAGCCAGTGACCGAATGAAGGCTCGATACGACCGTAAGGGTAGTTCAAGGCAGGAGATCTGGTTTGGCTGTATAAGCCACAGCGAAAGAAAGGGAAGTCACCGAAACTTCAACCTCCTTGGGAAGGACCTTATACTGTTATTACCCGAATAAATGATGTCGTTTATCGGATTCAACGAAACAAAAAGTCCAAGATGAAGATTGTACACTTGGATAGACTGGCGAAGTATGTGAAAGAGGCTGAATTGCCTGACCGGCAGAGCTGTTGAAAGTACCCAATGAAAGTACTTGAAGTACCAAATACCAAGTACCTGACAAAGTACCTGCTGCTCTAATTCCCAAGTACTATGACCTGAAGCAAAGTAATTCAAATACCAAATACTTGTCGAAAGTACTTCAAGTAAATCGCAAGTACCGTATTTCAAATATTTCAGATTATTTCAAGTACTTCACTAGGTACTTCAAATTTCAAAGTAGTTCAATTACTCTAAAGTATTTCAAATACTCAAGTATTTCAAGTACTTCAACATATTTCAAATGCTCCACAGTTCATCCAATACCCATAAAAAATTTTATTTACTAAGTTTTTCTCTTAATAATTTGTTATTATTATTATTTATTAACAGCTTTCTTTAACTCAGCATCATTCAAAAACAATAGAAAAAATAATTTATTATTATATAAATATAAAAACCAACAAAAATAAATATTGCTGCGGTCGATTTCCCTTCAAATGTCAGGAAAGTAATAAAGAAACTCAACTTATACACTATCGGAAAATGTTCGCTTTGGTATGGGCAATAAGAGCAA
Organism: Rutpela maculata; assembly: GCA_936432065.2. Lineage (NCBI taxonomy): Eukaryota > Metazoa > Arthropoda > Insecta > Coleoptera > Cerambycidae > Rutpela > Rutpela maculata. The sequence continues at coordinate 79,344,124 of OW386290.2, forward strand.
GCGAGAGTAAAGCAACTATTCTATTCTTTTACTTCCACGTCCAGTGGAAGTATAGTAACGACAAAAAAATTTTAAAAATTTTGTATTGTCCAAATAGGCTTAAAATGTCATGAAACGTCGAGATTTTAAGTTTGAGCGAAAAAAAATTTCTGTCTGTCTGTCGGTCTGTCTGTCTGTCTGTCTGTCTGTAACTTTTTTTTGTGCGCACGTTTACTCTGGAACCGTTTAAGATATTGACTTGAAATTTGGTACACATATGTACTTTAACGAGATCTAGAAATAGATTATATTTTCATCTTTCAGCCTTTGATACAGTTAGCCACATCCAGTTACTCAATGTATTGGAAAACATCGGCTTTAGAGGAACTCCATATAAACTAATGGAGAGTTATTTAACAAATAGAAGACAGTGTACCAACATCTCAGATACTTTTAGTGATACGAAGATCGTACAATATGGAGTTCCTCAAGGTACAGTACTTGGACCCTTATTGTTTAACATTTACCTAAATGACCTATTTAAAGTACAAACAAAAGGAACCGTATTAAGTTTTGCCGATGATACGGCCATTTTTTATAGTGATAAGGACTGGTCATCCTTGAAAAAAACAGTAGAGCTTGACTTACCCAAAATACTTGACTGGTTCAATGAGAGACTATTAACCATCAACTATTCAAAAACTAATTTCATACCATTTGCATCATATAAAACACACTTACCTAATTTTGCTAAAATCACTTTAAAAATAAATAATTCAAATATAGAGTTGACATCTGTAGAACATGTGAAGTACTTGGGAATCTACTTAGATAGTAATTTGAAATGGGATGTACACATAAAATACATCACAAAAAAGCTAAGGTATTTGTTATATAAATTCAAATGGTTATATCAGGTACTTCAGGTGGATCAGATGAAAATTCTATACCACTCACTTGTGGAATCACATCTAGTCTACGGACTTTTGGCTTGGGGTAGCGCTACTAATAATATAATAACGAATCTGCAAAATGTCCAAAAATTAATAATAAAAAGGGTATTCAATTTAAAATCGACTTACCCAACACACAATTTGTTTGTAGAAACTAAACTATTTGATATACGGCAGCTATATTGTCAAACCATATTAATATGGCAATATAAATACAGAAAAGAACTTATTAATATTAGTCATAATTATAACACACGTCATAAAGTTAACGCCAAAATAGTACCACCCATACATAAAACCAAATCACAACGATGTTTTACATATCTTGGCCCTAAACTTTATAATTTAATTCCAATAGAGCTTAAATCAATAAATTCTGAAAATTTGTTTAAAAAAAAAATAAAACAATGGATCAGTCTTCAGCCACGTTTAAAAATTCACCAAATAGTAGATCTCAAAAACATTTACTATAACATAAATTCATAAAAATAATAGCAAATAATGTTATATTAATTTATAGAGTAAGCAACCATTTTAGTCTTAATTTTAATTTATTTACATTCATAACTAAACATCATTTTCAAATTTATTTAAGTTAATTTTAAATGTGTTTGTGTATGTGTTCAAAATAAGTTATATTTAAACCTACAGCATAATTATAAAAATTATTAGTTAAGGATCATAAATTGATTAATATGTAGTTTATATATGTGAGTGAATATGCATGTGTGTATATGTATAAAATATTCTCCCTGATGCACTGTCCATCCTAAATAAATTTTCTTTCTTGTTTAAATATTATCATATAAACACTATAAGGTTCACAGTTGCGAGCAAGTCTTTGACTTTTGCAGTTTGAACTTTATGTTTTAAGAAATTCGGTGTATCAGAGGACTATATATATATATATATATATATATATATATATATATATATATATATATATATATATATTATATATATATATATATATATATATATATATATATATATATATATATATATATATATATATATATAT
>OW386290.2:82432986-82543532 GCA_936432065.2 Rutpela maculata
ATGCTCGACTAACTCGCTTTGGGGTATCCCTGCCGCTCAAATGCTGACATGTTTTGACTAATATGAGAGAGTTATCGTCTTAGATTTACGACAGAGAACCCGCAAAGTTAATATAACGAATCATTTAACTGAGTAGTATCTTTAAGATTTATTTATTTAACAATATATATATATATATATATATATATATATATATATATATATATATATATATATATATATATATATATATATATATATTTGACGCATTTTGCAATGCCCTATTTTATTCGATGCATTATACGAATCCCTAAGTCTTGGCAACACTGCACATCTGCTTGGTAAATATTATGCAGCCAACTAATGTGTTTGTATCTGTAATATTTTTGCTGTGGCAATGATAATTTGTGGCTATGATAATTAAATATTTTATGTTAATTGTGTTTATCTAATGGCTGACTTAGAACTGGACTCGTAACTAAATATTATTTATATCTGCTATAAGATGACAAAAAAACTGTTGTTATTTAACAAAAAATCTATTGATACTCTTTACTTTTTTACTTCACTAAGATTATATAGACTGTCTTTCTTTTCCGTGCGTTCAGCAGCAAAAATCGTAATTATAAATATAATTAATTTGTGATTTTAAGTACACCTATACAGGGTATTAACTAAAATGTTGAGGATATTTCTAAGTAGATTCCTTGGCAAGAATTAAGGAAAATTTCTAGTATTAACTGTTCCAAAATTAGCTCTCCCTGGAAAGCTACCCCCTTTTAAAGGGGCGAGTCCAAATCTCCTCTACTTTATATTTGTTAAATATTTCCCATCTTCTCTGTTATTTCCGTTCATTTAGTTTACATTACTTTTAATCTGAACAACTTTGAGAGAAGCGTATTAAATGCATATGGAAGAAAACGGCTTATTTTTATGCATGTCAGGGTATTTTATTTTTTTTTTTAAGCAAGAAGCAAAAAGTTTTAAAATTTTCTGATGAAGTTATAAGCTAAGTTTCAACCGTTAAGAACTGTTGAAATGTCATAAAGGGTGGTTTATTTGATACATTTAAGAGATGCCACGGAGGATGAAAAGACTTTTGCATAAATATCATATTGAGTAAAAATTATTGAAAAAAGCACTATAATGAGTCTGAAAACAATAATTTCAAACATTATTTTAATGCATGCTTTACAGAAGGACGCAATTATCCAGGAAAAGCTAATTCTAAAAAAGTTCATATGAAAGATCCAACTTTGCTCATGCTTATACTGTTTTTTGTACAATCGTATTAAATTCCAATTCAATTAAAATAATTTAATTTCTACTAAATAAACGAAAAGTCAAAAGCCACGTTTATATTTCGTGGCAAGTACAACTTGTCAAATATGATATTTGTATTTTGACATTTCGTTTATTTACTAGAAATTAAATTATTTTAATTGAAGTGTAATTAAAAACGATCGTGCAGAAAGTAATGTTATTTTTTTTAAATACATAGAAATAACCTATTTTTTGTACTTATTTTTGTGAAATAACAATATGACAATACATGTCAAAACTCTAATTGCCAAACGTACAAAACGTGTATGAAACTTTTATAGTTTGTTAGTTATGGACATCGAAGACATATTATTAACCCCCCCAGAAGTGCTAGAAAGTGCAAATATAGCAACTCTAAATTTACTTCCAGATAAAAGCAGAAAACTTCACGAGAAAACTTATGCGGGTTTTATTTCATGGTGCAAGAAGAGAAGCAGGTATCACGCTATTCGGAATCGGTGCTATTGGCATATTTCTCCGATGTTACAAAAGGAGGCCTAATGAATTTGTAATTGTATTTTTGATATTTTTTAAGTTCCATATGTGTTACCATAATTAAATAAATAAAGTAACACTTAGAATTCAATTTTGTGTTATAAAATAAAATAAGATTTTTTCCTATGTAATAATATACAATCAACGGAAAATTTTTATAACTTACTCGTGTGTTAATCGGCGATTAATAATCTCGACAAATAATGCGCTCGCTACCGCTCGCACGTTAAAATGTCTCAATTTATTAATCGCTCTCGTTAACATACTTGTTTGTTACATAACTATTACCTTCTAGGTGTGTATTGTCTCTAGATATATGGTGGAGTGAGGTGAGAACAAATAGCAAAATAAAACATGTACTTATTTTATTTTTAAATTTTTAATTGATTTTATTTGAAAAGAAATTCTATTTGAAAGGAAACTGACAATATTTATTTTATATTTATTGCGGACAAGGAAAAGTGGTAGAAAACTTCATATTTGATTATAGAAAGCCATTAAAAAAGTTTTCAGGGAAATTCATTCAAATCCAATCGATTTTCTAATAACTTACTTTTTTCGTCTAAGAACACACCCCACATTATTAGTGGAGTGAAAATAAATTTTGAATGAAACTGTTTGGCTGCAGGAATTTTTGTTTTATGTATAATAACAAGCGCTATGAGCAGTTTTGGATTAAATCGGTCCATTGCTTCTTGTAATATTTTAACACTTTACCTATTTTTAAACACTGAAATTTGCTGTTATTTTCATTAGTATCTCCGGTCCTAGTAATCGTATCGTAAAAATAAAAATAGCGGATTATTCGCAATAAAATCTTGAATAAGACTAGGCCTATGCAAAAACTAGATGATAGTTTGTTAATTAGTAAAAAAAATAAAAATCACCAAAAATTGCCTTTTTTGATAATAATTTAATAAATATAACATAATAATGCATCAATTTTAACGAAAGTCCGTGGAACTAAGCCTTTTATTGAACTAAACCTGTGCTAAATTTTAGCGCAAAATAAATATTTTTGAACAAAACTCAAACGGCTAAAAACCAATAATAATTTCGAAATTTTTATCGTTTATTGTTTAAGTGCAGTGACTCGTGTGCGGTAAATTTTTGTTCAAAATGTAGGTTTTTACATGTATTTTCCAACAGTGTTAAGAAAAAAGAATCCTCACTTAAATCGTTTTTGCTTGAAATTTATTTATTATTTTCAAAATTACAGTTGTAAACAAATTCAAATAACTCTGGATTTTTTATGAAACCAAAAGCGGGAAACGAATTATGAAAATAGATGAAATATCTAACATTTTTCTAAAGAAATTAATGATCTACTTGCATTTGGAGCCGTGAAACGTCAGTTTTTGTGTTTAGGATCTGTAAAACCATAATATCACCTTTAGAGCTATTTGGCGATTTTTACATCTCTAACATAATCGCTAAAAGCCCGACTATCGGGCCTCTATCTTTTTTAACAATTGTGCTTCTGGATTGTTCTCAACTAGGTGAGACTAATATTATTGAAGAATAATCAGTTCAAATTTTAAGAACATATATCAATTTGCTTATTTATAAGCGATTAAGACGCAGACACTGACGTATCTCGGCCCCAAATGCAAGTAGATCATTATTACTTCCACATCCAGTGGAAGTATGGTAACGACAAAAAAAAATTTAAAAATTTTTATTGTTCAAATAGGCTTAGAATGTCACGAAACGTCGAGATTTCAAGTTTGAGCGAAAAAAAAAAATTCTGTCGGTCTGTCGGTCTGTAACTTTTTTTGTGCGCACGTTTACTCCGGAACCGTTTGAGATATTGACTTGAAATTTGATACACATATGTACTTTAACGAGATCTAGAACTAGATTATATTTTCATCTTGTTCCGTCGAAGGGTTGGGGGGTAAATTGGGGTAAATTTGGAGTAAATAGGGAAATTAAGCAAGTAAGAGTTCATAGAATTGATATTTAGTATAGACAAGAGAAGCTAAGGTCTCAAAAAAAATTTTGGCATTAGCCACCCCCATTACAACCCCCACCCCATTATTAAAGGGGATGAAAAAAACTGTGATTTAGTGTGTGTACAAGAACCAGTAACCTCAAAATATTTTTTTACTTTATCCAACCACCCACTCCCACCCCCTGTCACCACCCACACCCCACTACCGATGTGGGGTATCGTTTTATGGGTTTTTGGGGTAGAGGATTTCAAATATTGTATTATTAAAGTTCCATAAACAATTATTTCCAGATACAAAATTTTTTCGTTGTGTGACTTGGATGGAAAATCCGGATGTGCAAGTAGTGATTCCTTGGGCAGCGGTTTTTTTACTTCCACATCCAGTGGAAGTATAGTAACGACAATTTTTTTTTTTTTAATTTGTATTGTTCAAATAGGCTTAGAATGTCATGAAACGTCGAGATTTTAAGTTTGAGCACAAACAAATTTTCTGTCGGTCTGTAATTTTTTTTGTGCGCACGTTTACTCTGGAGCCATTCAAGATATTGACTTGAAATTTGGTACACGTATGTACTTTAACGAGATCTGGAACTAGATTATATTTTCATCTTCTTCCGTCGAAGGGTTGGGGGGTGAATTTGGGTAAATTTGGGGTAAATAGCTAAATCAAGCAGGTGAGAGTCCAGAAAATTGGTATTTAGTATATACAAGAGAAGCTAAGGTCTCAAAAAAATTTTTGGCATTAGCCACCCCCATTACCACCCTCACCCCATTATTAAAGGGAAAAAAAATTGTGATTTAGTGTGTGTACAAGAACCAGAAACCTCAAAATATTTTTTTACTTCATTCACTCCCACTACCACCCCCCTATCACCGCCCCCACTCCACTACCGATGTGGGGTATCGTTTTATAGGTTTTTAGGGTAGAGGATTTCAAATATTATATTATTAAAGTTCCATAAGCAATTATTACCACATACAAAATTTTTTCGTTGTGAGTGACTTGGATAGAAAATCTGTATGTGGAAGTAGTGATTCCTTGAGCAGCGGTTTTTTAAGAAATATTTCATCTATTTTCATAATTCGTTACCTGTTCTTAGCTTGATAAAAAAATCCAGTTATCTGAATATGTTTATACTTATAATTTTGAAAATTATAAACAGATTTAAAAAATGGTTTAAATGAAGATAATATCATTGTAAAATACATGTAAAAAACCTACATTTTGAAAAAAAAAATGTTCTACGAATCGATGCACTTAAACAATAAGCGATTAAAATTTCGAAATCTTTTTTTATTTTTAGCCGTTTGAATAAATATTTTATGCTAAAATTTGGCACGAAGGTTTAGTTCAATAAAGTGCACAGTTCCTCCAACTTTCGTTAAAATAGATGCATTATTACGTTATATTTCTTAAATTGTCAAAAAAGGCAATTTTTGGTGGTTTTTATTTTACAAATTAACAAATTATCAGAAAGTTTTTTCATAGCCACTCGGTATTTTTATTTTTGCGATACGATTAGTAGGACCGAAGATAATAAGGAAAAGAGCAGAAAATTTCAGCGTTGAAAAATTTATTTTTTATTTTTTTTACGCTGGACCGATTTAATTAAAAACTTCTCGGTGGCACTTATTATATCTACGACAAATTAAAATAATAAAATTGCTGCAGCCAGAGAATTCCTTATTCACCTATTTTGTTACTTAATTTGACTTCACTATATATGATTTAAAATGTTAACATATTTAAAAACTAAATTAAATAACTAAAAAATCAGAACGTGAAAAATTTATAATACTGTACATTACAGCAAATTGAGAAAGTATTAGTCACATATTTAAAATTATTAACTATAACAGCCCATTGTAGTGTCTGAACCGACCAGATGTTGGGGTAGGTCGACGCTTTCTATCAAATTCCCGCTAAATTTGTTTTAGGTAGGGTACCTGAAAATGGTCAGTGCCACTTGTTTACGGAATGTTAAAATCCACTATTAAAGCATTTAGAAATATTGTCATATGGATTAAATTTCGTTTTTTACTTCTCTCGCTAACCGAAGGGAAGTAGGGTATTGTAATCGTAAAAAAATTACCTTCCGAGATTTCTTCGGATTTTCGCGTTTCAGACTTCAGATTACGAAAATTAAAGCCATTTAATTCCATCAGTCTGTCTGTCTGTCGGACTGGTGTCTGTCTGTTGGTGCTATATCTACAGCTATATCTACAAGAGCCAGAAGTATGTATCTATTTCTAACAATACATGTGTACACATAACAACTATTGTAGTTTATAAGATATATATAGTGGGGAAAATATTACAAAACCATTTGACGCAGAAGAAAAATATTTGGTCGTTAGTTGACGCTACTGTCAAAGAAGAATAGTGGGCACCTGAAAAAATAATGAGGAAAAGAATGTGACGAAAGACAGTTATATTTTGCGTGTAGTTAACACAACTGTCAGGGGAAAAAATATGAAAAATGTACAGGGTGCTCACTCTAAGAAAATAATGAAAAAATGGATTGCGGACGATAATGTTTCTCATATAGTTAACACAACTGTCAAAAAAAATATGAAAAAATATATAGGGTGGTCGCCCCAAAAATAATAATAAAAAATAAGACGAAGGACGATATTATTTCACATGCAGATATCACAACACAACTGCCAAGTAAGTAAAATATGAAAATATACAGGGTTGTCACTTAAAAAAATAATGAAAGAAGATGTGTGGCGGAGATTTCGCATGTAGGTAACATAACCGTCAAAGAAGAAAAATATGAAAAATTTACATGGTGGCCACTTTAAAAAATAAGAAACGACACAGTAAAATGATATTTAAAATGTAGTTGTCAGTCGCTATTGCCAGGAAAAAAATCTGATATAGTTTTTATAAGAAAAATATGCAGGGTCGTCATCCAACAGAAAAAATAATTCATAAATAAAGGATGCCAATCAAAGGGAGAAGAAAATTTTAGTCCGTTCCAATATGGTAAAAACATTGACCGAGAAGTGATTTTTTTTAAGGTTTAGTGTTTTTTCCTGCTCTCCAAAAGTCAAATTTCGACGCTCGTTTTTCGCGATTAACTCAAAAAAACCGTTGCCCAAGGAGTCACTACTTCCACATCCAGATTTTCTAACCAAGTCTCTCACAACGAAAAAATTTTGTATGTGGGAATAATTGTTTATGGAACTTTAATAATATAATATTTGAAATCGTCTACCCCAAAAAGCCATAAAACGATATCCCACATCGGTAGTGGGATGGGGGTGGTGATAGGGGAATGATAATAGAGGTGGATGAAGTAAAAAATATTTTGAGATTTTTGGTTCTTGTACACACACTAAGTCACAAATTTGTTATCCTCTTTAATAATGGGGTGGGGGTGACTAATGCCAAAAAGTTTTTTGAGACAGCTTCTCTTACATATACTAAATACAAATTTTATGGACTCTTACCTGTTTGATTTACCTATTTATTCCCCATTTACCCCAATTTACCACCCAACCCTTCGATGGAAGAGGATAAAAATATAATTTATTTCCAGATCTCGTTAAAATACATACGTGTACCAAATTCTAAGTCAATATCTTAAACAGTTTCAGAGTAATCGTGCGCACAAAAAAAGTTATAGACGGATCGACAGACAGAAATTTTTTTCACTCAAACTTAAAATCTCGACGTTTCATGACATTCTAAGCCTATTTGAACAATAAAAATTTTCAAAATTTTTTTTTGTCGTTACTATACTTATGTGGAAGTAATTAAAGCTTGAGGAGAAGAACGTTGACCACAATGTTGAAAGATATTTTAATTCTCTACAATTTCTACAAGTTATATCTATTCTTTGTTCAAAATTTCCTTTACATGAAAATCGAATTTTGCGAAAATGTTTTCCTTTAAATTGCGTTCTAATAAAAAATTTCATTTAAAATTTTCTTTTTAGCTTTTTAAATGATTAATTAAATAGTATAGATGCCTACATTATTTTCCTTAAAAATAATTTATAACCAAAAAAAATCCAACCTTATTGTAAAAAAACATTTTATCCATTTATAATTAAACAAAATATTAGAAATTTTTGTTGGAAAATAAAGTTTATTCAATTCCCTTTCAACTGGGACCAACCGATTTCATTTACCCTAATTACAGCGTCTTCTGTCAACACCACCTATAGACAAGGCCGACGCACAAAATCGATGAGTCATCAACACAAGACTGCAGTCTTGGTTGCTTCATAACAATTTAAACAATTTATGTAGCAATATTAAATTTCTGCTATTTTTCTTATTATGGTCTTAGTCTTCATATCGCAAATAATAAAAAAACTAATTTTGAATAAAAATAGACATTAAAAATTGCCCTCTTTGTATAATTGGGGTGAAATTATGCCATTTATTGCTTTATTTTTCAAGTTATGTTTACTTACTTTTTCTTGATAAAATAATAAAGTTAAAAACATCGTGCGTCTATTCAAATAATTAAGAAAATAAAAATTGAAGATCAATTATCTTCAATTGTTTGTAGATGATACAATTTATCATCTACAAACAATTTTTTTCGTAAAGTATGTATTTTTACGTAATTGAGAATTACTTTTTCTGCTCTAAAACATTCTTATAAACAATGACTTTCATGTTATTTTAAGTTTCCAACTGATCAGGTAATTTGTTGTAATACACAGTATTATGTATTTCTCATATTCTAATGTTTTGGTTATTAATTTTAACGAATTATAAAATATTTTTTCCGCTCTACTTATACATTTTTTTCGTCATAATAATAGGACTATTAATTTTTTAGATAGATTTATGACTAAGTACTGCCTTGCTTCAAAGAGGTGTAGCTTTACCATTGCCAACAGTTCTTTTGACATTTACTGGACTATTTACGAAAACACCATGTGCTTTGTAAGAACGATAACTGAAGGACCAAGAGTCCGATGTCCGATAGTATTTAAATTTGGACAATAAGTTAAAATTAGCTAGAGGAAGAGCCACGTTGTTATTAAAAAAATTCCAATCTGCAAATACAACAGTTAAGACATCTTAAGCAAAAAATGCAAATGTAAACTGTTATAACTCTTGATAAGATTTGACAATAACAAAAATTCTGCAGAATTTAGCTAGAAGCTCTTTGCCAACCAAGCTGGCATCATCAGGAGATGATTAGAATTACAAATATAGCAATTATATCTAGAAAAATCAACTTATTTTCAACAAACTGCAGAATGTCATATAGAATATTTAACAGTTATATAAAAACTTCAGTAAACTGGCGAACAATATTTACATTCAGTTATTTATTTTTGCTTTCTATTGACTTTGACTTTTATCATGTGGGTAGTTCCAATAGAAAAAAGAACAGTTACATTAATTCTTCAACGTTTGATTTAACATTGTTCTATTTTCAAACTTCTCAAACAGTCTAGTTCACAAGTTCAAACCCGTGTTAATTCTTGATAAAGCTCATAAAAATATGAGTGAGGGTTCATTAAATTCGGAATGACACCTAGAAAAATGTGCAAAAGTTTCAAACCCGCACATAAACAATTGCAAAAGTTATAAACAAATTAAGATTGAAAAAATAACGAGATTCGTTTTTTGCAAATAACTTGAAAACTATTAATATTTAAGAAATTAAAAAAAAAGGATTCTTAAAGAGCAAGAAATTTCCAATAAAAAACTCCTGACACCCGGAACTCTATCTCTATTATTAACAATTTTAATTTAATGTTGAAAATGGGGCTCCAATACTCTGAAACCGACCGTAGCAAGTAGAAACATTTTTTTATATTATTAAATATTAATTTAGAAATTAAAAACAAATATGGTATTATTTAGACACTTAAAGGAACAATATCTCGCTGGAAAAAAAATTTTTCGCCGATTTTTCATAAAATGAGCCTATTGTTAATTAATAATTTTTTTTAGAGTTTGCGTTTATATTTCAAGTCGGATAATTGTTAAACAAAAGCCACTAAAACTGTTTCGCTCCTTGGAGACCTTATGTCAACTATACTTTATAAGATTATGACATTGCGATGATTTTAATCTATTAGTTATTAATTATTTAAGCTAACAAAAAACTAAAAAATGAAAAAGAGAGGTTGAAATTTTTTTTTATTAATTTTAATTATTATTACTGTTATTAAATTCAAAAATACTATAAGATTAAATAAACTTTAAATCTTTAGTGCTATTTGTTTAAACAAATTTTATAGACAAATAGATAAATTACGTATTTTTGAAAAACATTTTTTGCCATTTTATTTGTTATAAAATATTAGGTGATTTAAAATTTTTTTCAACTGTTTATAATCAATTTTTTTCTTTTTTCATTATTTAAGCATATTATAAAAAAAAATGATTCTTAAAATTTATTATTTGCAATTCTCTACAAGAGAAAAAATATTTTTGTTGTTAATTTATTTGTTATTAATAAACAATTTGTTATTAACAATCGCTGAACGTGTTTATATTTTTTTTGATAGAAAAAAAAACAAAAACAACCTTATACATAAACATGTAAAAAAAAAATTAATATTTAAACTTTAAAATTCTATAAAAAAAATATCAAAAATTTTTATGTATACGGTTGTTATTTTTTTCCATAAAAAAAATATAAATACATTCGGCGATTGTTAATAACAAATTGTTTATTAAATAAACAAATGAATTAACAATAAATAAAAATTTACCACCTTGGAGAGAATTGCAAATAATAAATTTTAAGAATAAATTTTTTTCTTAATAATTTGTTTAAATAATGAAAAAAAGAAATAATTGATTATAAACAGTTAAAAAATTGTTTTAGGATTTTTTTTTAAATCATAATATTTTATAACAAAATGGCAAAAAAAATTTTTCAAGCATACGTAAATTATCTATTTGTTCATAAAATTTGTTTAAACAAATAGCACTAAAAATTTAAAGTTTATGTAATTTTATAGTATTTTTGAGTATAAAAACAGTATTAATAATTAAAATTAATAAAAAAAAAATTTCAACCTCTCTTTTCCACTTTTTAGTTTTTTGTTGGCTTGAATAATTAATAACTAATAGACTATAACAATTAAAAACATCGCAATATCATAATCTCATAAAGTATAGTTGACATAAGGTGTCCACGAAGCGATATAATAATAAATTTAGTGGCTTTTGTTTAACAATTATCCGACTTGAAATATAAACGCAAACTCTAAAAAAAATTGTTAATTCACAATAGGCTCATTTTATGAAAAACGGGGATCCAACGGGATATTGTTCCTTTAAGTATCTAAATAATACCATAATTTTAAAAATAAATTTTTGATTTAATATTTAATAACATAAAAAATTGTTTTTACTTACCAAGGTCGGTTTCAGAGCATCACAACGGCTTTGCGTTCACCGCGCGGAGCCCTATTTCCAACCACAAATTAAAATTATTAATAATAGAGATAGAGTTTCGGGAGTCAGGAGTTCTTTATTGGACATTTCTTCCTCTTTAAGAATCTTTTTTTTTTAAATTTCTTATATATTAATAGTATTCGAGTTATTTGCAAAAAACAAAACTCGTTATTTTTTCAATTTGAATTTGTTTATAACTTGGTTTATGTGCGGGTTTGAAACTTTTGCACATTTTTCTAGACGTCATTCTAAATCCAATGAGACCTCACTCATATTTTTAAGAGCTTTATCAAGAATTAACATGTGTTTGAAAGTGTGAATTTGTCTAAAAGACAAGTACATAAAATAATTAATCTAATAATCATCATAAAATGAAAAATGTTTATAAACAAGCTAAAAACTACATTTTGATATGCTTTTTATCCCTGTTGGGATGATTCAGTACCTTTTGACATGCTTTATTTTTATTTTATTTTTTCTTTTTGTATTGACTGACTGACATTTTGAAATACAGAAAGGGCATCGTTTATATTGTTATTTAGTAAATGAAAATCGGTCAAATATTTATAGAGATAGAATTTTCCCCGGTATGATCTTCATTTTTTTTGGTTTGGACACCTATAGATAATTTCGTGTATTATCAAAATAGATACTTTTTCGAGAAGGGAGTGATTTCAGACTTACAATTTTATTTTCGGGCGGACTGCCACTCTGATATACCGGGCGTGAACATGCCATCTTTGTAAATAACTCGTTTATTATTAATTTTTCGAAAAAACTCCATTTCAGATTTTTTGTCCAAAAAGATCCATGCCTTATACTGGTTATAGAGATTGATCGACGTAATACTTAATTTTCGATTTTTATTAGGAAACTGTTCGGTATTTGTAGAATTTATCAAAAAAATCAAGTTTTTCAGGATTTGTAGATTCGCTTTTGGTTTGTCAAATTTCTCACAAACGTCACCTAATAGACTTAATCGAGCCCTCAATTGCCATTTTTGAAAATCAAAATCGGCCCTTCGGTTCGGGAGTTATTAATTTCTTTGGAAAATCATACTCGGCCTTAGAAAAAATACTTGCGGTCAACGGATTCGAGCCTCAAGCAATAGGCTTCATTTGTGGCTGTGTACCTTCGATCCCACCAAGTCTCATCGAAATCAATCAATATCCTGGACAGTTATCGTGCTTCCTATCCCGATTTCGAGAAAACCAGTTTTTTGCAAAAAAATTCAATTTCCATTTATTTTTCGACATAGTCTCCGGTATACTTATCTGTAGACCGTTGCCAGCGGCACCATCTCTTTTTTGAAATATCTCGATCTGACTGCCCGTTACAGAGTTATTCAATTTTTCCCGAAAAACTTGAAACGTCTATATCGGGTACTTCCGGTTTCCGAATGGAGCCGAGCTTCCAGCGTTAAGGTTTTCTGAAGGCCTCCTATCAACCACCCAAGTTTCATCAAAATCCGAAAACGGATTAGGGGGACTGAGCGTGACAGACCGACAGACCGACTGACCGACGGACGGAATTTTCTAAATTCGCTCTCAAGCCGATAGATACGACTTTCATTTCGATCCGACGTTTTTTTCGTGTTTCGATGGTCCACCGGAAAAATGCAAAACGTATACTACATTTTTTGAAAATGTAGTAACAAGCATAGGCAGGGTGTGGGCTTCAAGTAAGCGAGGAATATGCTACTTTGGGCTTTATTTTGAGGCTTCATGTTTGTATAAAAAACCTATTTTAGTCAAACGTCAATAATGGAATGAATACCTTGTATCTGTTACCTATTTTGCATTAGAATAAATACAAATTATATCCATGGAAATACTTTTAACATGCATGCATACCCTAAACATAATTATTTATATTAGGGCGGCCCCTTTGGTGCCATGCGGCCGTGACCTACAGCAATGCAATTACATTATTAGCACATCGACTATGCAATTATATTGTCGCACACAGTTATATCATTTAGTTAAAGAATTAGAAGAGAAGTGGCAACTATGTATGGCTTCGTGTAATCTGAAACATATATACATTTTATACAACGGGCTTCGTAATGTACCATAATTATAAAAGGCTTCGTATGACATGTCGTGTTGTTTTTAATCTGTATGTCCAAAAAAGTCCCCCCTCTCATGTTGCTCGCGGTATTATTCCCACTTAAAACATTATTAAGAGTTGTACACACTATTTAAATTACAAGTAAGGCTGGGCTTCTGGTACCCTGTAGTGTGTGGTGGGCTTCGTTTCATGCGTACCGTACGTATATATATATATATATATATATATAGATATGTTTTTTTTTTAAATTTATCAGACAATCTAATTACTTGTACCTTAATAGTTAGTTGTTATAGTCCACTCGCTGAAGATGCTTCCGTATGCACTTTGATGTCCAGAAAATCAACCACTTGGGTAATGTAGGTGGCAGGGCCCTTATCAATTTCCACCAGGGTGTCAGCCTGGTAAAGTGGGCACAAGGTCAGAATCCGCTATTTTCAAAATGGCCGAAATGCAATTTTACTTTATGACGTTTACCTCGTAAACAGTGCGTTTTATTAACTTTTACATTTAAACACTTTTTCTATATACTACAAGGAACAATTTTAGTAATAAAACTCATAAAGTTGACCATTTAGGATAGTAGCGTGTGTGAGTCGGAAAAAAACCCGAAAATTGTAAATATTTTGAGCCGGAACAAGATTACCTCTCCCCCCCGTTTGCGAGGATGCTGAACTCGATGGCGGTGTAAGAATTTCTCTTTGGGGTTGCGCAACCCCTCAAAACGGCCAAAAACCACCCCCGAGAGAGGTAAAACGCGCTTCACTCGATTTCCCTGCAGAAAATAACCTTCCCCCCATTTTCTAGGATGCTGAGCACGATGGTGGTGCTGGATATCACCTTCGACCCCAACCAACCCTTCCATCGGCCAATACTCGCCCCCGGAAGGGGTGAATTTTTTTTTCGTAATATCAGGCAAATTGCATTTCTATCCATTTTCGAGGATGCTGATCACGATGGTGGTGCTGGATATCGCGTTCGACCCCGACCAACCCCTCCACCGGCCAATACTCGCCCCCGAAACGGGTGAATTTTTTATATATATATATATATATATATATATATATATATATATATATATATATATATATATATATATATATATATATATATATATATATATATATATATATATATATATATATATATATATATATTTAAAACTGTACGTTCAGGCACCAAATTCAGATATATATGGACGGAGTGGCACCTATATATACGTTCTGGCACCAGATCGAGGTGCCAGAACGTTTTATCGCGTATTTAAGCGTTTAAATATCATAATATCCTTCCCGCAAAATTTCACGATGGAGCCACTTGGTCAATTTTTCTATAAAAACTCGATTTTGGTTGAACCGTATATACTGCAGAGGGCGCGCCAACCATTGATGTCTAACCGTACTTAGTGGCACCATGCATTTGCGCTCGTTGTCTGAAATTTAAAATGACTTTCCGGCACCTTAGGTTCTCTACGCCTAGTGAATTTTGAATCACAATAGATGAAACTAATAGATCTCTAATAATGGCACAAAATCCAATACATTTTTCGGATAACTATTTTAAATTAAAAATAATTAAGGAAACATTTAATTACATACAGAAATTACAACTAGACGTCGCCGTCGCGCATCGTGCTGAACAATTGATATCCAGGTCAGGAGATAGAGTATAAAAAAGCTACAACTTTTTTGTTACAAAGTTCGGTTGCAACTTTTAAGCAAAACAACTATAATTAAAATTATTTAGACATAAATTAACTTCAAACCATGACAAATTTTGAATGATGCGATAAATTTGTCCGTGAGTGTATAAGACATTACACAGAATATTAAAAATTATAAAAAAAATCAAAGTACATTACATTTACGGTATATGCGATAATGCCCTCCTAATATTCGCTTTCTTAATACCTGTGGCCATAAAGTAGCCGTAGTTTACATTATTTTTCGATTTGAAATTTACAAACCTTTTAATTTATCATATTATATATAACTCTGCTAATTGCCTACTTAGGCAAAATTCCTGAGCAGGTAAGAAATATGTGATGACTTCCCTAAATTTATGTCCAATATTGGCTGATTTATTTACTATTGTTTAGCAATTTTTAATACAATTAAAAATCTATAGCTATAATCATATTCTATACAGGATGTCCGAAAATATTGGTGCGGATTCTATATGCAAAAATATGTAAAAAATGCCGCAATGTTCGCACATGCTTCCTAATTGAGCTACGGCAGTGATTAAAAATATACAAAAAGGCTTTCTTTTATTTTAATCGTAAGACGAACCATTTGTGAGACAAATCGTTTTAATGACTTTGATACGACACCTCGAAACACGATCTGAATAAAACATCTCGTAGTAGGCTTGCTTCAAATTTTCAAATAACAATTAAGTCAAGTAAAGTCACAATAATCTCAGTGTTAATTAATTTTCATTAACGCTATTTAATTGAAAAAAATTGAAAATGGCAGAATACCAGTTTTCGGGCACCATCTTCAAAGGGCCGTAGCTCCATAAGGAAGCATGAGGCGCCATACAGTAGTGGCATTTTAAAATATTGAGTCGATGCCAATGTAAGGTAGAAGAGAAGATAAATGGACAAATAATATGCGGAATAGAAACAGATTTAACCTACTCTCTTGCCACTTTTCCCTTTAGCTACTTTCAGTCATCGGCGGAACTCTTAACATGCCTGGTATTAATGTTTATATATAGCTTTCTTCCACTTACATTATTTTGCTATTTATATTTTTATCTTATAATAAGGATCGACCCAAAATTTCTAGGTACAGGTGCAACTGCCGGATTAGCGAGGTATCCGGTATCCGGACTAGTGGAGGTGGATTATTTTTATATATATATATATATACCATTTTTTTTTAGTTGTCATAGCAACTAAAAATAAGCTTGAATAGTAAAAACAACTGAAAATGTTTAACAGGAATTAAAAAGATTTTATTCAAATTGAAATATGTACACACATATTACATAAGTACATTTAATAAAAACTTAATAGCTGATAGTTACGTACATTTACATATGTACATACATCTATTTTCATGCTTTCTTATAGTTTTTTTAAGAGCAGTACATCTTGCGTTGGAAAATAGTTTTCTTCAGCCCAATGAATACATAAAGAAAATGCCTTTACGGCATCAGAATGTTTTACTTTAGACATAATAATTTCATCATCCATATCACTAGATTCCTTGTTCTCTTCCTTTGCATTTCCTACAGCTTCATTAATCAGTTCTTCTTCCGTTGAGGCCACTACAACTCCTTTCTTTCCTTTAAGTGTAGACGAGGCACTGTTTACGTTGGTATATAATTTACTTTATCAGGAAATAGGTTATAATATTAGCATAAAAAAACTTATTTGTCTTTGTCCGGACTACAGAGGTAAAATTTTTAAAGTGTCGGGTAAATAGAATCGGTATTTCCGGACACCCTATATAGTCGAAGAATGAGACCTTTCAAATCGCCACATGCTATGTGACTTTCAAACACACCACAACAGACAATTGATTCTTATGTAAAAACACCTATACATATACATATTTTTGAGGTCGCTCTTTGAATCCTAATTGACAAATCTTCACATTTTTTATGTTCCCACTCCTCTATATATGTCGTTCATTATAGCAAAAACTTGATGTTTTAGTATTAATATTTAGTATTATCTTAGTATTATCCTTCGTTTTACAAAATTTATATTTGTCTTGAAGATATGACTGATAGGCAAGTAAATCAGGTTCGAGTTACTAAGGTAAAATAGGCATGTTTTCTCCGTCAACAAAATTTGGAGGGTATTTAGGTTATATTGAAGATGCTTATACTAAAAAAAAATGCAGGGTCATGGAGGTTGGGGTTCGGCCACCATCTTGATTTTTTTGGTGAATGTTTCATTTGCTTATATCTCGCTTGCTTTTTGGACTAGGCTATCTATTTTTTTTCAATGTGTGGAATTTTATTTTTTTCAACTTTGAACGTACCTACAGTTACAAAACTGACGCAGCATATACCCAGGGCCAACAGATTTGGTAATGGGCTTGAACAAGTGATGACCTTGAAGCATCCGGTCCCAAATGAACTTCTCAAAACCATTTTCTACTTTTGCCGTGCCAAATGCGATAAAAATTGTGGTTGCCGGAAGGCAGGTCTGATGTTCACATTGACTTGCAAGCACTGCTGCGAGGAAAGCTGTGCCAACGTGCTCGATAAAGAGAATGTCCTCGAAGATAATCCCGACGACGACTTTTTGTCAGTATTTAACCGACCGGACTGCTCAATTAATGAGCATGCAACGGAAGAGGAATATGACCGCTAGTCGAAGAACATCCAACTTCACCCAGGTACAGTCGCCTGGACCCTCCAGAAAATGTCAACGGACTGATTCGGAATATTGTTAAACTTCCCTTTTAATTTTCAAACTCCGTGGATTAGGCCTACAGGAGAGAACTATTTTTCTCAATTGCACACCCGATGGGTATGTGCTCTATTCTCGGTCAGCCGGCTAACACTCAGTTTCGCTGATAAAAAGTATTTTTACCTGCATAAGGTGGTGCGGTGAACGTAATTCGACAATTTCTCGAAATATTAGAATGTAAAAAATACTTAAAACACGTAAAACCTTTCAATAGTGTAATGATATTGTTTACTAACAAATATCCCATTTTAAAAAACTAAATTTTCCTATACCTGAAAATGAGCGTATCTATTTCCAACATAACTGAAAGTTGAAAAGAAAAGATAGGTATTTTCTTAAAAATTAGAAAAGAAAAGAAAATGGATGGTGAAAACAGCATCTGAATATTTTGAATATTTCCAATATCAACAATATTTCTTAAAAATGACAACTAATATTTCTTTTTTACATACGAAAAAGATTATTACTTGTTATGTAGATCAGGATTATGTTTGTTGAGGAAATGTTTGAAAATGATATAAAATGTTTGTTGAAAGAGAAAGTTGCTACAATATAAATACTATTCTCTTGTAAGGGTTTCTTCGAAGAAGAATGAACCTAACTTGCCATGGAATATTCAGTTTATGAGAAAAACGATACACCGCCACATTTTGCGTGTTGCGTTCGTGATTTTTTTTTTTAAATAAGTGCTTTCCTTTTTAGTGGAATGGCAGACGAGGGCCAATTGAGTGGCCCTCCAGGTTCCCAGACCTTACATTTTTTAATCATATTTTATGGGATTATTTGTAGTCATGTCCATAAAAGTCTATGTCAATACACCTCAAAATCTAGAGGATGTATAAATCGAATTGGTGATGAAATAAGAAATGATTCACGAGGTTCTAGAGTAAAGTCGAAAGTTGCAACTTTTCTATTTTTTTAAGTGGAAAGCCATTTTCCTTTCAGCAAAAAGAAAGCCATAGAAAAATATTCAAGCAATAAAATTCAACTGGGAGTTTTAGTAGAACAGCACATAAAAAATATTTTCTAAATGAAAAGTGCATAAGTAATTTTGAAAATGACATCATTGCATTTTTCTTAAATGAATAGGTATGCCAATTTTAAACATTGAAACACAAAATTAAATTTTAAAGGATTGTTGAAAATAGGTCAGTTTAAAACATTGTTTTAAATAGAAGTCTACATTTTCTTTCTATTATCTGAATTTCCGAACAACTATCTTTTTGCAGAAAACTTTGAGAAAATAATGAAGTTGCAAAATGCTAAAGTTTCCAATTTACCGGAAATTTTTATAACCGGTAAATCGGTAAATGAAAATGTAAATAACCGATTAACCGGTATTTTTTACTCACCCAATCTTAAACTCAAAAAACTGTTTGTAAAATTGTTTTTTGCCATCAAATATCCTATTTTATATGGAGTATCGCGTATATTATACATATTTTACTATTTATGATAAGTTTGTTTACCAATTATATTTCTCATATAGAGCATCGAAACCCTTGTTCTTTTGGTAGAGTTTCATATGGATTTAAAATGTACAATAATATACACGGCAATTGATCTAAAACAACAAAGTTTCTTCTAGCCATAAACTGTGCATATAAAATTAAAATATCTACCCTTATCATCAGGAGTTTAAAAGTAAATAAAATATAATTTTAATATAATATGCTATTTATTCTCAATAATTGTTAAATATTTATTTCATTCTTTCTTTTTTACAATTTGAATGTATTATTCTGCCTTGTTGCACACATTGCAATACGTGTTGTACAGTGTACTTACTTTTCGTCCTTTATTAGCTTTACCGATCATTTGACATGAATCTGAAAATAGGCTGAAAAAATTTGTAAGGTATTAAAACGTGAACTTTTTATTAAAACCGGAAAAAGCATTTCGTACTAGATCCAAAACCGCTGCCCAAGGAATCACTACTTCCACATCCAAATTCTCTATCAAAGTCACTCACAACGAAAAAACTTTGTATGTGGAAGTAATTGCTTATGGAACTTTAATAATATAATATTTGAATCCTCTACCCCAAAAACCCATAAAACGATACCTCACATCGGCAGTGGGGTGGGGGTGGTGATGGGGGGGGGGGGTGGTAGTGGAGATGGATGAAGTAAAAAATATTTTGAGATTTCTGGTTCTTGTACATACACTAAATCACAATTTTTTTGCATCCCCTTTAATAATGGGGTGAAGGCTCGGGTGGGGGTGGTAATGGGGGTGGCTAAATTTTTTGAGACCTTAGCTTCTCTTGTATATATTAAATTCCTATTTTTATGGACTTTTACCTGCTTGACGGAACAAGATGAAAATATAATCTAGTTCCAGATCTCGTTAAAGTACATATGTGTACCAAATTTCAAGTCAATATCTCAAACGGTTCCAGAGTAAACGTGCGCACAAAAAAAGTTACACAGTCTGACAGACAGACAGAATTTTTTTTTCGTTCGAACTTAAAATCTCGACGTTTCATGGCATTTTAAGCCTATTTGAACCGAGATATGACCGTAATAAATTTTTGGAATTTCGTAAAACTTGAGGAATTTCACCTTTCGCCATATACAGTTTTAAGGCACTTAAACAAACAATAATGTTGTATTTTTTAAAATGCCTAAAACCCCATCGAAATCGAGCAACATGAGGAGCAATATAACTGTCAAATTAAAGTACAGTGTATTATTTTCAAACATCTTTGTTGCATTTTATTTTATTGCCATTTCCTTTGGGTGAGGCCCTACTATAAAGAAATCTTTCGAAGTTTATTATCTCGGGCCATATGTTTGGATTTTTACATTTTTGTTAATGTGATTTCCTCGTAAAAAATATTTTTAAAAGATGTATACTGTGAAATCGTGTCGTGTTCAGAATACGTATATACGCTTCCTCGACTGACACTCCAGTTTATTTCCTCATTGCGTGTTGAAGGCTGCAAGTGGCGAAGAAAACTAGTGTTAAAATTAGTTATTTCGTCCCAATATGAAGAAAAAATCTTTTTTCTAAAGAAAGTGTTTTAAATGGACAATTTTTTCACTAAATTTAATATTGAAATATCGAAAATCCCTATATAGTTTAAAGTGCAATTTTTTTCTGAAGCAAGTGGTCTAGACGGACGAAAAAAATGAGCATCTAGGTCATACTATATATTGACGAATATATTTTTTTAATTATTGACTGCTTACATTAACAAAATTACGTGACGAGTTTATAAACAAATTTGAAGAAGCATATTGTATTGGTCATAACTTCTTTATTTCTTATGCTGTAGCGTTAATCATTTGGAAGCCTAATTAATAGTCTTTCATTTTGACGCTTACTATTTTTGACATAGATGCCATAGTCTCTGAGATATTTAACGTTTAAACTAAATTCTTCGTCTTATAAACGTTCGGATGCCATCTTTATTCTAAAAAATTATAAAAAAACAAAATTCATCTTCATTTTAGTAGCTTTCCTATTTGTTCCTAGCATGTTTTCTCTCAATGTGATACTTTTCGAGTTATTTGACGAAAACCATTTTTAAATACCTTATTTTCCAAGCTAAAATCCCAATTTTCAAGTTGTTAAAACTTAAAGGCTATCGATTTATATGAAAAGTTGCATAGAGCATTTTCTTCTCTGAAATTGGCATGGCATCCACCCCCCCGATAAATTAGCAAGTCCCCTCTTAATATTGAAACTCTCACTTGATGCATTTACCACTAAGTTGCCAAAAAGGAACGAAATCTAAGTCATATGACATTATTTCGAAATTAAAACCTCTATTTACTGTACTATTACTATTACATACGGTAACCCTGAATCTTAACTTTAATATATATGGTTGAGTTTGTACAATTACTTTAATTATAACAAAAGGTTAAATTATTACGATACCATTCTACTCGATTTTATTTACACCTTTTCAGAAAAATATACATACCTACCTGCCCATATGGACCTTTAGCTCTTAAATTTGTTAATGCAGCTAAATAGGTTGTTTTCAAAGTTATCCCATTCTCTAGTCTATAAAAGGGACAAGTGCCCTGTAATAAATAGTTAAATTAGTTACGGTTCAAATGAGTCGGTGCATCAATGTTTTGTCAATTTTCAATTCATGGAGTTATATTATAAAGTATGGTTTAAAGTGAGAAATAATGTAAACATCTATCTACAAAATGTTGCGTGCAGGGAAGGGAATTTTTTTGGTTAATTTGTGGGTACAAGTATTAGGAAAGCGATTATTAGGAGACATAGGTACGAGAATATTGTCGAGTGCCACGTTTTTATGATAGTTATAATAGTAAATGATGTTATTCTATCCTGGTTAAGAAGTAGCCCTATTTTTGTACCTATTTATCTGGGAGAAATGATCAACATATTTAGGATAAAGGAAGTAAAGTGCAATACAATGATGCAAAGGTTTTGTTTGATAACTGGCGTACGCACCTGTAGTTCGGTGGCAATAATCGCCGGCTGATGCAATTTAGAGCTTAGAATTAATGTTACAGGGAGGCAAGGTATCCTGCCCTTCTAAGCCAAATAGGTGTTTCTGTTATTTATGAATTGCAAAGTAATAAAACATTTTTATGGTTTTTGTGGTATACACAGTAAAAATTGAGATAACAATTGACATGGAAATTAATGGTCAAGACAATTCAGTTTATGCAAGCATAAAATGTTATTTTATTGTTTGATATTAATCAAAAAACACTTTTAGTTCAGGAAAATTAGTTTTAAAAGCCAAAAAAAAATTCCTTGCTGCAATTTTTCTCATGAAAGGTGTACTTATTTATTTAATTGCATTTTAAGAATCTGGTGAGTGCTAGTAAATGACAATGCAGTTTATATGCAAATTACATTTTTAAACGGGACAACCTGGTCTTACTAGCCAAACAACATATGATCCAACTCTCAGTTATTGCCTGTGTTTATTTTCAAAAAAATATATTCTTTTATTTTCTCTTTTAATTACAAATTTATTTCAAAGAAAAATAAGACATTATGCACATCATTTCTTTCGAAATTTAAAGGTCTAATTATATAGTAGATTGTCCCATTGGGGTTTCATTTTAAAAAAAATTTTCGTTGAAAAGCTAATATCGTTGGTCTTAATGAAAAATAAATCGTGATTAATCTTAGTATGTTCAGAGATAATATTTTACATGTGCCTTCAGACCAGTTTTTAACAATTTTAACCAAGTCGCGGCCTTCTACGATTAACACTAAAAATAGAAAAATTGTTATTGAACTAATTCTGATAGTGCAGTTGAATTGATATTTTTCGGAGACAACATTCCACCTGAAATTTTTTAAATAAATTTTTTTAATAATTATTCTGATTTATTATTTCAGCACTAAAATATACCTATACGTGT
This sequence comes from Rutpela maculata, assembly GCA_936432065.2. NCBI lineage: Eukaryota > Metazoa > Arthropoda > Insecta > Coleoptera > Cerambycidae > Rutpela > Rutpela maculata. The sequence continues at coordinate 82,456,001 of OW386290.2, forward strand.
GTCCACGTATTGACGCAACAAGAGGAAATACTTATTTATTAATCGAAAATAGGTAATTCTACTACGAAATTTTGCTTCTCTTTAAAAGCGAGCTAATATAATCAAAAGTCTACAAATATATATCAGGTGCTTAAACACATGGGAAATGTAAAATTATGTCAAGAGATTTTTCACTTTAAAGCAAAACTTATTGCAAACAGTTGTTTGAATGGTTAAAACAAACCTCGATGCTAAATTTCAATGAATTTAAAAAAAATGTAATTTTTAAAAATATGTCGGTTTTTAATCAAATAAAATTTTTAAATTGATAATTTTATTTTCGGGTTTTTACTTAAAATAAAAAATGTATTTCGGCTGAAATTGACGTTTTTATATGAAAAAATTACATTAAAAAAAACAATATAATGTTGTAAGTATATCGAGTAATATTTCAAGTCATTTAACCTAATAACATTTTGCTGCAAAATGAAGAATATAGGGATACTTTTCTTCTGAGCTACTTTTTACTATTTCCGTTTTTTTTTTAAGCATCTGTTACATATTTTGTGATTTTTTATCGTTTTATTGCTTTTAGAGAGTAAAATTTCTTATAAGGACTTAATTTTAAAATAAAGAAATTTTTCCTCTTCTTGCGTTCATTCGTGGAAGCACTCGCCGCGCACCAGTGCGCAGTGGGACTATTGTGCCACCCAAATCTCTCTACTGGTCATCAAGTTAAAGTTATCAGAAACTTTTCTTTTAACGTTCGTTTTGAAGATCCTATCAATTTGTCGAGCCTGACTTTTTATTTTTAGCTATAATTTCTTACAATTTTGACCTAAAATTGAATTTTTACTAAAAAATATCGTTTTTTTTTCAAATATATAAAGATTCGCACAATTTTAATTTTAAATCTGTACAAATATATAATCGATCTGCCAAAGCAGATTTTTCATTTCCTTCTTTTATTGTTGACAGCTGATAAAAATCGCTGTCAAATTTAAAAATGTACAATTGCGTCTCATTATTTTTGAAAATAATGAGAGTTTTCATAGAAGAAGACATATACAGTATTTAAAAACTTTCTAGTTCCACAATTGATATTAAAATAAAGTTTTCATTTTTGGCGACTGTCAAAATTTCTCTGAACTTAATAAAAATGCCATTTAATAACACAGTCTACAAAAAAAAGGTCTTGTTCTAAGGTTCTTATTCAACTTTTCTGAAGTATTTTGACGCGCTGAAGTGAAATTTTAGACAATTTTTTTTTATCGTGTCAGTTTTCCTGTACCATCCCGTTCATACGATAAAAAGGACAAAAAGGACAAAAGAAAGGTTCTTATTCAACTTCTTCTGAAATATTTTGACGAGTTGAAGCCAATTTTGGACACTCATTTTTTTTTCCGTCAGGTCAGTTTCCCTATAACACGTTTATCCCCTAATTTTTTTTTTTTTTTTGGTGCAAAATTAGTTTCAGCGCGTCCAAATACTAGTTAGGTGAGGAGCTTATCTTGCCCTTTCTAGGGAATAATTGGGGTGGTAGAGGGAACTGACTGAAAAAATTTTTTTGTCCATTATGAGCTTCAGCGTCTCAAAATATTTCAGGGAAGTTAGATCAGAACCTTAGGACAAGACTTTTTTTTTTTTTTTTTTTTTTTTTTTTTTTTTTTTTTTTTTTTTAGACCTGTGTCATTAAACGGCATATTCATTAAGTTGACAGACATTTTGGCAGCTGCCAAAAGTGAAAACTTTATGTTAATATCAATTATGGAACTAGAACATTGTAAAACACTTTATATATCTGTTTCTAAGAAAACTCACATTATTTTCAAAATTACGAAAGAAACACTTGTAAATTTTTAAACTTGACAGCGATTTTGGCAACTGTCAAGAAAAAAAAAAGAAATAAAAAATCTAGTTGGCAGATCGATTATGTATTTGTAAAGCAAAGATTTAAACCTAAAATTTTGCCAATCTTTATATATTTATGACCTGTAGACTGATTTTAATCGGAAAAAACGATATCTTCTAGTACAAATGAAATTTTAGATCAACATTATAAAAATAATAGCTACAAATAAAAAATCCAGCTCGACAGATTGATAGAGAATTTCAAAAAGAACATTAAAAATAAAGTTTCTGATAACTTTAACTTGACGACCTGTAGAGTGATTTGGATGGCATAATATGGTTTCGTCCCATTGTGCGATGTGTCTCTTATTTTTCATTTTAGAACAAAACGTTACTAGGAAAAATTATTTAAAATATTTAAGTAAGCCTTGATACTAATTTCATTTATTTTTTTAAACGTTTTTTATAAAAAGATATCTTGCTGAAGTTAATTTTTAATTCCTAGATTAAACAAAAATTAGAAAATAATATAGATAAAAATCAAATTTAATTAAAAAGAAATAAAACTTTTATTCAAAAAAATATATATATAATTTGATAGACTTTTTTAACATCTGAAATTACATTTTCTAATAACGTAGGTATTGCTCGAAAGTGAAATATAAGCATAGTTTAGTTATCTTTTGACTTACTTTTACATTTTTCATGTTTTTAAAGACCTGCAACATATTTCTAGACTGCTGACTATATTAACTTGCTTTTAAAGATAAGCAAAATTTTTTCTGAACAATGATTTATTTATCTTTGAAAAATCTTGTTATGTTATATTTCAGAGAAGTGAACGTACAAAACAAAAAAAATATATTAAAATCAAACAAGAGGTTTAGAAAAAAAAAAACAGCTTCAAACTTAAGGCAAATTTTCGGTGGTTCGATAATTTTGTTCGTATTTCATGTTAGAAAGTTTTTTAAAAGTGTTATACCAACTCATCCAACTTCCAATATTTTTAATATTAAATATCTGTAATATAATAAGCATATATTTGTTTTCATTATCTTTAATCTTAAACCTACTTCCATTTAATATACATCATCTTTATTAGGTGGTTTCATAGTCTAAAATATTTAAAAAATACTTTGACAAACACTGCTGCCAAATCTCAGTTTAGAAGATTTAATTTAAAGATATAAAGGTTTAAAGGAATAAATTAGGACAAAAATTGTAATTTCAAAATATTGTATGAGGTATTCCAATATCTGAAGTATAATATATCACTTCCTTAAGATCATAAATGTTTTGAAATCCCATCGGATATTTCTCAAATAACCACACCAACAGACATGAAAGTTATAACCTTTCAAACATCCTTTGCACTAAGTTTTGGGGTTATATTAATAATGAATGATATATTAATGAATTTGTTTTACACATATTCATTTATAAAATTCTGATATCAGTTAAAAATTGTGACTTTTCAAGCAATAATAGCCCAATGATACTATAAAGATGTGTAGAAGTTGCAATCGGTAGTTGACTACGAATACTTATTTGATTAATATTTTGCTCGATATTATGGACTTCAAATTACGTGGTGCCAATGAGATTAATCATAAAAGATTAAAATTGGTACATTAAAGAAAAGAAAACGCAGTGGTATTGCACTTCAAAATTTTTTATGCATTGTTCTATGAATGCTCCATAGCATAGTTAAAATTTTGTAGCTTAAATATCTTTTCCATTGCCTTCGGTCTATTGAGACATGGTTGTAATTCTATTTTTTCTCAGCCGATCTTAAATTTGAAAAAAAAGACTGTAAAGAAAATTGAATTTCCCATCGGAATTATAAAAAATAGTTACCTACCAAAAGTGCACCATGTCAAAAGTAGTACATTAATTCTATACCTTAATTAACAATAAATACACGTTCGCGTAAATACGAATGTGAACAAATTAGTGCGAGTAATATATTTGTGAGCTTCTAGAAAAAGGAATACAGTAAAAAATTTAGAAATACATACTTATGTTGTGCTTGGATTAATTTGTATAGAAATGTCCAATGCATTTAAAAATCAAGAAAGCAAAAAATCTATTTTTAGCCCTTCAGGTAGGTCCGTTCTCGCGTAACCACTTACAAATAGTTTCCTAAACAACCGACCATACAACAAGTAAAAGGGACTATTGTAAAAACTAAGACCGGATATTGTAACATGTGGCAGAACGCGCGCCAAAATATCAAGCGAAATAGAGGAATGTTTTATTGTTAAATTGCGTAGAAGCTAATATATCGTACTTAAATTGTGACAGGTATATAGCCAGCTCACTTCGATGAAATTTGGTTGTTTTAAAAGTACAATCGACCCATTATTGTTTGTTTAAGAGAAACTAGAATAATTGAAGATATTTTTAATTTTGATATTTGTGTATAAAACTACAAAATGTATCTATGCACTTCTCTTATCTGGCATACAAATATGTAATTTGTACAAACAAAATTGTTAAAGACGAATCCGATATCAATCAATTAATTAATTGCGTACATCGTATATAAAAAACCTTATCTATAATGCAAAATTAATTTTCTGGTAAAACACGCATTTCTTGCATCGATCGCATATGCTATTACTTTTTGCTTAATTAAAAAATCAGCGTTCGTTGTACAAGATCTATATCACTAAACCACTGCCTAAGGAGTCACTACTTCCACATCCAGATTTCCTATCCAAGTCTCTTACATCGAAAACAGATTCTGAACTATATTTGCACTCCACTATGTAGAAGTAATTGTTTATATAACTTTCAAAATATAATATTTGAAATCATCTACTCCAAAAACCCATAAAACGATATGCCACGTCGCGGTCGGTGGTGGATAAATATCAAAAAATGTTGAGATCTTGGCGTCTCATACATACACTATCACAATTTTATGAACTTGTTTGCTTTACTTATTTACACACATTTACTCCCACTTATCCCTTCAACGGAATAAAAATATAAATCTAGTTCTAGATCTCGTTATAATACACAGTTGTACCAAATTTCAAATCAATATCATAAACGGTTCCAGACAGACCGACAGAAAGACAGACAGAATCTTTGTTTTGCTCAAACTTAAAATCTCGAACATTTTAAGCCTATTTGAGCAAAAAAAATGTATTTTTTTACCATTACTACTTCCACTCTACTACGTGGATGTGAAGGTAAAAATACAGACAGACCTTTAGACAAATTTGTTTTTTACTCAAACTTAAAATCGCAATGTTTTATAACATTCTAAACCCATTAAAACAAAAACAAAAACAAAATCAATTTTCTTTTTCCGTTACTGTACTTACTTCACTACGTGGATGTGGAAGTAAAAGCCAAATTCATCCTCAGTTTATAGGCACTTTTGTTGGTCTCTGAATAGTCCAGTCAACGAGGGTTTCAACCTCTAATTTGAGTGCTAATGAATGGATTTTGATGAAATCTTGTGCATTGTGTTTATAATGACGTTAACAAAAAAATTGAAAAAAAAATTTGAGTAGAAAATGATCGAAACGGGTAGAAAACATGAAAACACGAAACTTTTTATCACGAGTTCCGTAACTTGTAGAATTAGGTCAAAAATGAAGAAAAAAATAATATTACTAAACATATTTACTTTTTTTGGCCCAAAATAAGATGTTTTTACTGTTGCGAACTTTTTTGAAAAATGCATATTTTTCGAGATATGGCCACTCTAAAATTCCAAAAAAGTGGGGGAAGGGAAATGTAAAAATTTAAAAAAAGATCTGAAAAAATTCAGGTGAATGTATCATCGAAATACAGGATTTTTTTATTTGCAACTTTTCTCTAAAGTGCGTTTTCAGCGAGTTTTTACGGAAAAACATGAAAAACTACCCCCTTCTTTGCAGTTGTGGCGCTTTAAAAATATGTAATTTAAAAATTTGAGAGAATTCAGACGTATGAATTGAAGCCTTCTAAACATTTTTTGTCTCTTGGAATTTTTTTGCAACTTGCTAATTTTCCGCGTTACAAGTTTCACGATAAACAATGTACTACATTTTTTTCTCATTTTCAATTTAAAAATTATATTTAACTTTAAAAATGGTATAACTATATAGGTTTCATATTTTTTTATTTATGATAATGTAAGTATATAAATCACATAAATCATTTTTCGACTTTTCGCGTAAAAAATGTAGTACATTATTTATCGTGAAAAACTGCCTGTAACTCGGAAAATTAGCAAGTTACAAAAAAAAACCAAGAGACAAAAAATGTTTAGAAAACCTCAATGCATCCTTCTAAAATTATTAAATTACATATTTTTGAAGAGCTACAATTTCCAAGAGAACGGTAGTTTTTCATATTTTTCCGGAAAAAACTCAGTGAAAACGCACTTTAAAAAAGTCTTGTATTCACCTGAATTTTTCAGATTTTTTTTTCAAGTTTTGCATTTCCCTTCCCCCACTTTTAGGAATTTTCGAGTGGCTATATCTCGAAAAAGATGCATTTTTCGAAAAAATTCACAAGAGCAGAAACATCTTATTTTGGGCCAAAAAAGGTAAATAAAATGGTATAACTATATAGGTTTCATAAAAATTTTTTTTCATTTTTGACCTAATTTTACAAGTTACGGAACTCGTTATTAAAGGGATATTTTCTAACCTGTCCGATCATTTCCCACTCTAATCTTTTTTTTTAACTTTTTTATTAGCGTCATTACAAACACATTGCACACGGTTTTATTAAAATCTATTCATTAGCACTCAAATTAGAAATTTTGGACATTTTAGCGCTCTGTTGACTGGACTAAGAGCATTTGCTCGCAAAATGTAATACTTTTCGAGTTACTCGGCGACAATCGTTTTATGATATCTGTTTTCTCAAGTTAAAATCGCAATTTTCAAGTCGTTATGACTTCAATTCAATTTATATGAAAAATTGTATAGATTCTTTTTTTTTTAAATTCGATTCTCTTTCAGTTACAATAGTTATATTTTTTGTGCAACACCATGAAAATGAGTGGCCTCCAAAATTTTATAAAATGGCAAGTCCCTGCACAATATAGAAACGTTTACTTCATGGATTTCCTATTAAATTATAAAAATAAATTTGTAAAGGTATTTACACAAACCTTCCTTTTCTGTTTGGAAATCTTTATTTACAAATTATTTTTTCTGTTGGATAACCACACTGCATATTATTTATACTTTTATAAAAACTATATTAGATTTTTTTCTTGACAATAGTGACAACTACATTTCAAATATCCTTTCCCTCTGTCGTTTCGTCTTATTTTCAAAGTAACCAGTCTGTATCTTTTTCACTAAAAGTATATCCGTTTTCATCCTCGATAATCGTGTCAACCACAGTCCTAATATTATTTCCTTTGTAGTGTCCTAATTATTTTTTAGAGTAACCATCCTGTATATTTTTCATACTTTTCTACTTTGACATTTATGTTAACATGCGAAATATTTGCGCCACATTTTTCTTTCATAATTTTTTAGGGTCACCACCACTTTTTCGTTTTCATTTTCATTTTTCTCATTGATCTGTTAACTAACTACATGCGAAATATTATTGTTCTCCGACATAATTTTTTTAATTATTTTTTTTTTAGGGCGACCATCTTCTATATTTTCATATTTCTCTTTTTTGGTAGTTGTGCTAACTGCATGTGAAATATTATATTTTTTGCATATTTTTCTTTGACGTGCGAAATATTATTGCCCTCCGTAAATTTTTGTAGAGTTACCACCCTGTATATTTTTCATATTTTTCTTCCTTGACAGTTGTATTAACTACATGAAAAATATTACTGTCATTCGTCACATTTTTTCTTCATTATTTTTTTAGGTGTCCACCATGTTTATTATTTACTGGAAATATATTCTTCGTTGGCAGTAGCATCAACAAACGACTAAATATTGTTCTTCTCCATCAAATAGTTTTTTAGATTTAGCGCCAACAGACTGACACCAAACCGACAGGCAAACAAACTGGTGGAATTAAATGGCTCTAATTGTCCTAATCTACATAAACGCGGATATCCAGAAATTCTCGGAGGATGATTTTTTTACGATTATAATTACTATAATGTACAGTGTTACGAATTTTTCACATTCTGATTTTTTAGCTATTTAATTTAATTTTTAAATATGTTAAAATGTTTAAACATATAGTGGAGTTCACTAAAAATGTAGTATCAGAAAATCGATTGGACCTGACTGAATGTAACATAATTTAAAAATTTTATTTTTAAAAACACAAAAGTTACAGGATGTTTCAAGCCTTTTATGGCATTTGCTATGTCATATACACAAATACACAGTGCATTTTACAGTCACTAAAATTGATATACTAATAAAATGTTTTCATAAATGATTGATTCATCACCACTGAATAATACATAATTCGTTTGTTTTTTTATCAACCTCTGCATCTACTTGTTTTTTTTTGCAAATAATTTTTTTTAGACCTAAATTGGAAGTAAACACAATATCATATGAGTTGACATCAATAACAATTATTTAGCTCACTCTTTGAAATTTATTTCTCATCTCTATATCTACAGTTACGCTACATTATATAGCACGTATTGTGATGCGTTTTAAAAAGACAAGCAAAACAATTGTTTGTTTTTACAGAGCGCGCTTGCAATCCTAAATATATTAACAATATAGTGTATATCTATAGAAAAAGGCCTTCGCAATATATACGGTGCCAAAACGCATATACATATCAAGAATATATAGGGAGCCACTTGCTCACATAAAACATGGAAAATATTGGGTGCTGGAACGTCAATTTAATTTTCGGTGCCACTTCGTAGTTTTACGCGTATATATATATATATATATATATATATATATTTAAAACTGTACGTTCAGGCACCAAATTCAGATATATATGGGCGAAGTGGCACCTATATATACGTTCTGGCACCAGATCGAGGTGCCAGAACATTTTATCGCATATTTGAACGTCTAAACATCATAGTATTATTCCCACAAAATTTCAAGATGGAGCTACTTGGTCCATTTTTCTATAAAAACTGGATTTTGGTTCAACCGTATAATCTGCAGAGGGCGCGCCAACCACTGATATCTAACCGTACTTAGTGGCACCATGCATTTGCGCTTGTTTCCCGAAATATAAAAGGACTTTCTGGCACCTCAAGGTTTCTACGGCTAGTGAATTTTAAATCACATTAGATGGAACAAACAGATCTGTAAAAATGGCACAAAATCCGATACATTTTTCGGGTAATTAATTTAAATTAAATATAATTTGAAAGAAATTAAGGAAACATTCAATTACTTACAGAAACTACATCTAGACGTCGTTCTGAGCATTTGATGTCCAGGTCAGGAGATATAGTATAGAAAAAAGTTACAACGTTTCGTTACAACTTTGCAACTTTTCTAAAATAAAACTATCATTAAAATCGGACAAACGCACAGTGGTCCCAAATTGAGTTTTTTGGTTCAAAAATGGCTAGAGAGCGCAAATCTTACCAGAAAGAAATTACAACAAATCCTCGGTGTCCAAATTTTGAAAAAAATCCTTTTTTATTATATTTAGTTAAAACCCAAAAAAAAATTTCTAGAGAGCGCAAATCTTGTCGGAAATGAACAAATTCTTTTTTAGATTAAATCTTACCGAAATTCCAACAAATCCTCGGAGCCCGAATTGTGAAAAAAAATTCCTTTCTTATTATATTAAGTTAAAGGCCAAAACATTTTTTTGCCTTTAACTTAATATAATAAACAAGGAAATTTTTTTTTAAAATTCGGGCTCAGAGGATTTGTTGGAATTTCGGTAAGCTTTAATTAAAAAAAAATTGTTCATTTCCGATAAGATTTGCGCTCTCTAGCCATTTTCTTTTCTTTTTTTTTGCCTTTAACTTGATATAATAAAGAAGGAATTTTTTTTTTCAAAATTCGGGCTCCGAGGATTTATTGCAATTTCTTTAAGTTTTAATTTAAAAAAAATTCGTTCATTTCCGACAAGATTTGCGCTCTCTAGCCATTTTTGAACCAAAAAACTCAATTTGGGACCACTGTGAAACGGTTTAGAAATAAATTGACTTCAAATCATGACAAATTTTGAATGATGCGATCATTTTGTCCGTGGGTGTATTATATAAAACATTACACAGAATATTAAAAATTATAAAGAAATCACAGTATATTATATTTATGATACATGCCCCCTAATCATCGTTTTCTTAATGCCTGTGTCCACAAAATAGCCGTAGTTAACATTATTTCTCGCTTTGAAATCTACAAACCCCTTTATCGTATTATAACTTTGTGAATTGCCTATTGAGGTCAACTTCCTGGGCAGGTAAAAAATATGTGATGACTTCCCTTAATTTGTATCTAATATTTGCTGATTTATTTACTATTGTTTCGCTATTTTTAATGTAATTAAAAAACTTTAACTCTACTTTCAGCGTATTCTATACAAGGTGTCCGAAAATATCGGTGACAAACTTCTGGTCAGATTATGTCCACAAAAATATGAAAAAAAGTGCCGCAATTTTAATAAACAAGTAAAATTGAAAATGTTTAAAAACCCCCGATTAATGTATCTAATCGTACCAGTTTCATATGACCGAATCGAAATGAGGCCTAAATCATGTTCGGCTACCATAATTGTCTGCACATTTTCAATTTTACTTCAATCGGATAATTTCTAGAGAAGTTCAACATGGCGAATTCAAGATGGCGACCAAACATCAAAATCTAATATGGCCTATAACCTTTTCGACAAATAAAAAAAACTGCATCAAAATCGGATCACCCGTTGAAGAGATATGAAGCCACAGACAGACAGACAGACATACAAATATACGCGTCAAACTTATAACACCTCTCTTTTAGGGTCGGGGGTTAAAAAGGTCCTCTTTCATTTTACTCGAAAAATCGTTTTAATGAGAAAACAGGAAGTGAATAAAACATCCCTGCTTCAAGTTTTTACGCAACAATTAAGTGAAGTAAAGTAATAATAATCTCATTGTTAATTAATTTCCATTGCCATTATTTAATTGAAAGAAAATGAAAATGGCAGAATACCAGTTTTTGGCTTCCATTTTCAAAGGGCTGTAGGTCCATAAGGAAGCATTAGCTGAGATATTTATAAAAATTTTCTTTCATATTTTTGCATGTAGAATCGGCACCAGACCAGTATTACCGGACACCCTGTTTAGTCAAAGAACGACACATGCTGTGTGACGCTCAAACACATAAAAACAGATAGTTAATTCTTATGTAAAGATACATCACATAACATATTTTTGAGGTCGCGCTTTGAATGGGAATTGGCAAATTTACGCATTTGGGGCCATCCATAAATGACGTCACGTTCCAGGGGGGGAGGGGGTTCGTAATTACGTGACTAAGTGTGATAAGGGGGAGAGGAGGTGTCTGATTCAGTGTGACGTAATGAATGAATGGTGAAGAATCAAGAAAAGAAAAATATTGTAATTTTTTTTTATTTTTATTAGTATTGCGCCCTGGATTTCCACTAGCACCCCCCATGAGGCGGTAAAAAATTTTTTTTGGATTTTTACTACCACCTCCCCCATGAGGTGAAAAATATCGTGAATAATAAATAACAGAATCGAAAAAAAACATAAGGGGGGGGTCTCTATAAGCGTGACGTAATTTTCTTGTGGGGGGTCTAACACAGCGTGACAAAACGTGACAATGGGGGGAGGGTGACAATGGGGGGATATTATAATATCTCAAAAATTGGCGTGACGTCATATATGGATGGCCCCTTTTTTATGTTGAAGCTCCTCTATATCTGTCGTTCATAATAGTAAAAATTTGATATTTTAGTATTACTATTTAGTATTATTTTAGGCTTACCTTTCTTTTCCAATGGTGTATGCAAAAAGTAAATTTGTCTTGAAGATATGACTGAATAAGAAATTAATATTAATGGAAGCGTTCTCACTTTTGTGTAGTTATAGCGGAAAATGTGATCGAATTAACTTTTATTTTTCAAAATAACTGCATACTGTAACCAAGTATCTGATGGAATGGGTAAATATTTTATTTGTAGTGTTTTTATATATACTATTCACTGTAAACATTACAAGAAGTGTAGCAAAGGTTTTGAAACATATTCGAGTCCCGGACGGCATTTATTTAAACAAGTGTTCAAAATTGTGTTTTTTCGCAGTTTTTAAACATCTCCAGTTATATAGGTCGTATCGTAATAAATAAAAACTGGAATGTCCGTTATGAAATTGCTAATAGAACTCGATGAGCCCGAATTTCTTCGTCAATTTGTTAAGTTGCAAAGAATTTAAACAAGATAATTTTTAAGCAATTGATGATAATTTACGTAATAATGCATATATTTTTACTCTCCATTATTATATTTCTAACGGAAATAAATCATCTTGTCAAAATTTAAGTAAAAAAAATAATGAACAAAAGAATAGCAAAGTAGTCAATTAAATCGTCAATTATTTAAGTAGACGAGTCGTAGAACAACAACATATTTCTTTCATGTAATTTTTAATTGTACTGAAAAAAACTATATTTTAAACAAATGCATATTTTCGCGCAAACAAAATTTTTTATCTCTGCTCCCAATGGGCATTGAAAAAAAAAACTATTTTTTTAATTGTTTCTTTTTGTATATTTTTGATGCATAATAATAACTTTCATTTTCGAATAGGGTTTTGATTTGTTTAAAAAAGATAATTTAAAGAAAAACCAAAAAATGGCTTTAAATATTTCAAAAAATAATGTATGTTATTAAGCCTAATAAAAAGTAGGTACATGAAAAAACCTACATTGTAACAAAACAATTTTCGACAGCTATTTTTTTAAGCGTTCACCTTGCTAATATGCCATGATGACTTAGCTCAACTAGAATTTCGCTGAAAAGTATGCATTATTACTTAAGTCGCCGTCAATTGTTTAAAGGCTATCGATCTTAATTGTCTTAATTTTTTTCGACAAATCGACGAGAAGGGTTCGGCATATCTAGTTTTCGCCGCAATTTCATAATGAACATTCTAATTTGTTGTTTATTGCTAAGGTAGCTAAGAAAAAAAATTCAACTTTAAACATTGTTTTGTTTACTCAAATACCTTCCTGAATTCAAAACTTTTTGTTACACCAAACAAGGTTTTTATGTAGTATTTTTTCTGAAAAGCGCTTAAATAAAATTTTCTTGTATGGCATCGTTATCGATCCTAATTTAACCTTTTGTTACACTGTAATAATTAACCAAGTTTTTAAAGTTATTTGAATGTATTTTATGAGTGCCATTTTTAAGAAAATGCCATTTAAATCTCAAATTTAAATGTACAAAAGCGTACCCAACATTTCAATGTGTATGCATAATTTCACATTCGGTCTCTTCTTTGTTTTATTTTGAGGAAATGCTTGCCCTGTATGACTGATATGCTCTAATTGCAATGAGAACTATTCTACTAAGCTATCTTACAAATGTTTGAAAGTTGAAATAAAAATTTTCAGTCTAACTGAAGTCATCGTGTTTGTTTTAGCATTCGATAGCACACGAATAAAACTTTCATTACTTTTGTAATAGTCTTATTAAAAACACCTCAATAAAGTTAAATTGATAGATCCTTAAATCTACGTAAAAGTACTTTCGACCTTTAGAGATACACTTTATATTATATAGTTTTGATACCCTGTACATCTACATATTTTTTTATAGTAATATTTTGCTTTCAAATTATAATAAACACAGTTTATGTAAAACATGATCATTTGTACGTCTCTGGCTATCGCCCTGTATGGCGGATATGGCCCAATTTCAACAGGGAGTATTTTACCATACTATTTCACATACACGCCAAAGAAATAATTATTTTAAGTCTATAGAAGTTATCGTGTTTACACACACACACACACACACACACACACACACACATTCGATAATTGAGTTCAACCTGTTATGGAACGGATTTCTGTACGTTTTTTTTTTTCTACTATGATTATTACAAATTTTTGTTCGGTTATAATATACCTATTTGATTAAATCAAACAGGTATAATAACAAAGTAATGTGCATAGGGATTTAATAGCAAAATTCATTTCATAAATGAGTTCATAAAATCGGACTTTTAGGGCCAATAAAATCATAAATTCATTTTCTATGCTATGCTTTAAGCTGTTCAATTGTCAACAGAAAAGGTTAGCAAACATAATATTTTACAATTACAGCAGTATCCAAGTAGAAGGATGCTCTTAAAAATAAAGCTAACCATTGCCCGTCGGGAAGAGCGCGAAAAGCCTTCCACTCAATACTGAAGTATAACCAGATGGGACCTTCACTACTTATTAAAGCATGTTATTTTACATAGGACTAGGAAATCAAAATTGACGACACTCTCCACTGGTCGATACCGAAGATATAACAAAAAAACTAATGAAAATGAAATTTAGAAATTTAAGTTTCAATCAGGTTAGAACTACAACAGATAAAAATAAAATTGTTGTTTGGTTTTGAAGTAAACCTTGCTTTTTAATTTGAAGTACTATTTATTTCAATAATAAAAAAATTAACATAAAAACCTGGCAAAATTCTAAAGGATACCCAAATCAGCAACATTTTTCTAATTATTAACTGGTCATAACTCGCTTATACAAATGAGATATTCAATTATCTCTTTCACCAAAAACTGCCATATTTAATAGGCTTCATTTTGTCTCGATTAATGCTAGATCTAATTTTTTAACCAAAAGCGCTACAGCCCTTTAAACATAACGAAGCACATTACGGCGACGAAGACGCGAGGCTTCCTCTCACTCCCGCTACTATCTCGGCCCATCAAGAATAGACTGCTGGCCTCATTATTATTGTCTGAATAAGTATTAATAAGTATATACTATTTGATTTACATTTAGGCTATTACAATTTGTATATATTGTAGATTAATTAATAATAAAAACTACCTGTTTGTGAAAGAAAAGATGCTATTTCATTAAAATTTTTATAAAACAAAGTGGTGGCACTTATTTGCACACCCTTCGATACCGATTTCATTATTCTTGTCGGACATCTTTTTATAATAAGAATAAAATTAGCAGAGACAATACTTATTGTCTCTGATATTAGTAATGCGATAAAAAATACAAGTAAACTTTCATGTAGTTTAATAAGGAAGAAAAAAATCAGTTTAAAATAAAATGACATTGTCTGATTTGCGGAAAATCCAGAAAAATTAAGAATAAATTAAGAAAATTTTAGATGGCAATTTGTACAGGAACGGGTGCGGAAACTAGAAAAAAAAAATATGTATTAAAGCTGCAAAATGGCTCATTGCGATACAGAAGTACAAGGCAGGTTTCACTTTTATTTAAATTTATTTGGGCTGATGGAAATTATCATAAAATTTGTTGTGCAAAATATATTAGCAAAAAAAATTTAAATGTGTACAAACTAAACCACTGAAAGAAAATAATGAATTTAAAGTAGCGTTAAACTTTTTATTTGGGGAACTTGCTGTTTTACAAAAAAGGGATTTCTAAAAAACGTCTTATATATTTGAAGAAATGACGGAAGAAAAATTAGATTATTATAGCAGGGGAAATACAAGAATGAGACTGGAGAAGCATTTAAGCCAAAAAAGTGTTTTGCGAACACAAAAGAAACAACAGTTCATTCAAGTGATAATAAAGCTAAAAAGTCTAACGAATTTTTGTTCTCAGACACAAGTGAATCAGGCGAAGAAAACTTTAGTTCATGAGAATGAATTGACAATTCTTGATAAAGCTGCCGGTATCTTAAGCGAAGCTATAGCTGGATATTTTAAAACTATAAAAAAAACGACTATTAATCAATGTAAACAAGAAGTTTCAGAATTTTTTATAAACATTTATGTCGTGGATACTAAATATGTCAGCATAGACAAATTCGATTTAAACATTATTTCTATAGTAATGCAATTTATATTAATAATTACGAAAAAAAAACAACCAACTTAGGCCATTTTTTTAACTCCTTTACTTATCGTGCCGTTAGAAGAAAAAAAACTTATTGATATGCTTTATTCTTTTGGCTATGATTATTACTACGATGAAATACGGATGTATTTAACATCGTTGGCTCGTCACGTATTAGTAAAAACTACTGACGACATTTTTATTCCACCTGTAGTTCCTCCAGTAAGTTCTGAGAAAAAATCAATTACATTCATCGATATCGGCAATTCTGATCAAAACGAAGACAGGCCAGATGGTAAAAATCCCACTTACTGTTTGGAATGGTATTATTAAAAAAAATAGATATATTTACACAACCATATTTAGATCGTCTATCCAATTTTAACCGATTTTAACCCTTCCAGTTTACATGAAAACAAAAATATAAAATATTATTTTGGGTATTCAGCAGATAACTTTCAAAGAAAACATTCGTTTCTTTCGTATACTATTGGTGCAAGTTTGACCAAAAAAGGAAGATCAACAAGACTCCCCCTACGGTGACTTGTCGACTTCTTTTTTGGTCAGACTTGCACCAATGGTATACGAAAGAAACGAATGTTTTCTTTGAAAGTTATCTGCTGAATACCCAATATAATATTTTTTAACAATGATGTAAGCGGAAATAATAGGTATTTATTTACAAAAATATAGTTATGTACAAAAACCCAACTAATCGTTCAGAGCCTCTACGAGTGAAAACGGCTGGAAATAAAAAAGACTTCGAAATGTCAGTTGATTAATGTTTAAATACACCGACACATAGAAGTGCATTTTTTTAAAATATAAGTTTTAATGTATTTTGCAACACAATTAAGAACTTTTTTTAATTTAAACTTTTTCTTTTGGAATTTATTTTTAATTTTCACAATTGTAGTTATAAACAAATTTTAGTAAGTCTGGATTTTTATGAAATCAAAAACAGTCAGGAATTATGAATGTAAATGAATACACAAACATCTCAAAAAGAGAATGTGATCTACTTGAATTTATGGCCAAGATACGTTAATTTTTGTGTTTTGGTGTCTTACAAATAAAAGAATTGATATTTCTTTTCTTTAAAGTTAATCCCTAATGTTTTGGTCTCACTTTCTAAAATTGTAAACTAATTCCAAAAAATGGTTTAAATGGAGAAAAAAGTGTTTTTCTTATTACCACCATAAAATGCTTGTAAAATCCTCTATGAAAAAAATAATTGCCTTCTTACGAGTCTATATACGCAATTAAGTAATAAGTTATATTTCTAAATCTTTTTAGATCTTTAGTCGTTTAAATAAATATTTTGCGCTATTTGGTCAAAAGTTTAGTTCACCTGCAAATTTTTTAGTTATAATTACAATGTATATTTTTTTAAAATGTCTCCCTGTAAATTCTAGCAGTTTTGGATAAGGAACAGAAAAAATTTTCTAAGAAACTTATTAGATACCTTTCGATTTATGCACAATATTTAAAATACTCTAGTATCTCAAAAACAACTCAGTCTTAGTTCGGACACCTTAAAAAAATGGTCAAGTTTTTCAAGTAAATCTGGAATTAAAAAGTATTTAATGTTTGGTTGATCCATTTAACAAACGAAAAAGTCGTACTCTTTCATGTGCATTTTCAGTGGTAATTAAGTATTACATGATTTTTAAAATTAATTATATTTATATTTATTTATTTGCTTATTTTACTATTTTTATCATGAACAGAGAATAATATTTAGGTATCATGCAAATCACAACTTACACACTTTTTTATTTAATATAAAATTACCTACTTTGTGAATATTGGTGCTTCAATCTGGTCATGGTAATATACACTAGTTAGGTAAAGAGTTTAAAACACTCATTATTGGAGAACTAATCAAAACAACTACTCTTCTAGCTAATACTGACGAAGTGTTGAATTATATGATAGGATTCCTAGCATTTTAAAGCAAAAAATATATGGAAAATATTTATATGATTTATTTAAATTTAGTCATTCACACTATTTTATTTTATATGAAATTATCTACTTTCTCTATATTGGTCACGCTAATGTACTACTTAAGTAAACAGTATAAAACACTCATTATTGGAGAACTAATCCTAACAAATATAGGAACCCTTCTAGCTAATATTGACGAACTATTGAATTATCTATTCCCAGTATTTTACAGCAAGAAAATATATTGAAAATATACTTAAATCATTTATTGAAATTCAGTCATTCACAGCAATTATTGAACCTTACATTTTATTTCACATTTCTATTTTACTCTAGAAAATTAAAAGTTTTTTCGAACTCGTTTGTTTTCATAAGTAGAGTATAGAAATATTCATTCATTATTTACAAGCCTACTCTTGATTTATTTTTGCAATTAATTATATTTTTATTTATTTTTTTATCATGATTAGAAAATATTATACACATCACAACTTACACACTTTTTTATTTAATATGATATTACATACTTTCTGTATATTGGTACCCCAATCCGCTAATTTTTTTTTCAGTATATCAAATTGTTACTTTTTTATTTACATTTATTTAATACTTAAACAATAAAATAACTAATAACCCTCGAGTAATCGTAATAACTAGATTGTGACCAAAAAAATAATAACATGAATAGGAATGTAATAGCAAAATTCAGGTCATATATAAGTGAACAGTAAATAGACAAATAAAGGGCAAAGTTAGAGTACCTGCCCCTCAACATTTGGAAGCAATAAAAAATTCGTCATGCTGAGAGGGAATGCCGATTTCCGTTCAAATGCTCTGGCCATAACCATATAGTAGAGTCAAATTAACCATCCAAATAAGGTAAAGAAATAATTGTCTAGCTGCAACGATTTTATGGTTTTAATTTGCTTTAGGTGTGACAACAAGTGTAATGGGAAGTTTTAGGTTAAATCTGTCCATTACTTCTTATAAATTTAAACAATTTATATGGCAAAGCCAAAATTTTCCGCTATTTTTCTTATTATCTCTGGTCCTAACCGCACTGTAAAAATAAAAATACAAAAATATTCGTAAAAATGTTTTGAATAAAACTAGACCTACAAATAAACTGTCTGATATTTTAAATTGTAAAAGAATAAAAACCGTAAAAATGTTTTGTTTAATTTAAGAAATAAAAATTTCTCTTACACTTTTAATATGGTACTTTTACAATTTTTACTACAGTTTTCTTTTCCCAGTAGCTGGAATATTAATATCACTTAAAATAATCTACACACTTGTCGCTGTACACTTTGACTTGACCCTTTTCATATTGTTTATAATCATTTGTGTTTTCCTTATCCTTTGTGTTTGGACAAATCATCTAACTTATTTGATAATTTGCAGTGCATGTACTGTGCATATATAAGGCATCTGATCTTATAATAAAACTATAGCTAAGCTGTCAATAACCCCTCTCTATATTCTAATTACAGCATTTCGATTTTAATTAAGTTTGTGTTAGTAGTAATACCCTTTAGCGTAGAGATTTTAAAAGAAATTAATTAATATTATTTTTGACAGTGGCATGTGATTTTATTGAGAGAAAAAGATAAAATTTTCAAGAGAGACTGTGGGCGGCAATCTAATAAAAAATTTAACCAAAAGTACTAATTAGCTCGGAAGCAATTAGTATTTGGAGCAACTTTCACTCTTTATTACTTGTATGTCTTTTTATCGATATATTTTAAATCGAAGTTTTAAATTCCATAATCAATAATGACCCGTTACTTGTTTGACGTATATACCTATCTAAACGGTTAGTTCACATTGTGAAAATTGAAACTTTTAATGATGGAGAGTAAAAAACTAATAACAAAACATATTTTACAAAGAAAATACGGTCTTACAAAAACTAATCGTTTCCGAATTATTGACTGATTATTTTGAACTACAAATTGTTACGGGTTAAATTGAATTTATGAAACAAGAATTGAGAAGTTGACTAAAAATAGTGAAATGCTCTTAAATCTTAAGGTCGGCTAGCTCTAATAAGGAAACCTCAGAGGTGAGGTCCGTTTATTTTTAACGATTTTGAAATTTTGCCAATAATTAAGTCGAGCGCCAGGTAATTTAGTTTAAAGTTCCAACCCCCTTAAGTTACGATAGACACACTGATTCCAAAAACTACCAAACACCGTGTTTGTTCAAATATTTTAAGTCAAAACAAAAAAAAAGGAATCAATTTAAAATATACATATATCTTTCAGTAAGTACCTGTACAACATTATATGGGTCATTTTAATTGCCAAAATAAATAAATAGATTACCGTTAGAAATTTAAGGAAAAACAAATTGTTTATTTGTCTTTCACAAACAGTTGATTGACAGGAATATAATTACAAATCGTTTATTGTTTAAAAGAAAGTCAATCCATCGATTTACTGTCAAAACTCTCTACAAGTTCAAGTTAAAAGTAAAATGAATGAATTGGGTTGAATTAACCAATCGTGTTGAATCAAACATAATATGAGATAAATTACCTTATATGCAAAAATATTCACAACAGATACCTGTAAATAAGCATATAACTGCGCAGTTATTCACACGCCTTATTTATAACAAAATGGCTCTAATTAAATAACAAGAAAAATTATTTATGTAGGTATATAAAATGTGAGTTTAAAAACACCATAAAAGAATTAAAAAAAAACATTAATCTTTAATGCAGCTAACACTGTAGCGTAAGCAGAGTGTAGTACTTATCCATTCTCCAACGTCTTGTAGACGCTCTAGGCTTTACAGATGAAATATTATGCTATCATACCAACAGTCTCCTCATCTTCGCCCCAGTTCTAGTATTCCAATAACGTAAATTTCTGGCAACCTCGTGACTCCAACAAAAAACTGCAACTCCATGAAATGGCGGCACGTGGCCTCCCATCAAACTATTTACAATAGCCAAATAAAAGTTTTAGGACATTCACAACTCCTCTACATCTTTACAACTTTACAACTTTACAACTTTACAACTTTACAACTTTACAACTTTACAACTTGCCTACATAAAAAGAATACAGTGATTTAGGATTCGGTTTTCCAAGAATGCACAAAAGAATTCTTACCCAACAAAATCGGTATGGGCACAAAAAACAGGATTCATTAAGTTCGTTTTCTTGCCTATTTAGAAGTTCCAATATTACAACCTTCGGCTTCAAACAGCTCACAGACCCATTAGGCACTTCTAAACTTAAGATTTTTTAAAGTATAATCCCCGGAATTAATATCGGGTGGCTTTTTCAAGCTATTATAAAAATCTCGCCTAAACGGCTAAACGACTCGTTAACGAATGACCAACATGGAACCTCAGCGTTTTTTTCGAACTACCGGTCTCCACCCAACCAATCACAGATTGACATTCAATTAGGAAACTTACCCATAATCCTATAGTACACCGAAAATTAGTCCTAACCATAGAATGATTAAAACAATTCTCAAAATAAATACTAATAAGCGCAAAACCCATTAATGAAACATATTTTCATTAAAAATAAATAAAACTAGGATTAACAATTTAAATGTCATAAATTCTCCTCCATAACCAATGTTGGTAACACTTTTCCTCAGACTGAAATATGACAGCTGACAAAAAGGAATAATAAAAAGGTCTACCAGGTTTATTTATTTAAATAAATAAATAAGAACTTAACTACAGGTAAGAGAGTATGGTTTTGTTGTAACTAATAGAAGTGTAACTAAATCCTTTCTTTTCCAGCCAGTACACCCTGAAAGGTGTATATTTGCCTACACCTACAGACATTCCCAAAGTTATTTAAACACTTTGTTGGAACCGAAATCCAGAGAAAATAGCAAGGAGAATAATAGGATTAGCTCAAACCAACAGTAAGTCATGCAATATAAACTCTCCCTGGTAGCTATTACTAACTTGTGTTTTGTTTATCGTTTTAGGTTAGACAGCTAAAATCCCTCCTGCCAGCACCAAAGGAAAATTACATAAAATAAAAACTATTATAACCCTCCAGACATGACAATTCCATGAACCTAAATTATAATGATTCTATGAAATAAAACCCATAGGTAACAAGAAAGTTTCCAGAGTATTTTTATTTAACCAACGATATACAAACAAGTTACCTTCTCTATCCACTTTGCTATCAACAAAAGTAAAGAAGCAAATATAAATACCCTTTTCCTCAGGTATCAATTAAATCATTTAAAAAAACAAAAGTAGCCTTACTCATTTTTAAACTTACATCCGCATATACAACTATAAGATCGGAACCTAATTTAACATTACAAATCCCCCTTTTTCTCCCTAAAAAAAATTCTTCAAGAATTTTTTCTTTGAAGATGCCCGAAACAGAAAAAAAATAAAATGGAGCTTAAAATGCATGGCAATAGTTCGCCCTAAAACTATCACACTTGCAACTAATACGAGGCTTAAAACGCATTATAATAGTTTACCTCAAGACTATTATACACACGAAACTAGAGACATAAAATGCGCAGTGAAGAATAGCTCGTCTCGAGGCTTTCTTCAGGCAATAATAAATAGCATACCAAAAAAACTATACCATACTAATCATAACCTAACTCATCAGTACTTAACTAGAAAATGACCCAAAAAAACTAACCTATTTCATTAGCAGGTTTAAGATCATTCACATGATACACACCAACTAATTTTCCGTTTTCTCCTTCAATCTCATAACTACAAGTTCCTAATACTTTTCTAACTTTACAAGGACTTTACAAGTTTTGCATTAAAATAGTCAACCTTACTTGACAAAACATGATTCTTTCTCCACACCATGTCTCCTACTTTATATTGTATTTTTCTTCTCCGTAGATTATATCTTTGACTTGATTTTGTATAGGCTTTCCGCAATCTTATTTTAATATCCTCAAAAATTTTCGAAAATCCACTGTCTCTTACTATTCTTTCTTCAGCTCTATCAATCTCTAGATCTGATTGACGATTAATATTAGTATCCTTGTGAAATTTTCCATTGTCTATATATTCTCGACCAAAATTTACATAATATGGGGTATATCCGGTTACTTCATGCATCTGGGTTCGTATAGCACAGGTGACAAAAGGTAAATATACGTCCCATTTTCGTTGATTTTCTTGAATATAACACGACAACATCGTCTTTACGACTCGGTTTACCCTTTCTGTTGGATTATTCTGAGGATGATATACCGCATTGTACAAAATATTCACATTGTAATCATTACATAATTTCTGAAATTCCTTACTTGTAAACTGCGCCCCGTTATCGGTGATAAGATGTTTACAAACTCCAAATAATAAAAATACGTTTTCCTCAAGATGTCTACAAATTATATTAGCAGTCGCTGAACGTAACGGGAAAGTTAAAACAAACTTGGAAAAATAGTCACAGACTACTAGAATATGAGTATATCCTCGACTTCCTCTAGGTAATGGTCCTGTAAGATCACAACTAAGCAATTCAAAAGGTTTTGTTATTTGTGGACGTGTCCCCATAAGACCGACAGGTTTCTTCTGTACAGCCTTATGTTTGGCACACACTCGACATCGGTTTATATAGGTGGTAACATCAAATTTCATTTTCGGCCAATAAAAACGATAACACAATTTCTCGAATGTCTTGAAAATTCCTGGATGTGACGAAGTAGGACTATCATGTACCTCTTTTAAAATATTCTGACGATATTCCTTAGAAACTACCAATTTCCAATACTCCGATTCCTCAGAAAGCTCAGGAACTTTACATTGCACATACTTAAATAGATAATTATTCTGCACTCTCCATTTCGGATAAGATAACGGGTTCTTGATAACACTGTCTATCATTTTTAAATACCAACGATCCGTAATGTCCACAAATTCATAACCAAGAGTATTTAATGCCACATTATCGTCGGTGATATAATCTATAACTGGAACAGCTCTTGAAAGCACATCAGGTACTACGTGATCCTTACCTTTTCGATGTATCACCTTGAAATCATACTGCTGTAATTTCACGGCCCATCTACATAATCTACCATGGGGGTTTTTAATATTATCCAACCAAACCAAGCTATGGTGATCTGTTTCCACAGTGAATGTAGCTCCTTCTAAATATGGTCTCAGCTTTTCCAATGCGTGAAGCACAGTTAATAATTCCCTTTCAGTCGTACTATAGGCCCTCTCTTGTCTAGTCAAAGACCGACTTAAGTAACAAATCACCCGCTCTTGACCATCAATCAACTGGGTCAAAACGGCTCCTATCCCATATCCGCTAGCGTCTGTTTTAACACAGAAAGGCTTTGTAAAATCTGGAGTAGTTAATATAGGTGCTGAGACTAAACACTCTTTCAACTGTCGAAAAGATTCTTCACAAACAGAAGTCCATACAAATGTTTGTCTCTTCTTTAACAAATTTGTCAAAGGGGCAATAATAGAGGAGAAGTTTTCAACAAACCTCCTGTACCATGATGCCATACCAAGAAAACTTCTAACATCTCGCACACAAGTTGGGGTAGGTATATTCAAAATCGCTTGAACTTTGTCCGGATCAACTCGCAATCCTTCCTTATTGTCTAACACATAACCTAAATATTTTAATTCGGACCTAAAAAATTTGCATTTATCTCGATTTAAAGTCAATCCAGTCGCTATCAATCTTGAAAACACCTTTTCTAATATTTCCATATGTTTTTCAAAAGAGGAAGAGATGATAATTATGTCATCCAAATAGACAAAAACATTCTCTTCTAAATCCGCGCCCAAAACTTTATCAATCAACCGTTGCCAACAAGCTGGTGCATTGGTTAATCCAAAACATAATCTTTTAAAATGATATAATCCTTTACCTGGTACTGTAAATGCTGTATATTCCCGGCTGTATCTGATAATAGGCTGACTTAATATCAAGACTGCTAAGATAACGAGCTCCTTTTAACCGATCTAAAATTGTTGATACATAGGGCAAAGGATATGCGTCTTTTTTTGTCACTTGGTTCAATTTCCGGAAATCCACACAAAATCTGTATCCTCCTTCTTTTTTCGATACTAAAATGATAGGTGAAGACCAAGAACTAGTAGATGGTTCGACAATATCCAACTCCAATAATTTTTCTAACTCTTCATTAATTTGTCGTTGGACAACAGGCGAAACAGGATAATACCTCTGCTTAATCGGTGGGGAATCCACAATAATTTCGTGCTCCACTAAGTGAGTACATCCAACCGAATTTCCCATTAAACCTAAACTTCTGTTCTATAAATTCATCAAAAGCGCGTCTCTGTTCCGTGTTCAGATCAGCCTCTATGGGGTTTAATTCAAATATTTCTTCCGCATCCGAAAATTTCCATGCATCCCTTTTTAAATCCGGTATTATTTCCATTTTCCTCCAAAAGTCAGTTCCAAGTATAAGAACATGATCTAAATCTGGTAATACTAATACATTAATAAGCTTCACTGTACCCATGAGTTCCATCGGTACTAAAATCGATCCATTACTTTGACATTTACTTCCATTTGCTAACGTACAATTAGGAGAATCTTCCATATTAAGTTTTAAATTTAAGTCTTGTAATATCTTCCAACCTTTTTTCCGACCACGGTTCTGGTTGCTCCACTGTCCAAGAATCCTAACATTTTCTTTCCAAAAATCGACACTTCCAAATAAGGTCTTTGATCATTCTCTACATGACTTAAAATATAATCTAAAATAATTTGTTGTCCAGAAAATTTATTTTCGTCTGAAACACTCGAAATAGTGGTCGCACACGAGTTCTCCACTAACCGACCTCTTAATGGCTCGCATTCGCGTTTCCCGAAACTGGATTTTTACATTTTGGACAATTATACTTCGTAACATTGGGCGTTCCACATTTAAAACAATATCTTCTTCTAGGTTGTCGACACTGACGTGAATTATGACCTTTCGCACGGCAATTCCAGCAAGTATGAGTAGAAGTTCTGGACGATTGTTTAGAAAACGCCTCATTCCTATCAGGTGTAGGTGAACTAGTCGAAGGTTCCTCAGCAATAAACATTAGATCAGGTTCCACTGCCCATTTTTTCACAGAAGCAGATGAAAAACTATCAATGGACGAACATCTCCGTTCCAATTTCGTACATATATCTTCCAACTCAGCAATGGATTTTGGCTCATCTCGTGCAATAGCAATTTGAAAGAAAGGTTTAATATTTTCCCGTAATATTTTCAACTGTGTCCCCTCGGGAACATTAACAGAAAGCCTGGCAAAAGCATTTTTCATATAAGCAAAGTAAATCCCAATTGATTCTTCATCCCTTTGTTTACGTTCCTTTATCTGTTGAAACAATTTTTCATCATGATTTATTTCCAGAAATTGTTCTTTTAAACCTTTGCATAAATTATGCCAGTTAGAGAATTTAGAATGATTTGCCCTGAACCAAACCAATGCATGACCAGTAAATAAATCTGCTGCTGATTCAAAAAGAGTCTGACTCGAAACATGTCTCGCGACGCTTAATTCTTCTATCCTCCCTATAAAAGCTAACACGGACATTTCTTTAGGCTTCCCCGAAAATGTAACATTCCACTTAATCACAGGAATAGACTTCACGGGTGAAACATTAGCCGGAATTTGAGTAGAACTTGACCCTAATGGTTTGTTACTAGCAAAAACTGCACCATCACTACTGTCCGAATCTGAACCTCCACCTTGTACACTCAACATGCTTACATCCAAAATATTTTCTTCCATTGTAACTTGTTTAACTCGGTGGGATAAATTTGACTGAAGTTGTAGAATCTTAGTTAATAATTGACTTCGCTGCTTCTTAGTATCATCATCCGTTACTTTAATACGGTCTACTCTCATTAAAATATGACCAATCTTCGCTTCTATTTTCTTATAAGGTCCACCATCTTCTCCCGTCGTTAAGTCTTTTATCAAATCTTCAATTTCCTTTATTTTAGTTGTAGCCGTGGTAAGCTCTTCAGTACAAACCAACGCATAGTCTGGATAAGTTAATGAATCTCCAGAACGTTCCAACCGTAGGATTCTTCTTAAAGTTGCACGCATTTGTTCCACGTTCCCAACATCTTCCAATCCTCTAATCTTCAATTCATAAATTAGTTCGTCCTTATTCAACCTACCAGCATCTATTTTTGAAGCCATTATATAAAAAAAATTTTCACTACCGACAATAAAATTTTCTATTTTTATATTAATGGTCGATCGCAATGGGTAACTCTCAGTGAATATGAAAAAAATCAGTATATATCACTACCGGAGTAAGTACACACCCTCTATATGTAATATTCAATAATGGTATCAAAATAAAACCGTTAGAAATAGCAGACAAAAATTATACCAAATACCACCAAGAAAATGTGTTCGAATTGTAAAAATATTTCAGTAAAATAGCGTCGGAAACAATAACAAGTACTATTAATCACACAAAATGATATGTCAACCTTATTCTCAATACCTTTAAGACAAAATGGCACAACCTAAATGAGGAAAATACTGAACGTAGTATGTGTTTACACCCTAAACATGAAATTAAAACGAATCACAAAGTCACAGCTTTCGTTAGGGTCACCGCCAACAATACTAATACTGAACTGTCACGTACATACGGTAAGGCATTACAGGAAAAAAAATATGTAATATATTTTCTTTGACAGTAAATCGAAAGATGATATAACTAGTAACGGCTACAATTATCTAAATCATTAAGAATGAATGGCAAAATAAAATCAAAAAGGGCCCCACATGTTTGCCACGTCAAACCAGGCGCCAAATTATATTTGTTACGGGTTAAATTGAATTTATGAAACAAGAATTGAGAAGTTGACTAAAAATAGTGAAATGCTCTTAAATCTTAAGGTCGGCTAGCTCTAGTAAGGAAACCTCAGAGGTGAGGTCCGTTTATTTTTAACGATTTTGAAATTTTGCCAATAATTAAGTCGAGCGCCAGGTAATTTAGTTTAAAGTTCCAACCCCCTTAAGTTACGATAGACACAATGATTCCAAAAACTACCAAACACTGTGTTTGTTCAAATATTTTAAGTCAAAACAAAAAAAAAGGAATCAATTTAAAATATACATATATCTTTCAGTAAGTACCTGTACGACATTACAGTATGGGTCATTTTAATTGCCAAAATAAATAAATAGATTACCGTTAGAAATTTAAGGCAAAACAAATTGTTTATTTGTCTTTCACAAACAGTTGATTGACAGGAATATAATTACAAATCGTTTATTGTTTAAAAGAAAGTCAATCCATCGATTTACTGTCAAAACTCTCTACAAGTTCAAGTTAAAAGTAAAATGAATGAATTGGGTTGAATTAAGCAATCGTGTTGAATCAAACATAATATGAGATAAATTACCTTATATGCAAAAATATTCACAACAGATACCTGTAAATAAGCATATAACTGCGCAGTTATTCACAGGCATTATTTATAACAAAATGGCTCTAATTAAATAACAAGAAAAATTATTTATGTAGGTATATAAAATGTGAGTTTAAAAACATCATAAAAGAATTAAAAAAAAACATTAATCTTTAATGCAGCTAACACTGTGGCGTAAGCAGAGTGTAGTACTTATCCATTCTCCAACGTCTTGTAGAAGCTCTAGGCTTTACAGATGAAATATTATGCTATCATACCAACAGTCTCCTCATCTTCGCCCCAGTTCTAGTATTCCAATAACGTAAATTTCTGGCAACCTCGTGACTCCAACAAAAAACTGCAACTCCATGAAATGGCGGCACGTGGCCTCCCATCAAACTATTTACAACAGCCAAATAAAAGTTTTAGGACACTCACAACTCCTCTACATCTTGAAGACTTTATAACTTTACAACTTTACAACTCTACAACTTTACAACTTGCCTACATAAAAAGAATACAGTGATTTAGGATTCGGTTTTCCAAGAATGCACAAAAGAATTCTTACCCAACAAAATCGGCATGGGCACAAAAAACAGGATTCATTAAGTTCGTTTTCTTGCCTATTTAGAAGTTCCAATATTACAACCTTCGGCTTCAAACAGCTCACAGACCCATTAGGCACTTCTAAACTTAAGATTTTTTAAAGTATAATCCCCGGTATTAATATCGGGTGGCTTTTTCACA
Source organism: Rutpela maculata (assembly GCA_936432065.2). Classification (NCBI taxonomy): domain Eukaryota; kingdom Metazoa; phylum Arthropoda; class Insecta; order Coleoptera; family Cerambycidae; genus Rutpela; species Rutpela maculata. Next base: position 82,484,857 of record OW386290.2, read on the forward strand.
GATTGACATTCAATTAGGAAACTTACCAATAATCCTATAGTACACCGAAAATTAGTCCCAACCATAGAATGATTAAAACAATTCTCAAAATAAATACTAATAAGCGCAAAACCCATTAATGAAACATATTTTCATTAAAAATAAATAAACCTAGGATTAATAATTTAAATGCCATAAATTCTCCTCCATAACCAATGTTGGTAACACTTTTCCTCAGACTGAAATATGACAGCTGACAAAAAGGAATAATAAAAAGGTCTACCAGGCTTATTTATTTAAATAAATAAATAAGAACTTAACTACAGGTAAGAGAGTATGGTTTTGTTGTAACTAATAGAAGTGTAACTAAATCCTTTCTTTTCCAGCCAGTACACCCTGAAAGGTGTATATTTGCCTACACCTACAGACATTCCCAAAGTTATTTAAACGCTTTGTTGGAACCGAAATCCAGAGAAAATAGCAAGGAGAATAATAGGATTAGCTCAAACCAACAGTAAGTCATGCAATATAAACTCTCCCTGGTAGCTATTACTAACTTGTGTTTTGTTTATCGTTTTAGGTTGACAGCTAAAATCCCTCCTGCCAGCACCAAAGGAAAATTACATAAAATAAAAACTATTATAACCCTCCAGACATGACAATTCCATGAACCTAAATTATAATTATTCTATGAAATAAAACCCATAGGTAACAAGAAAGTTTCCAGAGTATTTTTATTTGACCAACGATATACAAACAAGTTACCTTCTCTATCCACTTTGCTATCAACAAAAGTAAAGAAGCAAATATAAATACCCTTTTCCTCAGGTATCAATTAAAACATTTAAAAAAACAAAAGTAGCCTTACTCATTTTTAAACTTACATCCGCATATACAACTATAAGATAGGAACCTAATTTAACGTTACAAAATTTAATTTTTTCGGAACAGTTTCTTGAAAGGCTTAAAATATTGTAAAATTTTACATACGGGCACTTCCAATGAAGCTAATTAATGAGTTAACTTTTCTGTAAAATGTCTAGGTTACTCTGAATAATCTGCCTGATTCCTAATAAAACCACAAGTCACTACAAAACATACTTTCACGTATTCTTAAAATTTTAATGTTAATATTACTATATCCACCCAAATAGTTAAAATCTAATAATATATGATATAACTAATATTAGTCCAATCAATAGATCTTGAGTATTCTATCTAGTTGGTGGGGGCGGCGGGGGTGTGAGTTAGCTGCCACATCTGTTTAAAGTTCAACGTGTATATCTTGGGAACCGTCGATGCTATGACGAAAATGGTAAGAACCTACTACAAATTAATTTACAGCTTATTTTCGTAGAACTAACCTTTTAAGAGTTACAGCCCAAAGGTAGCGGCTAACGTACACCCCCGCTGCCTCTGACAAAATACTCAGGAGGTACCTCTAAAAATCAAAAAAAAATAAAATAAAGTTACACTGTAGTTTCAAGAAAATAGTACCTATGATTCACTATATATCAGGGGGGATTAAAAGTGGGATATGCTGAAAAAGAATTAATGTAACCGTCACATATCTATTAATTCTTTGTTTATACATTCATTATATCCCTTGCTCGAAAAATACACTATTGTATGTAATAATAAATATTATAATTTTACACCGATCAATATCGATTATCTTGTTCAGACCGTAAATAACGCATATCAACTATTATGACAATGAAAGATCATATGGGGCTGCATCGTACGCTTTGCACCAAGGAAAGACCGATTTAGTTCATATTGTTATATATCTAATATGCAAAAAAGATGAGTCATTAGATAACTCTAAAAGTATAGTGGAGAGATTAAAACTTTTGCGAAAAATGATTGAAAAAAATTGGGGACGTTTAGTTGGTAGTCTTGCTCTCAAAAGAGCTGAACACAAACAAATCGAGAAACCATTCAAAGGAACTACTTTCGCTTACCGAACAAGTTATAACACTATGAACATTTTGTATAGAAAAAGCTATAAATGCTGTGGAAATTTAAAAAAAGAAACAAATATATTGCTATACAGAATTCTTGTAGGGGTAACATTTATGTTACTCCTGCACAACAGTAAGGGAGTTGAAGATATTCAGTTTATTAAATTGACTGATGCCACTAAACAGGACAAAACAGATTAAGCAGATGAAGTTTTGGAAACTCTCTTCCTTTAGTCATTAATTACTTTTTCTGTTGGATGATGACCCGGTTTTAACTAAAAACTATCGTTATTTTCCTAGGATATGTGTCATTTTTTCCATCGCATTATTATTAATATCTTTTTTAGAGTGACCATCCTGCATATTTTTCATATTTTTCTCCTTGACAGCTGAGTTTCTACATCAAATATTATCGTTCACCGCCACATTTTTATTATTTTTAGGGTGACCAACCTGTATATTTTTTTCAAATTTTTCTTTGACAGTAATGTTAGCTGCATGCGAAATAGTATCGTCCTGCGTCACATTTTTTTATTTTATTTTGGTAACCACCCTAAATTTTTTCAAATTTTTCTTTGTCGTTGTGTTGACTGCATGTGAAATATCATCGTCCTCCATCACCTTGTACATTTTTATTTTTAAAAACATAAAGTAACACCTTGTAAGGTGTTACAAGCCCAAAAAAACATTAAGATGTCATCTCGATCTCGTCAACAAAGCAGTCGTCTTCATTTACTGTGGAGCTGAAAATAGATAAATGTATATTTTTATACATATTTTTTGGGAAAAATAGGTTTATATGATAAATGAAACATCTGATTTATTTAATTATAATATATTATATAAAATATTTGTATTGAAGGGGGTCACGGGTGTCAAGTACTCGGTTCGTTGTTGTCTCCGTGTTCGGCATGCTCGAAAATGGGAGGGTGGTTATTGGCCACTGGGGTGGGTGCGCATCCCAGGGTCCTCCCCATAATTGGCATCCTCGAAAACGGGGGATCAATAAGTTAGATTCCGTGAAAAATTGTCAATTCGCGTTTGATCCCACTTAGGAGTGGTTTTTTGCCTTTTGCGAAAATTTGCCAATTTGCCAACGAGAAATTCTGCCACCACCACGGTGTTCAGTATGCTCGAAAACGGGCAGGAGAACTATTTTGGTTGCATCAGATAATAGTCGGGTTTTTCGGGTTATTTTCCGACTCACGTAATCCACTATCACTCGATATGTCATATACACAAATACATAGTGCATTTTACAATAACTAAAATTGATATTTTAATAAAATGTTTTGCTGAATGATTCATCACCACTGAATAATAAATAATGAATTTGTTTTTTATAATCAATCTGCATCACCAACTGAAACTAAATACAATAACAATTTATTTAGCTTACTCTTTGAGAATTATTTCTCATCTTATTTCCTCCATTTCTGCAATTACACTACATATAAAGCACGTTTTTAAAAAGGCAAGCAAAACAATCATATATTTTTACAGAGCTCGCTTGCAATGCTAAATATATTAACACATATATTTTCTAAAGAAAAGGTATCTTTTCATATATACGGTGCCAACACGTATATACATATAGATAATATATAGGGAGCCACTTGCTCACATAAAATGAGGAAAATATTGGATGCGAGAACGTCAATTTAGTTTTTGGTGCCACTTAGTGATTTTACGTGTATAAATTTGTTTATTTGATATTATGAATTAAGGTGGCAAATGCTGGATACGCCCCTGGCTTTTTAATGTATAGATGGCCGTCAGGTGGCAGCATCGAAAGGCTAGAAATGTCATATTTTTTAGATTCCATGTTTTTAAGTTTTGTCAGTCAATGTTCTTTGATGATGGAAAATGTTGAGTTGAAGTAGTTTTATGTATTTATAAAATAAATACCACATACAGTCCACTACAAAATCTAGTTTATTCCAACAAGAGAAAATTCCCGAACATTTTGGTCCTTCGAGCCGGATGTTTTAACACGTTTTTAACAAGTCGGCAACACGTGGCACGCGGCTGAATTCCAGAACAAAATACGAAGTTCCCGTATCAACAATCATTCATAGTTTGGAGCTACTTTGTGAGTCGTTTTCCTTTAATATCCTTTAATATCTCAATTCCCTTCTACTTGCAATTAAGCATAAAGTTATTATTCAGGCTAAATACTAATTAAACTAGTCACAATGGGTGAACAACAAAAAACCGAACTTACTTTTAAACGTGGTCAAATTAAAGCCAGATTAACGAGATTCTCTAAATTTGTTAGGGAATTTGATACAAACAAATCCGTAATTGAACTAGAACTCCGCCTGAAAAAGACAGAAGGTCTGTTGGAGGAATTTGAACGCATACAGTCTCAGTTAGAATTAGCGGATTTAGAGACAGATTTCACAGAGGATCGTGAGTATTTCGAAAGTGTATATTTTGAGATAATTGCGCAAGCCAAAACCTTAATAAAAGGTGCCCAAGAAAAGGAGCTTAACTCTGTTTACAATATAACTCTCGAATCTCCTGGACCTAGCAGCCCTGAAACTCCTCTGCTTAACAACACGCCCGTTGCCATTGGTACTAATGCAAATAATTCAAATAAAGCTGTCAAATTACCGAAAATAAGTTTGCCCGATTTTGACGGAAAGTATGAAAGTTACCCTCAATTTGCTGATACATTTAATGCGCTTATAAATAATAATCCATCCTTATCAAATATCCAGAAATTCTATTACCCCAAGTCATGCCTCAAATGCGAAGCAGCAAAAGTAATCGAATCATTAGAAGTATCTGATGTCAATTATGATTCCGCATTTAAACTATTACAAGAACGTTTTGAAAATAAAAAAATGATTATTCATGCTCACGTTAAGCTCTAACGTGAGCTCTCTTTTTGAGCTTGTGCCCATTCATAAAGAATCTCATCAGGCATTAAGAAAATTAGTCGACGAGTATTTTAAGCACGTTAGAGCTCTCAAAAATCTAGGGGAACCCGTAGATAGTTGGGACTTTTAATATACCTAATGACAACAAAATTAGATCCCGCAAGTAAGCGTAAATGGGAAGAAATCTCAATTAAAGATAAAAATGCTCCTAAAATCAGCAAATTTACCGATTTTTTGAAAAGCAGGTGTAACTTATTAGAAGCACTGAACACTGGCGATTCGAACCCAAGTAAGGTATCAATTAAGTCTATCTCGAATAATAATAATAATAAAAGAAATACGGAAAAGGTGTCTTGCTTTGCATCTCAGAACCCTTTCTGTATATTCTGCAAGGGTACACATTTTATTAATAAATGTTTGAATTTTAAAAAATTACCAACTAGTGAACGATATGCAAAAATAAAAGAACTAAAGGCATGCATTAATTGCTTAAGAGCAGGGCATACGAACCTACAGTGTAGGTCAAGTACTTGTCGGAAATGTGATAAACGGCATAGTACTATTTTATGTTTGAAAGATGATAACGTAAATTCCGATTCTAACACTTCATCGCAAGTTAAGTTCGCTGCAGATGAAGATCGTGAAACACAAGCATCGTCAGCCAATTTCAGTGTGGTAAGTGCACATTCAACACTCGAATAAGAACCGATTGTGCTTTTAGCAACTGCGCTTATTTACATAAAGGATCATAAGGGAAATTGTATTGAAGCAAGAGCGTTACTAGATGTAGGAAGTCAGTCCTCCTTTATGACAACCAAACTTTATAAGAAACTAAACCTTCTCTACCGGTAATTGGAATTAACCAAGCAATGACAACCATTAATATCAAAACAAAGGCCACTATTAAATCGAGATACAATGCGTTGAACAAAACATTATCGTTTCTTGTTTTAAACAAAATTACTCAGAATATACCAAGTGTTAATCTTAATAGTTCGGAATTAAAAATACCCGAAGAATTGAAATTAGCCGACCCTAACTTTAACAAGTCCGGGAAAATTGATGTACTTCTGGGTGCAGGAGTTTTCTGGGAACTCCTGTGTGTGGGACAATTAAGAATAGGTGAAACATTTTTACACAAGACAAGACTAGGCTGGGTAGTAGCAGGTCCTATACCTCCGCTTTTTACACAAAACACCCTTCTGTACTAGGTAGCTCGTTAAAAAATGCGGTTAATAGGTTCTCAACTTTAGAAGGGCGCTTTAATAGTAATCCTGAAATGAAGAAAGAATACACGCAATTTATTGAGGAATACGAAAGACTAGGTCACATGTCTCGGATACCCGATAATGAAATAAATAATACCCCTAATTTTTATCTCCCTCATAATGGTGTGTCAAAAGAAAATAGTCTAACAACGCGATTACGCATGGTATTTGATGCATCATGCAAATCTACCTCCGGTAAGTCCTTAAATGATATATTACTAGTGAGTCCAAAGTTACAGGATGACTTATTTGCAATTTTGATACGCTTCCGAAAATACAATGTGGTCATGACTGCGGACATAGAAAAAATGTACCGTCAGGTTGAAATAACTAACTCTCAACGCGATTTACAGCGAATCATTTGGCGACCAGACACTCGAAAGAACTTACAACATTACCGATTAAATACCATCACTTACGGGACATCCCCAGCATCTTTCTTGGCGGTTCGGTGTTTGCACGAATTGGCTAAGGAAAATGAACACGAATATCCTGAAGCTAGTGCATCAATTAAAACAGATTTTTATATGGACGATTCTTTCAGGTAGCGACACGTTGGAACATGCGGTATCATTACGAAATGATGTCTTAAATATTCTCGCTAGTGCCGGCTTTCAACTAAGAAAGTGGATGAGTAACGAAAAAACTATATTACATGATGCAATTGAAACAAATAAAATTCCAGAGTATTATATAACCGATGACGCATGCGTAAAAACTTTAGGGTTGTATTGGAACTCAGAATCTGATTCATTACATTTTTCTATTGATTTTAGCATTCAGGTCGATAGAGTAACTAAAAGGCATATCTTATCAACGATATCAAAAATATTTGATCCGATCGGTATAATTTCTCCTATATTGACTAAAGGGAAGATTATGTTACAGCAATTGTGGCAATTGAGACTTGAGTTACACAGTCAATGGGTACATTTCCTAAAAAATATTACGTCAATCTCAAGGTTAGAGATACCGCGGCAAGTTACACTTAAAAATTTTATTCAGATACAACTGCATGGGTTCAGTGACTCTAGTCAGGTAGCCTACGGGGCGTGCCTATATGTACGCACCACCAACTCCAGTGGCCAGCATCAAGTTGAGCTATCATGCTGTAAATCTCGTGTGGCTCCATTAAAGGGAGTTACCTTACGTCGTTTAGAATTGTGTGCGGCTCTTCTATTAGCGCGACTAGCTAGGGTGGTTATAAAATCGTTAAAAGTTAAATTTACGAATATATTTTATTATAGTGATTCGACCATAGCATTAGCTTGGATATCATCTCCTGCCAATAATTGGAAGACATTTGTGTCGAACCGCGTTGCCGAAATCCAAGAGCTCTCCTCCGTGTCACAATGGCGTCATGTTAGAACTTATGATAATCCTGCGGATTTAATAACAAGAGGTGTTGATCCCGCTAAATTGTTAGATTGTTCTTTATGGTTTTCAGGATCTCCGTGGCTATCTTGTGAAGCGTCTGAATGGCCAACATCAATATTTAATCCGGAAACCGAGAATGAGCCACTAAAGAAAAAAAATATTGTCATTTCTTGCGTCAGCACAAACTAAATTGTTCTATTCCTAAAATATTCGTCCTTATCAAAATTAGTCTCGGTTGTTGCTTATTGTCTATGTTTTAAGAATAATGTCTCTAAAAACAAAGAAAAAAATTATTGGCCCCTTAACACCTCAAGAGTTAGATAGTGCTCTGTTTACTCTAGTGAGACTTGCTTCGTTGTCAAGTTTTGAATTGGAAATACACGATTTAAGGGCATCACATCCAATATCATCATCTAGCCGATTATCATCATTTAATCCCTTTTTAGGTCAAAATAATGTCATCCGCGTAGGTGGTAGATTGTCACAGGCTAAAATTAAATATGATCAAAAATTCCCTATGGTGTTGCCTGACAAACATCCTTTAACAAAACTTGTCATTAACTATGAACATTTACGGCATCTACATGCCGGTCCGCAATTAACATTAGCTGCAGTTAGACAACGCTTTTGGCCTTTAAGAGGTCGCAGTGAACTCAGAAAATACTTACGTCAGTGCGTACGTTGCTTTAAGGTCTCCCCGACATCCATAAATCCGCTAATGTGTGAATTACCCGCCCTGTCAAAAAATCCTTATAAAAACTTATAAAAAAAAATTTATAAGTTTTTATTATTTTTGATGTGTGTATTTGAAATGTGTTTTAACTGTATATTCTCATATGGTATCTTCCAGTATTGAAGAGTTGTTATAGTATATTTAATTAAAAGTTTTTATAGATTTTTATAGTGTTTTGAATATAAATTCCCATATGATATCTATTAGTATTGATGAGTTTTTATAGTACATATAATTAAAAGTTTCTATAGGTTTGTATAGTGTTGTGAATGTAAATTTCCCATAGAAATTCTATTAGTATTAATAGGTTTTTTACAGATTTTGGTTGTGATTTGAAATATATTTTTAATGCCAAATCCCATAAACTTACATAGGTAAGTAAATATTATTTACTTGCTATTAATATTTTAAATATCAATAGTAATATAGTGGTAAACACTAAATACTGCAAAAGTCCTCTTGTTTCCTCTAGCGTTCTAGCCTAAACGCAGTTAATAAGTTAGCAGTAAAAGAGACTGCTTTACTTTCAATTTAACAAGCCCACGCTAGTTTCTTAGGTCACATTAGATTAGATATGAATTGGCGACATGTATAAAAGCTCCCTCTACTGGAGGCTGGAGTATGTAACACTAAACTTTCATAAGTTTTAATTATGTGTGTGTGTGTTTTAAATGTACATTCCTCGTATGAAACCTATTAGTATACATAAGATTTTATAGTATTTGAAATACAAAGTTTTTTTATAAGTTCTAAATGTGGTCTAATGTGCGGCTATTTGAAATGTATTTTTAATGTGAATTCCTTGCCTGAGGTCTATCAGCATTTGCATATATTAATAGGAAATGCGATATTTTTATAATATTTGCTGCGTACAATGGGTTTTCATTTGCTTATAAAATTGAAATAATAAGAATTGTCAAATCCATTCCAAAGCACTCCATGTTAACAAAGATATTGGTATGCCGAGTTCTAAGTATTTTAAAAAATAGCCACCATTTTTCAAATATTCATTTCATAATAGTGTTTTGGATAAAAAATGTGTCCTAATGCTTAATTAGCGTCATTATTATACCACTACTAAGTTATGTAAATATCCGACAATAAATAACTCGAATAGTAGGGTGATTATTATTGAAATCTTAGATATGATTTTTTTGTAGAGGAATGAATATTTTTTAACGAAATTTAGTATACAAGGGTTTTAGGTCATGCCGAACAAGATTCTGTAAAAACAACAATCCTATCTCAATCGCTAATATAAATTCCTAATTTTTGCCAACTTTTTTTGATCATAGTAGACGTATTTAGTTTCGAAAAAAAAAAATTTTTAAATAACTTTTTAATCACAATCTGAAGTAAAAGAAGTATACCAAATTTGATCTAAATCGATCGAGATATTGGGGTGTAGTGATGAAAAGTGAGACACACTGTATATGTATTAGTATACTTAATTCAGTTTTTATAGTATGTTAAATACAAAGTTTTTTATAAGTTCTGAATATGGTTTGATGTAGCTATTTGATATGTGTTTTTAATGTAAATTCCTTACCTGAGGTCTATCAGTATTTGTATATATTAATAGGAAATACGAAGTTTTTTTAAGATTTGCTGCGTACAATGGGTTTTTAATGTAAATTCTCTATATGGAGTCTATCAGTAGTTATACGTTTTCACGGTAATTGAAATATGAAGTGTCATATATATTTTATATGTATTTGAAAAGTATTTTCAATGAAAATTCTCCATACGAGGCCTATCAGTATTTGTAAGTTCTTATATGGTGTTTGAAATAGGTACGAAGATTTTAAAGGTTCAGATGTGTCTAAGTTCTTGAAGTATTTGAAATGTGTTTTGAATGTAAATTCCTTGCCTGTAGTCTATCAACACTTGCACGTTTTAATAATAAACACGAAGATTTTATAAAATTCTATGAGGATATGCAATGGGGTTTTAAAGTAAATTCTCTGAATGAAGTCTATCAGTATATTTATAAGTATTTATGGTAATTAAATTGCGAAGTTTTATAGGTTTTTATATGAATTTGAAAGATATTAATATAAACTCTCAGTACGAGGCCTATAAGTATTTATGGCGTTTGAAACACGAACATTTTATAGATTCTGTGAGTTTTTAATGTATATTCATCGCTTATTGAGGTCAATTGTAAAACTTTTATGCTTTTATGGGAATAAGAGGGTTTTTTAAAATACAATGTGTATACTTAACAATGGATTTTAATCTTACAATGGATTTTAATGTAAATTATATGAAATCTATTGTATTAGTAAGTTTAGCTTAGTAAATATTGTAACTTTTTTAGGTTGACTACTATTGAAATCCCATGAAAACTTTTCAAATTAATAGTTGTAAATAATACTTTTCAATGGGTGCACTGAGAAATCCTTATTAAATTCTTATATAAAACTAAACTAATAATAACCCTTCAAATCTTATATATACTAATTATTTCCTAGTAAATATTATAAAATTCATCCCTGGTTTCCTGATGAAACATTATTAGTTTTACTACTATTGGAACCCCATGAACACTTATCAAATTAATAGTTGTAAATCATTATTAATACTTTTTAATAGATGTCCCTATAACTCCTTGTTAAATTCTTACATAAACTACTCCTTGGTATATCTTTTCAATTTCATTACTCTTCAGATTCCAAAAAAACTCACAAAAGTATTCGATAATACCTTATTCATACTTTTTAACATGCATCCTTACACGTTTCCATTAAATTCTTATATAAACTAAACTGATATATACCCATGAAGTGTTACAAAAATAAGTACAAATATATCCTTATAAAAATGTATAAAATGTCTGCTAGGAACTCCTTAGTATATCTTTTCAATTTCATTACTCTTCAGATCCCATAAAAAGCCACAAAAATATTCGATGTAATACCTTATTAACACTTTTTAATACGTATCCTTATAAATCCTCATTAAATTATTATATAAACTAAACTAATAACAACCTCTCAGATCTTACAAAAACCATATACTAATTGTTTCTTATAAAAGATTACAGAACTCGTATTTTCAGTTTCAACACTATTCAGATCCCATGAGAACTTACCAAATTAAAAGTTGTAATGCCATATAAAAACTGTTTTTAGTATAAACACTTATGGAAACATACCAATAACAACATGGGTATTCCAACTCAATTAAGACTCCTTTAGATACTTATTCATCCCAATATAATTTCTATATGGCAAAATTAATATACTGTATAAAACCTTATAAACCAGATAGGCTCTTATGGTTACCCATAAAAAATTTATAATTATCTATAAGTTTGATATAGGATTTTTTGACAGGGCGAGTACAGGGTGATTGAGGTAATCAGACCATTTTACAACACTGGTCTTGATTATGCTGGGCCATTTTTGATTAAGGATGGAAAAACGAAATCGCGAATAATCATAAAATGTTATCTTTGTATATTTATTTGCCTTAGTACCAAGGCCGTGCACCTAGAACTGGCAGGTGATTTAACATCAGAATCATTTTTAAATGCATTTAAACGATTCATTTCTCGAAGAGGCATTTGCAAAAATATATTTTCCGATAAAGCGACTAATTTTACTGATGCGAACCGCTTGCTCAAACAAGACCTTATACTTCTTTCGAAATTACATAAAGATACTAATATCATTAATTATTTCAAGGACAATTCTGTCAATTGGCGTTTCATTCCGGCACATTCCCCACATTTTGGTGGGATTTGGGAAGCCGCCGTTAAGTCGGCGAAAGGTCATCTCAGGAAAATATTAGGTGATAGCCCATCTATTTATTATGAATTGTTATTCACCTTTATTGTACAAGTAGAGGGAATACTAAATTCCAGACCTCTGACCCCTCTCTCGCCTGATCTACAACCTCTCACCCCAGGTCACTTCCTAATTGGTGACACGATTATTGCCATACCAGAATTGGATGTCTCCACCATTCAAGTAAATTGCTTGACCCACTATAAGCGACTTCAACAAATGTTTTAATGTTTTTGGCAACGTTGGAGTAGAGAGTACTTACGTTGGTTGCAGCAACGATCAAAATGGAGAAAATCAGCTAATCAGGTGAATATTGGACAATTGGTGCTACTGCGGGAAGAAAATACCCCACCTTTAAAATGGAACCTTGGGCGCATCACTGCTGTTCACCCTGGAAGAGATGAAGTTGTACGAGTGGTGACTGTAAAAACTGCAGAAGGAACCTTTAAACGTGCTACAAATAAAGTGTGTTTTGCCATTGGAAAATGACTAACGTCTCAGTGGTTGTGCGTGACAATTAGAACATTATTTTCACCCTCATTTTGACTCTATAATTTGTATTGACCGTTATTGAAAAGTTTCACTTTTCAAAGGGGGCAGAATGTTCAGTCCTTTCTTTTACATATATATATAAATTTGTTTATTTGATATTATGAATTAAGGCGCCAAATGCTGGATACGCCCCTGGCTTTTTAATGTATAGATGGCCGTCAGGTGGCAGCATCGAAAGGCTAGAAATGTCATATTTTTTAGATTCCATGTTTTTAAGTTTTGTCAGTCAATGTTCTTTGATGATGGAAAATGTTGAATTGAAGTAGTTTTATATATTTATAAAACAAATGCCACAAACAGTCCACTACAAAATCTAGTTTATTCCAACAAGAGAAAATTCCCGAACAAGGGTTAACTCATTATTTGAACATAGCTATAATTAGGCAAATGCCACTTTAAAATATTAGCAATTTTAATTTTCGTTGCTTTAACCAACACCATTTCCTTAATTTGCTATGTCTGTTATTCAAAAATATTTTATATTAGATTTGAAATATAAAAACTAAATGCTAAACTAAACTAAATGGCAATTTACAAATATAAACTTAATATGTGAACAGTTGGCTATTATAATCTTAAAATTAGAGATACATTTTGAAAACTACTATTATAGTTTTAAAACAAAAATAAATGCTGAAAAATGAAATAAAACAGGCAATTTTGTAATAAAAGTAAATAACTAACTACAGGGCACTGCGCCCTGAAAGGACACCTTCACAAAATGGGATTATTCAACGGGGACCTAAAATGCAGACAATGCAATAGGGCAACGGAGACATCCTACCACATCCTGTGCGACTGAGAGGTTTTGGATCACAGAAGACAGGCAATATATGGACAACCAAGACTGAATCCAGAAGAATATGTAGCCAAACCAGCGATGGGGTTGTACAAACTAGTGCAAGGGACCAGAGTACTGGATTGGTTATCATAATACAAATGGGAGAATATCACAATAACCCCAAGAGGCTGCAGTGATTCCGGAAACGTAAGTTAGACGGCTCCCGAACAACAACAAAAAAAAATAATTAACTAAAATAAATTCTGATTAATGCAAGAAACTACGCTAATTTAAATTAAAAATAAAGTAATAATAAATTCAAAAGTTGTGAAATATTTAAATATAAACTAAGAAAGGAAGTTAAATCTTAGAGAATATAAAACTCACAGCGCGCTGTGTAATGCTAATACGACCGTACAATATAATCGAAATCAGTAACCTCGCATCGTTGAAGTCTAGGTATATCAACCTAAATGTTAATTTGCACGCATAAATCAGTAAATTTGTATGTTTTTTTATTGTTTAAACTCACTTCCAGATGAGATAGAGAGTTCAGATTTGGAACACTTGTAGACAATGTCCTCAAGTCGATGAACGAGTTCCAGAACAGTACAAATTTTTCCCCGAAGTAAATAAATAATGAACTGACAATAAAACTACATAGATGAGATTCGGCGCACTCAAAGCAACAGACACAATCCGAAATTCTTAAAATTTTTCTTCTGGAGTGAGAAATAGTGGGTTCACACCCCCTATCCACTTTAATAGAGTTAATGATTTGAAATTAGGCACATTTATAGATAATCTAACGCGGATTCGGAATAATTCAATATTTCATTATATTGGGGGTATTCAAGGTTGGCTTATAAAGAATACTCTAAGCTCTCTTTTGTAAATTTTTCCCAAAAATTATTTTTTCTATTATTACTCATTAATGAGTACATCTGATGCGCTTCTCGTGTTACGATATTCTGGATTATTCATTCACAAATTATATCCTTTCTTAGGTGCCTCGTCAGATGGCCTCGTTGGAGAAGATGGCTTGGTGGAAAATAAATGTCCATATAGTGTCCGAAATAATGAACCAAATCAAGTCAAATTAGATTACCTGGACCAGCTAGGTGATTTGAGAAAAGTGCACAATTATTACTTTCAAGTACAGGGATGTCTTGAAATCACTAATAGGAAATGGTGCGATTTCGTCGTGTTCACGCACCGAGGGATAAAGATTCAAAGAATTTACAGAGACCCGAATGTGTTTCAAAAGCTTTTACCGTCTTTGCGAAATTTCTATTATTTCTACCACCTTCCAAACATTATTTTTCCATCGATGCAATTTTTAACCGCAGAAGAATGAATTTGGAAAATTCTGAAGCCAATACATCTTTTATCAAATGGTCTGGTAGACGACATCCATTACTACAAGAACTTTACTGATGGAAAAGGATATACGATTGCTACGTTCAGAAACCTAAAATGCTATATCAAAGAGGTTTTAACAGACGACTATCATTCTCTAACAGATAGAGGGTGGCTCACTAATACGGGAATGGATATTTTATTAAACATTATCGACAAAAATGAGATTTTCCAAATTATTTCTAGTGGCTATTCAACTCAATTATTTTCCACACAACAATCACTGGTGCTTAGCTCTAGTAAATATTGAGAATAAAATATTTCGTTTTATGGATCCTTATGGAACGAACGAGTCGAAACTTAAACGTAATCTAGAGTTGTTCCTTAAATATTTAAAATTTTACAATAAATATCTGTCTTTTAATATTCGAGGAGGTCAATACAAGATAAATTCGATAGATACCAAAGATTGGGATATAAAAATTGATAAACAGTTAATCCAAAAAGATGGTTACAATTGTGGTCCTTATGTCTTGTACTATTTTCAAAATATAGTTAACGATTGCAATACAGATAACGAATACGATATGGATACCTACAGAATTGATTTAAAAAAGCTCATTCTATTAGAGTCAGATGATATAAAAATTAAATGCTTTTACTGCTTACGTGATGTTATCTTGGAACAAAATATTATTAAATGTAATTATTGTTTACGTCAAATGCATCAACGATGTCTACTGGTACAAACCGGTAAGTCATTTTTATTATATGATACGTGTAATTTGTGCAAGCAATATTAATGGCCTTTACATTATTGCAGAGTTTTGAACTCAAACATTTAACATAGAATGCGTAATCTGCTCGACAAATAAACCTTTCACAGTTAATAAAAACTGCTTAATGTTCATTTGTCAATAAATGGTTGAAATAAAAGTTTTTTACGCTTTTTATGTATCACATTTCGATATAGTATCATACAAAATGATGCTAAAATTCTAATAACAAAATGCATAGAATTAATATTTTAAAATTTCTCGGCATTTTAACTTTTTTTAACTTTCATTTTTCAAACACTACAAAATTTTTAAAAAATCGTAGAGGAATTTAAAAAAACGTAAGTATTTAAAGGTAAAAGTATATACTTTTTTGATTGATTAATTGATTCGGATTGATTTACCAGCGTGCGGTAGGTGTTGCTGCCACTCCCAGGAATACAGCTGGGCCTGCTACGTCCACGCTGGGTTGGACTAAGGTCATGCTTGTTGCCAGCAGAGAGAGCCACATGGCGCATGGTAAAGGAATGTGGGAGGTGTAGGTATTTGTGAGATGCGTTACCGCATTGTATCGTGAGGGAGCGTTTAAGCTCCCTTTTTTGTGTGTTTGGTTCTGGACTTCTGCCTATTCTGACTCTTCTTGTGAAATATGTTGTCGTGTTGTGTCGTAATATGGAGTGTTTTTGCTCCTCTTTTTGCGTTTTTGCTTCTTCGAATCTTCTTTTCTCTGACTCTTCTGATTCCTCGGTTTCCGATTGTGGTAGAGTATCCTTGCGATTTGTTAGTGGTGTTCATTTGTTGATCCTGATCCTTTCAATTGTCGTTCTCCACTGTAGCATGGTCTCCCAATTTTTAGTTTGTTGCTGTGCGGTGCTAGCGCTTTCTTCAGTAAATGTGTTGGGTCCCTTCCTTGGGTATGTCCCCAATACTTCATTGCGTATATTTCTATAATCTTGATGTATTGTGTCGCTGTTTTCGTCTTGTTGTTTTAGTTGGACGATGCCCTTTCTGCTCTTCTCAAAAACTTCTTCTATTGGCTTTTGTTGTTGCCGCGTTTTTGACTCCATATGTCATCGTTGTCCATATGACGGCTATGTACATACATTTGTTAAGGTCCCATGATAGTTTATTTTTCTCAATGAGCGGTATGTTACCCTTGTGGCGTTTTGTTTCTCTCCTTTACTGTTTCTCTCCGCTCCCGCTGGTTCGTCCGGTCTGTTCCTAGGTACTTCAATTTGTTCGGTGTTCTTAGGGAATATTCATCTATTTTGTGTTCCTCTCCGCTGGTCCAACTCTTCTTCTTCTTCTGCATCGATTAGTAGATTATCGACGTTTGTGTGAGTTTTCTTAGAGAACACCATTTTTCTGAAAGAAAGCTTCACTAGGCATACCTCCGCTGAAGTGCTGTGCGAACTCAGCTCTGATACAGTATATCAACAATACCTCATTGATTATTTCGAGTTTAATTTTAATTATTGTCACTACCGTGATTTCTAGCATTTATTCCTTGGATGGTGGCTTATTGAAAGGTCTTCTTGTATTAATTTGATTCATTCATTTTTTGCTTTCTCTTCTTCCTTCAGTTTATTTCCACTGTTGCCGTGGTAAACCTCTTCTCGTGTATGTGTTATCATTTTTTTTGTATGCCCCCCTGCCGCCGCTTTACTGTCCCTGACTCGTTCCCCCGTTTCTTTGATTTTGTGGTCCTATGTTCTGTATTCGATTCATCATTCTTGTGTATAGATACCATTTCCTGAGAAAAACTATTATTTCCATTGAACTGCAAGAAATTCAGCCCCCGGCGTATTAAGCCAATAGTACGCCACTGATCAGATTGTCCATTTATTACCCAAGTCAACGCTTGTTTATCTAAGAAACTCTGTTTTTCTTAAGGAATAACACCATTATTGCCTTGTTATAAATTTACGGTGACAGCGGTCGACGATGTATAATCACTTCTCATATTTTCGAAGAAAGTCGTTTGAATTAGCCCCTCACCAGTTTATTACAACATTTATGATGCAGAATGCAACACCACAAAACACACTCTTTTTAATACAAATACAAATTATGTACGTAATTAATCACTAATTGCACTTCCCAAGATATGTATTATTCCTCAAACCTGTCGCTTACTTGACACCTTAAAAGTTTGCAAAAAAATACGCAACTCCACAAAGTCACACTCTTTTTAATACAAACACAAACTATGTACGAAATTAATCACTAATCGCACGTCCCAGGTATGTATTACTCCCCAAACCTATCACTCACTTTTGGCACCTTAAAAATTTGCATAAAACAACACCGCAAAACACATTCTTCTTTTTGATACAAATATAAATTATGTACGAAATTACCTATTATTCACTTGACACCTCAAAAGTTATATTTTTTACACTTTGTATTTAGCTAGGGGCTTGGACCTAAAAAGCATCGCAATGGTTTTATGGGGCAGACACTTGTTAATCATTAAGACATAAAAAAACTTAGATAAATAAACTTAAAAAAGGGAAGATACTTAGCTTATCTATTCCTCTTGTGTATTGCTTGGTCCTTTAAGCTTGTTTCTTTATGCATAGCACTGCACTATCGGTTCTGCCACTAAATACTCTGTATTAGTTATTTCAAATAATAATTCTATTTCAATTTTGTTCTTTTGTTATGATATATCGAATTGCGCGGAATTGTTTAGCAGACTTTTAGCGGGCGTTTTCACGTTTTAATGGCAGCATTTTTCGGAAGCGTCCGTTCGCTCGGAAAGCACAATTCGAACTCCTAAGCATTTAAAGGTAAAAGTATATACTTTTTTGGTAGCAAAATCCAATCTTTTTTACACCAATTTCACAATGTTTTTAAAATTGTAATACAGTGTACGCGAGTCGAGAAAGTTATTTTAAAAAAACTGCGTTCGTATTAATATTATTAAATTGAAAAAATCATTGACAAGAAAGATCAGCACTCATATAAGGAAACGCCGATTAGGCCCTTGAGACAAATAGCTATACATTTGTGAAAAAAAATAGGAGAAAATGAATTATCCTTAGGACATTTCTTTATATTATTCTTTGCGTGATATATTAAATCAAAATTATTTCTTATCGCATCAAAGTCAGTGAAGGTTAAATGCTTATAACATTTCTGCCACGGTAGCTCAATCGGTTAAAGCGTATTGAGTGGCGAATACGCTGATCGACTCGCTACCGCGCTCTGGGTTCGACCCCCAGCCCCGGTATCGACAACACCGGTGGGTGTGGATGTATGTCTGCGTTTTTCCGAATGCGTAACCCCCTTCCGGACAGCCTTGGCTTTGGATTTGGGGGTTGTCTACTATCTGTGGTGTGTTTATGTTATGTTATGTTATGTTGAATAATTTTTACGTTTCGTGTGCATCCACACACAAACTGTTTGACTACATTTTAGGCAAGAATCTTTGCACATTAAAAATATTTTTATTCTTTATTTTGGATAAATAGTTTTTTGTCATACCTCCCTCGTAAGTATACTCTAATTCCATTGTTTTGTCGATCATAAGTGGAGCTTTATGTACCAAATACTTGTTGCCATTGGCAACGGGTCGTTATTCTGCGAATTTCTACCCGATGCGGATTAGGAATAAATGGATTTTTCATCATTTCTACCCTGAAGGCGTGTTTGCAAAGCTTGCCATTTTCAGAATAATAAGTTATTACCTGTCGGATTTTTCCAACAATTATTTTATGCACAACTGATGCACTTTTAAGGTTACAATATTTTAATTCATTTGAAGGGTGGCTTTTGCCCTAAAGAATTGAATGCAAAGGTTGAGGTTCTGAGCACAGAATGACGAAAACTGCTGCACATTTTACACGAAATCTACGAATTTCTACCCGATGCGGATTCGGAATAAACGAATTTTTCATTATTTCGGGGGTTAATTCCACCCTGAAAATTTGTTTGCAAAGCTTGCCATCTTCAGAATAATCTAAGTTATTATCCGTCAGATTTTTCCAACAATTAGTTTATGCACAACTGATGCGCTTTTAAGGTTACAATATTTTAGGTCATTTGAAGGGTGGTTTTTGCTCTAAAGAATTGAATGCAAAGGTTGAGGTTCTAAGCACAGAATAATGAATACTACCGCACATCTTACACGTAATCTTCGAATTTCTACCCGATGCGGATTCGAATTTTTCATTATTTCGGTGGTTGAAACTACCCTGAAAATTTGTTTGCAAAGCTTGCCCATTTCAGAATAATCTAAGCTTTTATCTGTCAGTTTTTTTCAACTACTGCTTCACGCACAACTGATGCGCTTTTAAGGTTACAATATTTTATTCAATTGAAGGGTGGTTTTTGCCCTAAATAATTGAATGCAAAGGTTGAGGTTCTAACCAGAGGATAATACGTACCACCATACATATTACTGGTAATCAGCGAATTTCTATCCGATGCGGATTCAGAATAAACGAATTTTTCATCATTTCGAGGATTGATTCTACCCTGAAAATTTATTTGGAAAGCTTGCCCTTTTCAGAATAATCTAACTTATCAGGCGTTGCCTATCTTTCGGCAACCTCCCTAGCAAAATCTTTCCTATACCAAAATTTCCATTTAACCAACTATTAGCTTTCACCACCTTTTATTCTCAAACCCTTTCTCTGTTCCCTCTATTAGTCACCTTTTTGTTAATTTTGTTAATTTCTGTTCTCTTGTCCCTTTTTGTTCTCTTTCAAAATCCTCTCTCGACCAATAACTTCTTGTAAATCAAACTTTTTATTTAAATCACAAATTCCTCTCCACCCTATCTTTCCGAAGGCAGGCAGACCATCGGAAGAATACTGTCATTGGCTCGAACGGGTTTTTTCATTAAGTCTTTTCCCGTATCAATAATCCAATTTTTAAAACTGTGCGCGTGTGCTGTGCAAACTAAAACATTAGTGTAATTTTTAAGTGTTTTTAAAACTCATTCTAGTTATAGTTCGCCAAATTGTTAGATTTAAGTTTTTTGTTCCAAAGAACAGGAGTTCTAACCTTATAATTCTTCATTTATTGTTTAAGCCGGAGTTAAACCCGTTTCACCCGACCACCCATCTACCACGACGTTGCACGCCGTGGTGGTGTGGTCGGCTCTGAATCGGGACTTGACTCAGGCGCACTTTTGTATTATTAACTGTAATAAAATATTTTTGAATTGAATTGAATTGAATTGAGGCGCTTTTAAGATTACAATATTTTATTCAATTGAAGGGTGGTTTTTGCCCTACATAATTGAATGAAAGGGTTGAGGTTTTAACCAGAGGATAATGGATACCATTAGACATTTTACTAGTAATATACGAATTTCTACCCGATGCGGATTAGGAATAAACGAATTTTTCATTTCGGGGGTTGATACTACCCCGTAAATTTGTTTGCAAAGCTTGCCCGCTTCAGAATAATCTAAGCTTTTATCCGTCAGTTTTTTTCAACTATTGCACAACTGATGCGCTTTTAAGGTTACAATATTTTATTCAATTGAAGAGTGGTTTTTGCCCTAAATAATTGAATGAAAAGGTTGAAGTTTTAACCAAAGGATAATGGGTACCACTAGACATTTTACTGGTAATCAGCGAATTTCTATCCGATGCGGATTCAGAATAAACGAATTTTTCAACATTTCGGGGGTTAAAACTACCCCGAAAATTTGTTTGCAAAGCTTGCCCGTTTCAGAATAATCTAAGCTTTTATCCGTCAGTTTTTTCCAATTGTTGCTTCACGCAATATTTTAATACAATGGAAGGGTGGTTTTTGCCCTAAATAATTGAATGCAAAGGTTGAGGTTTTAACCAGAGGATAATGGGTACCACTAGACATTTTACTGGTAATCTACGAATTTCTACCCGATGCGGATTAGGAATAAACGAATTTTTCATTATTTTGAAAATTTGTTTGCAAAGCTTGCCCGTTTCAGAATAATCTAAGCTCTTACCCCCCAGTTTTTTCCAACTATTGCTTCACGCACAACTGATGCGCTTTTAACGTTACAATATTTTAATTCAATTGAAGGGTGGTTTTTGCACTAAATAATTGAATGCAAAAATTGAGGTTTTAACCAGGGGATAATGGATACCTCTAGACATTTTAATGGTATTCAGCGAATTTCTATCCGATGCGCATTCAGGATAAACGAATTTTTCATCATTTCGAGGGTTGATTCTACCCTGAAAATTTGTTTGAAAAGCTTCCCCTTTTCAGAATAATCTAAGTTATTATCCGTCAGATTTTTCCAACAATTAGTTTATACACAACTCATGCGCTTTTAAGGTTACAATATTTTAGTTCACTTGAAGGGTGGTTATTGCCCTACATAATTGAATGCAAAGGTTGAGGTTCTAAGCACAGAATAACGAATACCACTGCACATTTTACACGTAATCTACGAATTTCTACCAGATGCGGATTCGGAATAAACGAATTTTCATTATTTCGGGGGTTGATACTACTACGAAAATTTGTTTGCAAAGCTTGCCCGTTTCAGAATAATCTAAGCAATATCCGTCAGTTTTTTTCAACTATTGCTTCACGCACAACTGATGCGCTTTTAAGGTTACAATATTTTATTCAATTGAAGGGTGGCCTTTGGCCCTAAATAATTGAATGCAAATGTTGAGGTCTTAACCAGACGATAATGGATGCCACTAAACATTTTACGGGTAATCACCGAATTTCTACGAGATACGGATTAGGAATAAACGAATTTTTCATTATTTCGGGGGTTGATACTACCCCGAGAATTTGTTTGCATAGCTTACCCGTTTCAGAATAATCTAAGCTCTCATCCGTCAGTTTTTTCCAACTATTGCTTCACGCACAACTGATGCGCTTTTAAGGTTACAATATTTTAATTCAATTGAAGGGGGTTTTTGCCCTAAATAATTGGATGCAAAGGTTGAGATTTTAAAAAGAGGATAATGGATACTACTAAACATTTTACTGGTAATCAGCGAATTTCTATCCGATGCAGACTTAGAATAAACGAATTTTTCATGATTTCGAGGGTTGATTCTACCCTGAAAATTTGTTTGCAAATCTTGCCCTTTTCAGAATAATCTAAGTTATTATCCGCCAGCTTTTTCCAACAATTAGTTTATACACAACTCATGCGCTTTTAAGGTTACAATAATTTAGTTCACTTGAAGGGCGGTTTTTGCCCTAAAGAATTGAATGCAAAGGTTGAGGTTCTAAACACAGAATAACGAATACCACTGCACATTTTACACGTAATCTACGAATTTCTACCCGATGCGGATTCGGAATAAACGAATTTTCATTATTTCGGGGGTTGATATTACCCCGAAAATTTGTTTGCAAAGCTTGCCCGTTTCAGAATAATCTAAGCATTTATCCGTCAGTTTTTTTCAACTATTGCTTCACGCACAACTGATGCGCTTGTAAGGTTACAATATTTTATTCAATTGAAGGGTGGCTTTTGCCCTAAATAATTGAATGCAAATGTTGAGGTTTTAACCAGAGGATAATGGATACCACTAGACATTCTACTGGTAATTTACGTATTTCTACCCAATGCGGATTAGGAATAAACGAATTTTTCATATTTCGGGGGTTGATAGGTACTACCCCGAAAATTTGTTTGCAAAGCTTGCCCGTTTCAGAATAATCTAAGCTTTTATCCATCAGTTTTTTTCAACTATTGCTTCGCGCACAACCGATGCGCCTTTAAGTTTACAATATTTTAGTTCACTTGGTTGTTTTTGCCCTAAAGGATTGAGTGCAAAAGTTGAGGTTCTAAGCAAAAAATAACGAATACCACTGCATATTTTACACGTAATCAATAAATTTCTACCCGATGCGGATTCGGGATAAACGAATTTTTCATTATTTCGGGGGTTAATTCTACCCCGAAAATTTGTTTGCAAAGCTTGCCCTTTTCAGAATAATCTAAGTTATTATCCGTCAGTTTTTTGCAACTATTACTTCACGCATAACTGATGCGCTTTTAAGGTTACAATATTTTAGTTTACTTGAAGGGTTGTTTTTGCCCTAAAGAATTGAATACAAAGGTTGAGGTTCTAAGCACAGAATAACAAATACCACTGCACATTTTACACGTAATCAACGAATTTCTACCCGATGCGGATTCGGAATAATCGAATTTTTCATTATTTCGGGGGTTGATACTACCCTGAAAATTTGTTATAATCCGTTAGTTTTTTGTAACAGTTATTTTATGGATAAATTATACGTTTTTATTATTGCAACATTTAAATTCACTACAAGGGAGGTTTTTGCCCTAAAAAACTTAATGTAAAATTGAAGTTCTAATCAGATGATAATGAATAACATCCCATATTTTACAGATACTCAGCCAGGGCCATGGAGAGAAAATACGGGCCCGTGGGTAGAATTATTTTTTGAAAATTGATGAGCGGCGGGGGAGAAATCCAAAAATAAAATTTTCACCGAAAAAAAATTTCCGGGACCCTCGAAAAAATTTTTGATGAGCGGGGGGAATCCGAAAAAAATTTTTGGGCCCCCGAAACAAGCCCGGGCCCCTCAGAAAATTTTTTGATGAGCGGGGGTGGGGAATCCGAAAAATAAAATTTTTATGGAAAAAAATTTTCCGGGCCCGGGGGGAATCACCCCCGCACCACTCCCCTCTCGTCGAGCCTGTACTCAGCTACTTTTTAGCTTATGCGGATTGGGAATATTTTTGTCAATTTTTAATAACATTTTTGTTTGATTCCACCCTTAAGTTTTGATTATAAATTCCATTTAAGGAAGGTGTAAACCACCTTGTTCCAATTTTTGTCAATATTTTGTTTGTGTAAATCTGATGCACTTTGGGGGTACTATAAAAGTACATAGACATTTTTTCCGGTATTCACCGTATTTTCTTTAAATTCTAATTAAGTACGTATCTGTATTAGAGTAGGGGGTCAATTTGTTCTTGAGGGTTGTTGCCTCATTTATTTAATTTACACACTTCTGTAGAATCCAGCATTATCATGATGAGAGCGGGTATCAAATTCTTCATTTTCAAATATATTGAAAAAAGGTATAAGATATAAGCAATCCTACTCGGGTATGTTCGGCTAAATCTACTGCTATCTTTTACTGCTGCTTTCACGTCGATGCGAATTACTTGGTTTTTGAAAGAAGTGCATGGACAGAAAGATGAGTTCAAAGCATTTAAAAGTTTTGCAGCTGTTTGTGGTTAGGTGAAAGAAGTACTGTGCAAGAAATTTAAAGAATACAAGCTTGTCGAAAGGTAAGAATTGTTATCAGTGATCAACCATTCTTTTCATATATACTTGCCTAATTAAATGTTACTTTATAAATAATTGCTAACATACAAATTCATTTTTCAGGTTATGAACTCGTAGCATCGTGAACAAAAGCAATTGACTCCTTGGACTATTGCAGATTCAGATGATTCTTTAGTACTAGTGAATGTGTTGCTAGTTTAGACATAACATGTTCACTACTTAGTGACAAGAAGTATTTCCTTTTAGATTTTTAGCAGTAAACATGGCTATGGTCAAAGAATTAGCTGCTGTAAATTTTGTGAAAAAGTCATATAAATTAAGCAATGAAGATTGAGGTGGTATATACTATGTAATAAGATGTACACAATTTCTTCTATAATGTATCTATAGATTGGACTATATAATCCATTGTAATTTCTGTAAGAATTTTATTTTTCATATATGTAATATGTTTTATGTAAGTCATTTGTTCGTTATTATTTTATTAAATATTCCCTTTTTATTACTTTTTATTTATCACTTCTACTATTAGGTAACTGAAAGTAAAACAAATATCTTTACTAATTAAATAATATATTATTCAAGGTCTATTACTTAGTACTTCTAATTCTAAGAATAATCGAGAAGAAAGTTTGTAACAAAATATAAATGATTGTAACATAACATATATACTTTATATTAATATCTATCTAAGCAATAAAAGTAACATGCATAGTTTATACACCGTGCGTGTAGCGGGGCGCTAGGCATAGGGAGTAAAATTACAACATCGCGCGTGCCATCTGGCTGAAATGAAATAACAGAGCTCTGGGATGCTCCGCCCGACGCACGGTCAGTGGAGGAATTTACGGCAGCAGTGTTGTCATATCTTTCGCGTGAATGTACATGCCTAATGGGAAATTACACGCACGGTATAACTCAAAGGGCTTTTATCAAGTAGTTTCAGTTTCAGATATAGGTTTTAAATTATGCTAAATTTCTAGTTCCTAGCTCAGCGAGAAGTACCCAAATAATTCACCGGTCAGATAAATATAAGTAAAATCTGTTACACTCTTCTTCGTCTTATATAAAAGTGGAGTGTAACTATGTACACATGCTTATGTCTATGAATTGTTTGAGT
Organism: Rutpela maculata; assembly: GCA_936432065.2. Classification (NCBI taxonomy): domain Eukaryota; kingdom Metazoa; phylum Arthropoda; class Insecta; order Coleoptera; family Cerambycidae; genus Rutpela; species Rutpela maculata. Next base: position 82,510,690 of record OW386290.2, read on the forward strand.
ACAAAAACTTAGAAGAAATCTAAATGGCATGGCGGTACCAATATGGTATCCAAAATTTGAGTCAAGTCTCACTTAAATAAAAAATAATAATAACAAATTCAGGCTTCGAAAAAGGAGACCTTCCGGTACAGAAATTTTTTTTTGGTAAAAGTTACAGCTCTTGAAAAATTGGCAAATTTAACACATATGATTTTCGACTTGGCTTTTACCTCGAATTTCATGAAAACAATAACTATCATTATTATAACAATCCCGATACAACATCTGAAAGTACATTATTCAAGATTTAATGTCCGTTCAACAGAATATAATTGATACGTTATTTATTAACTATGTTAACGCCATTTGAAGTTTCATGTATGAGAGGTAGAAATAAAATTTTAAAAATGTATGTCCTTCAATATTGATGTTTAATTCGTTCCACAAACCCATGGTCCCTCCTCCACAGCAACAACATAATAGTTAATTTTTTGCATTTCATTTAATACCTCGTCCAGAATGGTTTTGGAAATTTTCTTATCAAAATCAACATAAATTGGTTGTTTCCATGGGTCAATTAACCCTCTGGCCATGATTACTTGCATGTAATCGTGTTATCCTACTATTTCATCATTTTGTTGGTCATACTCATACGTAGAACATAGTTTTATCTCATCATACGAGAGAACTGTAAGCCTTTGCATGTCTGTTTTTGTTTGTCCACAAGTGTCCATAATTCTTAAAATGTCAATTAGTATTCCATTTCTTAAATTAAGAGTACTTGCCCACCTCTGTAAAGTAGAAATACCTGGTTACGGGTATTTAAATTTCTGTCTATATATATATATATATATATGTATATATATATATATATATATATATATATATATATATATATATATATATATATATATATATATATATATAACTGAACGTTCAGGCACCAAATTCACATATATATGGACGGAGTGGCACCTATATATACGTTCTGGCACCAGATCGAGGTGCCAGAACGTTTTATCGCATATTTGAACGTCTAAACATCATAACATCCTTCCCACAAAATTTCAAGATGGAGCTACTTGGTCGATTTTTCTATAAAAACTGGATTTTGGTTCAACCGTATAATCTGCAGAGGGCGCGCCAACCACTGATGTCTAACCGTACTTAGTGGCACCATACATTTGCGCTTGATTCCCGATATTTAAAATGACTTTCTGGCACCTCAGGGTTTCTACGGCTAGTGAATTTTAAATCATATTATAGATGGAAGAAAATCCGATAAATTTTTCGGGTACCTAAGTAGTTTAAATTAAATCTAATTTGAAAGAAATTAAGAAAACATTCAATTACTTACGGAACTACATCTCGACGTCGTTCTAAGCATTTGATGTCCAGGACAGGAGATATAGTATAAAAAAAGTTACGTTTTCGTTACAACTTTGCAACTTTTTTTTAAACAATAAAACTATCATTAAAATCGGAAAAACGGTTAAGAAATAAATTAACTTCAAAACATGACAAATTTTGAATGATGCGATCATTTTGTCCGTGGGTATATTATATAAGACATTACACAGAATATTAAAAATTGTAAAGAAATCACAGTACATTACATTTATGGTACATGCGACAATGCCCTCTAATCATCGTTTTCTTAATGCCTTTGTCGACAAAGTAACCGTAGTTTACATTATTTCTCGTTTTGAAATCTACAAACCCCTTTATCGTATTATAACTCTGTGAACTGCCTATTGAGGTCAAATTCCTGGGCAGGTAAAAAATATGTGATGACTTCTCTTAATTTATATCTAATATTAGCTGATTTATTTACTTGTTTTGTTGTTTTGTTTTTAATATAATTAAAATTCTTTAGCTGTACTTTCTTCATATTCTATACAGGGTGTCAGAAAATATCGGTAACAAACTTCTGGTACAAATTATATCCGAAAAAATTTGAAAAAAAGTGCCGCAATGCCCGCAAATTCTTCCTAATTGAGCTACAGCACTAATTAAAAATATTAAAAAAGGTCATCTTTCATTTTAATCGAAAAACTAACCGCTTGTGAGAAAAATCGTGTAAATGAGAAAACACGATGTGCTTCAAGTTTTCACGTAACAATTAAGTCAAGTAGAGTAACAATAAGCTCATTGTTAATTAATTTTCTTTGCCATTATTTAATTTAAAAAAAAAATGAAAATAGCAGAATACCAGTTTTTGGCTTCAATCTTCAAAGGGCTCTGAGTCCATAAGGAAGCATTAGCTGACATATTTATATAAATTTTCTTTCATATTTTTGCATGTAGAATCGGCACCAGACCGGTATTACCGGACACCCTGTATAGCCGAACAACGAGACCACTGAATTCGACACATGCTATGTAACTCTCAAACACACAAAAACAGACAGTTAACTCTTATTAACACACACACACACACACACACACACACACACCCACACACACCACATTACATATTTTTGAGGTCGTGCTTTGATTGGGAATTGGCAAATTTTCGCATTTTTTATGTTGAAACTCCTCTATATCTTTCATTCATAATAGTAAAAACTTGATATTTTAGTATTACTATTTAATATTATTTTAGGATTACCTTTCTTTTTCCCATGGTGTATGCAAAAAGTATATTTGTCTTGAAAATATGACTGAATAATAAATTAATATTAATGGAAGCGATCACTTTGTGTAGTTTACAGCGGAAAATGTGATCGAATTAACTTTTTTATTTTTCAAAATAACTGCATACTGTAACCGAGTATCTATAATGGAATGAGTAAATATTTTATTTGTAGTGTTTTTATATATACTGTATATAAAATTCGTGTTTTTTCGCAGTTTTTAAACATCTCTAGTTATATAGAATAATAAACTAAAATAAATAAAAACTAGAATGTCCGTTATGAAATTGCGAAGAAAACTCGATGAGCCCGAACTTTTTGTCAATATGTTAAGTTGCAAAAAATTTAAACAAGATAATTCTTTAACAATTGATTATAACTTACGTAATAATGCATATATTTTTACTCTCTCCTACTCCAATATATTTCTAACCTAAATAAATCATCCTGTCAAAATTTAAGTCCAAAAAATAACACCGGCACACACAAAAAAAGTCGAGTGCGAGAAGGCAGGCCCTATGTAATATGTATTCCCATGAATTTTAACCTGCTGAACACGAATTCGATGTCCGCTTTGCCCGATTGGCTCTTGTATTTTCCTAACCTCAAAAAAACCTTAAAAATGCCCGAAAAACCTCAAACAAATAAATAAAAGGCTTAAATGAGCTGACCACCATTTCCGTGCATATTATGGGGCACTGAGAGCGAATCTGAGGTCAGAGTTGGCCGATCAGTTAGAAATTTTAACATAATCTCAAAAAAACACCTAAAAAATGCCCGAAAAATTCCAAACAAGTAAATAAAAAGCTTACATGAACTGATCACTATATCTATACGTAATTTGGGGCACTGAAACCGAATCGGTCAGAATTTATGCGCGACGATCGAATATCTTGTAAAATCCTTATTTAGGATGAAAACGTATCCAAAAATGACTGAATCATAGCCCGAAATTGACTTTGCTCTACATAATATCTAAACATATAATTTCCGACGTATTTGCAACGTGCTGAACACAATACAGAAGTCAGAATTAAAGCGCAATCTGCAAACTTCATAGAGAAATATCACTTCAGCATAAACTCTCATCAACCCTAGTGAGCGGAGATGGGTAACTTTTAAATTTTCAAGTATCCTAAGGAAAATATTACTGAACAATGAAATTTTTCAAAGTTTGCTCTATTGAGAGAGGAATATCGTTTGGACTTAACATTTACCTACACCCTCCCTTGATGATTTTTTTACTTTTTTTTCTTAGAGCTGTTCTAAACATATGTATAGTTTTCTTTATTCTGTTTGTTTGTCATATGCCATTTGTTTCTTTTTCTATTCTTGCGACTAGGATACCTCCACGTGGTGACGGCGGGCAAAGATTTATTTCGACTAAGTTCCTAGGTAAAAAATGCCTTCATGGCAGAAGTAGAGACACAGTTTACGATGCAGGGGAGGGAAACCCCAGTATCGGCGTCAGGTCAGGTTGAGAAAGCGGGACTGCGGGCGTCATCATGCAACCGCAGCTCTAGTGAAGTAAGAAACTTGCCTTCCTGTGAGTATAGGGCTACAAAAAATGTTGCACAACTGTGTAAATAATGTGAATTCCTTCTGTTTTGTTTGTAGTAAAATCGAGGGTCCGAAAAATCGAAAAAAAATCAGCGATAAAATAAAAAATATTTATCTAAAATCTATATATGATAGGTTTAAGTATATTCATCAAGTGTTCTTTTGCTTGTGTAAAATATTTTCCAAAGTCTTTTTCTCTTTTTCTGTATGAGCTAGAACGAACATCACTTGGTACTAAATTGTCTTTTTTCATAATCGCCGCAAAATATTCTTCCCTACCATTAGGTAGACCAAGATTTCCAACATTATTAAGTTTATCATTTCACCAAATATTGGGAGTTTTAATTCTTATCGAACACTCATATTCACTGTCATCTTCTTGACTTTCGGAACAATCAGTTTCCATTAACCCTTTTTTAGCATTAATTCCGGAAACATTTGTATTGCTAAAAAATAACACTCTTCACGGATTCCAGGCTCCTTCGATATCATTGGGTTTTTATATTTTACTTTTTAACGTTCTTTCCATTCGTCCAACATCTTATAACATATGATGTAGGGATTGCAATTTACCGGAAGTTTTAATAACCGGTAAATCGGTAAATAAAAATGGAAATAACCGGTTAACCGGTATTTACCGGTAATTTTTAGAATGAATGATTAGAGTGGCGAAAATGGCAATTATCTTTTTCCACGTACAAAATGATCTAAATTTGACAAAAAAAAATTTGCCCACGATGTACTCATTATGTATGTGTTTCCTCAGGGATAATGCTATCCATTATTTCCTGCAGTGAATAATGATTTCAGTATTCACTAGTGAATAATAATGACAGTCAGTTGTTTATAAGAAGTCACGGGCAGGTATTTTCTCAATTCGAGTGCAATCTCGCAACTTTTTAGTAGAATTTATGGCTAGTTTCTGAAACCTTAAATATAATTATTCGTTAACAGTCATAGCTACAATTGTGTGAACAATTTTACTGTTATTATCAAATTTATGAATAGATAACTATTTAGCGTTTCAGAAACAAACTCTCTTTTATCATATAATTTCGTTTTTAAATTTGATTGAGTAGGCTGTTATGTGTCAAATTAAATTTAAACGTCAACGTTATTTACAATAATTTCACATATTACTCAAAAAGAATAACATAAATAATTCATTAATTAATTTCTTCAGTAAACAATTTAACAAAAATATCTAATAGTCGTGGACAAAGTATAGTATTCTACTCGCATTTAATGGCTACTCTGGTGATTTACGACATTCGCCTACGGCTCGTGTCTTAAACTTCACCCTCGTGAATAATAGCCATCATTATATGTTCGTTGAATTATATACTATTATATACGTATATTTAATATAATGAACAAACCAAAGGTTTTTTATCAAAAGGAAAAAATATAAATGAAATAAATTTAAATAAATAATTATTCTGTAAATAACGAAAATATCAACTTAAATAACAAAAATTATAAACATAAACTCAAATAGGGCATTTACTGAATACCCAATCTAAAAATACAATATTTTTTAAAAACGGCCTGTTAAAAGGATTAATTTTTCAAAGCTATATCTGTTAGTCGTTTGATATATGTGCATAGAATACCACCAGCTGAAGATGTCCTTCCTCAAGCGATATTGGTGGGTCGATAATTTAATAAGAATTGGTAATAACATACTTCTAAATGTATTCCACGGATATTTGCGGCAGTGAAATATTCAATTTCCTATCGCACGATATTGTCAATGTCTCTCTTACTTGTATTTCTTAGAACTTGGTGTTTGGGTTTTACTTTTTATAATATTATTTATTTATTGTTAAAAGTGCTCAGTGTTGGGGCAGTCACTCTGTATTTAGTGAATACTAGTCACTGACATAAATAGAAACGTTGAATACGTGACATATCGTAAGTTTAGAATTTACCAAAATAACCGGTAAAAAATTAAAATAACCGGTAATTATCATCACGTGTTTTTTGTCCTAATAACCGGTTAACCGGTTAACCGGTTAACCGGTATTGCAATCCCTAATATGATGCAAGGTATCATGGAAAACCTTTATCCACTATTTCCATACTATAACATTTTAGATAAATATTTTTTATTTTATCGTCTAATTTACTAAAAACAAGGCAAGAATTTTACACAATGAACTTTAAACCGAGAACTCTAGATGTAACATATTCTGAGACAGGAACTTTACACAAAGAACTCTGAACCAAGAACTCTAAATCTTAATAGTTCTTGCCTTATGAACTTAACAGTCTTGTCTTAATTTATAATAGGTTTAAGTTTTCGGTTTAAAGTTCTTGTCTCAGGTTATGTTGGGTTAACAATTCTTAGTTTAAAGTTCTTGGATTAAAGCTCCTAGCTCTTGCCTCAGGTTATGTTAGTTTTAAAGTTCTTGGTTTAAGCTTTTAATTTATTTGTTTTGGATTTTTAGGCATTTTTTGAGGTTATGTTAAAATTCCCAACTGATCTGCTAATTCCGACCTCATATTCAGTTTCAGCGCCCCAAATTACGTATAGATATAGTGATCAGCTCATTTAAGCTTTTTATTTACTCGTTTTGGGCATTTTTAAGGTGTTTTTTGAGGTCAGCAAAAATGCAAGAGCCAATCGGGCAAAACGGACATCAGATTCGTATTCAGCGGGTCAAAATGCATGGGAATACATAGGCCTTCTCGCATTCGACTTTTTTTGTGTGTGCCTGTGTAATGAACAAAGGAATAATAAAGTAGTAAATTAAATCGTCAATTGTTCAAGTAGTCCATGTAAAACGCGGGGTTTGACGCTCGGAATGCTCCCATCATCGGGACTACTTTTATTCCATGTTTTTTGGGTCTCCGATCACGAAAATCAGTCCCGCGGCTCTAAAAATAGTGCATTACCCCTAAAATGCCAAAAAACACCCCTTTTGGGAATAATACTGTAAAATAATGTTATGAATGTGCTAACTGTAATGACATTTTGCCAGTTCAGTAAGTTCATCTAAAGTAAGGATAAATTTTATGCTGAGGGCTAACCAGAGGGGGTGAAAATACCCCTAAATTGACGTAAAATGGAAAAATGATTGAATTTTTTTTATTCACTTTTTTATTTAAATTTAGATAAATGGGGATTGTATAATGAAGAAAATTGTTTTTCAACCCTTCAGGGGTGAAAACTGGAAAAATGATTGAATTCTTTTTATTCACTTTTTGATTTAAATTTAGGTGAATGGGGATTGTATAATGAAGAAAATTTTTTCCAACCCATCAGGGTGAAAACTACCCCTGTATCGCCTTTAAATTGAACTAACGCTTAGACATTAAGTAGATATGTATACTTTTCAGTTTGCTTGTAATTTCTGATAAACTTCCGTCGAAAAAAATATCACAAAACTTTTTCACCCCTAAGCGTTAGTTCAATTTAAAGGCGATACGGGGGTAGTTTTCACCCCTGACGGGTTGGAAAAAAATTTTCTTCATTATAAAATCCCCATTCATCTAAATTTAAATCAAAAAGTGAATAAAAAAAAATTCAATCATTTTTCCATTTTACGTCAATTTAGGGGAAGTTTCACCCCCTCTATAAAATTTGTCCTTAATTTAGATGAACATACTGAACTGGCAAAATATCATTACAATTAGCACATTCATAACATTATTTTACAGTATTATTCCCAAAAGGGGTGGTTTTTGACATTTTTAAAGGTGACGCACTATTTTTAGAGCCGCGGGACCCCGATTTTCGTGATCAGCGACCCAAAAAACATGGGGTAAAAGTAGTCCCGATGAGGGGGACATTCCGAGCGTCAAACTCCGCGTTTTACATAGACTAAAGTGGACGAGTCGTAGAAAAACAACATATATTTCTTTCAGAATGTAGATTTTTTTCATGTAATTTTCAGTGGTATTGAAAAAACTATATTTTAAACAAATGCATATTTTCGCGCAAACAAAATCTTTTATCTCTGTTCCCAATGGGCATAGAAAAAAAAACAGATTTTTTAAATTGTTTCTTTTTTGTATATTTTTGATGCATAATAATAAATTTAATTTTCGAATAGAGTTTTGATTTGTTCAAAAAAGATAATTTAAAGAAAAGCAAGAAATGACTTTAAATATTTCAAAAAACAATGTAGGTTATTAAACCTAATAAAAAGTACATGAAAAAACCTTTATTGTAAAAAAAAAGATGTACGACTTGATGCATTTACAATCGACTATTCAATTTTCGACAGCTATTTTTTTTAGGCGTTCGCCTTAATATTATGCCATGATGATTTGCTCAACTAGAAGCGTTATTTCCTAAAATTTCGTTGAAATGTATGTATTATTACTTAAGTCACCGTCAATTGTTTAAAGGCTATCGATTTTAATTGTCTTAATTTTTTCGACAAATCGACGAGAAGGGTTCGGCACATCTGGTTTTCATCGCAATTTCATAATAAACACTCTCGTTTGTTATTTATTGTGATATGACCTATACAACCAGAGGTAGCTAAGAAAAAAGACGAAATACTCTACTTTAAACATTGTTTTGTTTACTCAAATGCCGTCCGGAACTTAGATTGAATCAAGAACTTTTTGTTGTACCAAATAAAATCCATAGGTTTTTATGTAGATAAAAGGCGCTTAAATAAAATTAGGTTGTATGGCATCGTTATCGACCTTAATTTAACCTTTTATTATACTGTAATAATTAACTAAGTTTTTAAAGTTATTTGAATGTATTTTAATTTGTATGCATAATTTCACATTCGTATAATAGTCTCTTTTTTGTATTGCTTTGAGGAAATGCTTGCCCTGTATGACTGATATGCTCTAATTTCTTACAAATGTTCGAAATTTGAAATAAAAATTTTCAGTCTAACTACAGTCATCATGTTTAATATGTATTAGCATTCGGTAGCACACGAATGCAACTTTCATTATTAAAAACACCTCAATAGCATTTTGAAGTTAAATTGATAGATCCTTCAATCTACGTAAAAATACTTTCGAACCTTATAGACACACTATATTATATAGTTTTGATATCCTATATATCTTGATATTTTTGTATAGTAATATTTTGCTCTACAATTATAATAAACACAGTTTATGTAAAACCTGATCATTTGTACGCCTCTGGCTATCGCCCTGTATGGCGGATATGGCCCAATTTCAACAGGGAGTATTTTACCACACTATTTTACATACGCGCCAAAGAAATAATTATTTTAAGTCTAATAGAAGTTATCGTGTTTACAAGAAACGATCTACACACACATACATTCGATATGAAACGGATTTCTGTACGATTTTTTTTTTCTACTATGAATATTATAATTTTTTTTTGGTTAAAATATACCTATCTGATTAAATCAAATAGGTATAATAATAAAGTAATGTGAATAGGTATTTAATAGCAAAATTCATTTCATAAACGAGTTCATAAGATGAGAATTTTAGGGCCAAAAAAGCCATAAATTCATTTTCTACGCCATGCTTTAAGCTGTTCAATTGTCAACAGAAAAGGTTAGCAAAGATAATATTTTACAATTGCAACAGTATCCAAGTAGAGGGATGCTCTTAAAAATAAAGTTAACCATGAACATGTGTTGCTAGTAAAATCTACCAGAAATTCAAATATTTCTCTCTCGATCCTAGTAATTGCATCTCAAAAATAAAAATACCAAATTGTTCCCAATAAAATTTGAAATAAATAAAACTTCTAAATAAACTTTCTAATAATTTGTTAATTTACAAAAAATATATATTTTTTAAAATTTACTTTTTTGAATAATATAAAGAATATGATGTAATAATAATACACAAATCATTAATAGGAGTATTCCCTTTTATCGAGCTAAACATTGATGTCTAATTTTAATGCAAAATATTTATTTAAACAGCTGAAAATAAAAAAGACTTCGAAATTTCAGTTGATTAATGTTTAAATGCACCGACTCATAGAAGCGCATTTTTTTAAATATAAGTTATTTTAATGTATTTTGCAGCACAATTAAGAACATGTTTTTTTTTAATTTAAACATTGTTTTTGGAATTTGCTTATAATTTTCACAGTTGTAATTATAAACAAATTTTAATAAGTCTGGATTTTTATGAAATCAAAAACAGTCAAGAATTATGAATGTAGATGAATAAACCAACATCTGAAAATTTGGGATTGATTTACTTGAATTTGGGCCCGAGATACGTTAATTTTTGTGTTTTGGTGTCTTATAAATAAAAAAATTCATATTTCTTCTTCTCTAAAGTTAGTCCTCAATGTTTTGGTCTCACTTTCTAAAATTCTAAACTAATTCCAAAAAAATCGTTTAAATGAAGATGAAAAGAGTTTTTCTTATTACCATCATCAAATATTTGTAAAATTGTATATATAAAAAAAATAATTGCCTTCTTACGAGTCTACGCACTTAAATAATAAATGACTGATATTTCAAAATCTTTTTAGATCTTTAGTCGTTTAAATAAATATTTTGCGCTATTTGGTAAGAAGTTGTAGTAGTTCACCTGCAAATTTTTTTATTTCTTTTATAACTACAATTCACATTTTTTAAAATGTCTCCCCGTAAATTTTAGCAGTTTTGGATAAGGAACAGAAAAATAAAATATTTCTAAGAAACCGATTAGATACCTTTCGATTTATACACAATATTTAAAATACTAGCATCCCAAAAACAACTCAATCTTGGTTTCGATACCTTAAAAAAATGGTCAAGCTTCTCAAGTAAATCTGGAATTAAAAAGTATGTAATGTTTGGTTGATCCATTTAAAAACCGAAAAAGACGTACTACATATATCTTTCCTCTGCATTTTCAGTAGTAATTAAGTAAAATCAAGCTAGAAAAAAATAAAAAATACAGACGGATAGATCACATATTTATGAACATGTCCTAACAAAATTTATCGTTAAAGCCACGGTTTTCCCGGAAAAAATAGTCAAGTGTAACGTTATAACTCGGAGCGATATCCATGCGTGCACGCGCTTGAATACGCATGACTGTGACACCGACGCACTGAATTACATGTCACTAAATCAGAATTTGTTCAATCTATATGAGTGTTGGCTCATTTAAAAGATGAAAATTGTAGCTTTCTGATGTTTTTTTGTTTCAAACAATACAGGCAAAGGATGGATGGGACAAATATACTTATATATATTCTCACGCCCAAACTTGCAATAAACAATATAGAAAAAAAATAGAAGCCCTTCAAAAAAATTCTTTCTTCATTGAGAACTGTTAAAAAGTATGTACACTCCATGATTATTATGGTTTATTAAGTTGTAGTAACGAGGATTAAAAAAAGTACTCTCAAATAATTTTAATTTCATTGCTTGATGATTTTTTTGATAAATATATATATATTAGAGGCTGTAACTTGTCAAGAAATTGACCCATTGAAAAAAGTAAAATATCGCTATTTCGGAAAAAAATGTATACTTTTCGAATGTTTAAACACAAAATCGTTTATTTGTATGCATTTTTTCGAAAATATGATCAATCAGATCATGATAACAAATTGCGATTTTCACGATCTTATCCTTATAACTATGAAAATATCTTTGATTGTTTAGAATATAAATTCTGGAACTTTTCCAATACATTAACAAATGTATAAGGAATCCATTGGATATAGCTGAAATGTGGATAAGTGTACCTGTAATAAATACAATACAGTAAAGGCACGTGAAAATTCTTGCGAGCGATTCAGCGGCTATGTGTGGTGTCTGTATATGCGTCCATAATTACATACTTTCACTCTATACTCACTATTTATCCTCCCATTCAATAATAAAAATGTCTAAAACGTGTAATCAGAAAGAGAAAAAAAGCTTTATTTTACTCGATAGAACAGCTAAGAATTTTTAGAAGTTCCATAGTGTACATTTAACCGTGCACTGGCCGCGCAGAGTGACAAAATTATTTCACTATTTTTTTTCAGGAATACCGTGGCTTTAGCGATAAATTTTATTAGGACATTTTTTGTTCAGAAACACGTGGTCTATCCACCTGTATTTTTTCCTACCCTGACTTAATTTCAAAATTTTGAAAAAATGGATAAAATTTTTTTTTTTCACTTTTTTTTTATGTTCTGCATCCGAGCGAAATGTAAACTTTTCAGGATATTATTCTATACACTTTCACGAACTCATTAAAAAAAAATTATTCAGTTTGCAAATTTTTGTGGGTTTCACTATAAAATGTTCTGTGTCGTCTGAGCTAAAGGTTACTCTGAATAATCTGTCTGCTTCCTAATAAAACCATAAATCATTGCAACACATAATTTTTATTACTCTTTTAATATCAATGTTACTATATCCACCCAAATAGTTAAAATCTGATAATATATGGTATAACTAATATTAGTCCAATCAATAGGTACATCCTGAGTATTCTATCAAGTGGTGGGGGTGGCGGGGGTGTGAGTTAGCTGCTATATCTCTTCAAAGTTCAACGTATATATCTCGCGAACCGTTGCTGCTATGACAAAAATGGTAACAACTCACTACAAATTGATTTACATGCTTATTTTCGTAGAACTAACCGTTTAAGCTCAAATATTGCGGCTAACGCACACCCCCGCCGCCCCTGCCAACTTTTCAAAATACTCAGGAGGTACCCTCGAACAATTAAAGAAAATAAAATAACGTACCTAACACTATTGTTTCAAGAAAAAAGTATCTATGATTGGACTCTATAACAAGATGGGGGGGTAAAAGTGGGATATGCAGAAAAAGGATTAATGTAACCGTAACGTATCTATTAATTCTTTGTTTATACATTCATTATATCCTTTGCACTAAAAAATACGCTATCAATATCGATTATCTTGTTCAGGTCGTAAATAACGCATAGCAACTATTATGAAACTGAAGGATCATATGGGGTGGCATCGTACGCTTTGCCCAGGGAAAGACATTTAAAGATTTAATTAATATTGTTACATATCTAATATGCAAAAAGGACGAGTCATTAGATAACTTTAAAAATATAGTGGAGGAATTAAAACTTTTGCGAAAAATGAATGAAATTGGGAAGTTTAGTTGGTAGTCTTGCTCTCAAAGAGCTGAATAGAAACAAATCGATAAACCATTCAAAAGAACTACTTTCGTTTACCGAAGACGTTATGACACTAAGAACATTTTGTATAGAAAAAGCTGTAAATACTGTAGAAATTTTAAAAAAGAAACAAATATATTGCAATAAAGAATTCTTGTCAAGGTAACATTAATGTTACTTCTCCTGCATAACAGGAAGAGAGTTGGAGATATTCAGTTTATTGAATTGACTGATGTCACTAAACAGGACAAAACAGACCAAGCAGGTGAAGTTTTCGAAGCGCTAAGTCCAACCCAAATTTATTTCCGCTTAACTTTTCTCTCTAGCACACAGCCTTATCAAAATGCACAGTTTGCATACTTTAGTCATTAGTTACTTTCTCTGTTAGATGACGACCCCGTATATTATTATTAACTAAAAACTATGGTTATTTTCCTAAGATTTGTGTAATTTTTCTCCATCGCATTTTTTTTTTTTGCATATTTTTCATATTTTTCTCCACGGCAGTTGTGTTAACTACATGCCAAATATTATCGTTCACCGTCATATATTTTCTTTGTGTTTAGGGTGACCACCTTGTATGTTTTTTCAAATGTTTCTTTGACAGTTATGTTAGCTGCATGCGAAATATTATCGTCCTGCGTCACATTTTTTAATTTTTTTTGGTAACCACACCATATTTTTTCAAATTTGTTTAGAGTGACTACCCTGTATATTTTTATTTTTAAAAACACAAAACTTATGGGTTATTATAAATGTTACAAACCCTTTATATCACTCGGTATGTCATATACACAAATGCACAGTGTATTTTACAATAACTAAAATTGATATTTTAATAAAATGTTTTCGTAAATGATTCATCACCACTGAATAATAAATAATGAATTTGTTATTTTTTTAATCAATCTGCATCATCTTGTTTTTTTTCCAATAATTTTTTTAGACCTCATTTGAAACTAAACTCAATAACAATTTATTTAGCTCAGTCTTTGAGAATTATTTCTCATCTTATTTTCTTCATTTCTAAAATTACACTACATAATAATAGCGCAATCAGTACATATTTACTTGTCTCAATGTTCCACGGGACACGTTTCTAGACGACTTTTTCGAATTCTGTACCTCTACTATTACACCTTTTAATTATTTTTTGTGGGATTATTTGAAGTCATATGTCTATAAAAGTCTATGTCAACACATCTCAAAATCTAGAGGATGTATAATAATATATCGAATTGGAGTGAAATAAGAAGCGACTCACAAGGTTCTAGAGTAAAGCAGGAAGTTGCAATTTTTTACATTTTTAAGTGAAAACCATTTTTATTTCAGCAGAAAGAAAGTCATAGGAAAAATTGTCAATCAATAAAATTCAGCTGACCACGGAGTCTTCGTAGAACAGCGCATAGAAAATTTTCAACACCTCTGCATTTTATTTATTAGTATGCCAATTTTAAATTTTTATAAAAAATTCTAAATCTTAAAAAAACCATTGAAAAGAAGTGTCTTAAAAATATATTTTCTAAATGAAGAGTGCGCAAAAAAAATTGGAATATGATATCACTGCATTTTCTTTAAATTAATATGTAAATTTTAAACATTAAAACACAAAATTAAATTATAAATAATTTTTGTATTTGTGAATCAACTGTTTGAAAATTACACGCTTGTCGAAACTGCGGTAACGTTTGGTTATAATAAATTAATGATAAAAAACAAAGAAAGGTGTTTTCATCTATTTCATTATGATTAATTATCACAATGTAATGGCTTCCACTATTTAATTTGTTTAATAATTGTTGAAAATAAATCATTTTAAAACATTTTTTGAATGGGGGAAGTCTCCATATTTTTCTATTATTTGAATCTCCGAATATCTACCTTTTTGCAGAAAATATAAACTTAGGTTTTACTAAAAGAAAACTTTGAGGAAGTAATAAAGTTGTAAACATGCACAATGCAATTTACAGGCTCTCTATCCAAGTAACTCACAACAAAAAAATTTGTATGTTAAAATAATTGTTTATGGAACTTTAATAATATAATATTTGAAATTCTCTACCCCAAAAACCCATAAAACGATACCCCACATCGGTAGTGGGGTGGGGGTGGTGATAGGGGGGTGGTAATGGGGGGGGGGGGTGAATGAAGTAAAAAAATATTTTGAGGTTTCTGGTTCCTGTACATACACTAAATCACATTTTTTTTCATCCCCTTTAATAGGGGGTGGGGGTGGTAATGGGGGTGGCTAATGCCAAATTTTTTTTGAGACCTTGTATATACTAAATACCAATTTCGTGGACTCTTACCTGCTCGATTTATCCATGTACCCCAAATTTACCCCAATTTTCACCCCAACCCTTCGACGGAACAAGATGAAAATATAATCCAGTCCTAGATCTCGTTAAAGTACATATGTGTACCAAATTTCAAGTCGATATCTTAAACGGTTCCAGAGTAAACGTGCGCACAAAAAAAAGTTACAGACAGACAGACCGACAGACAGACAGAAATTTTTTTTTTCGCTCAAACTTAAAATCTCGACGTTTCATGACATTTTAAGCCTATTTGGACAATAAAAATTTTTTTAAATTTTTTTGTTAGGTACTATACTTTCACTGGACGTGGAAGTAAAATGAACATAACCGGTTAACCGGTATTTAAATATGTACCGAAATATGTAAAAAAATTATGTAATGAAGGGTAGGTTAGAGGCAACTTTTTGATGTGCTACAAAATGTTTTTACCGTAATGTGCTTGAATTAGAAATTTTATTTCTACCGTGTGGTCCACGGTACACAATGATTCTTTTCTCCATAATTCCCGCCAACTAATTAGTTTAAAATGTGTCATATATTCCTTAAAATGAGCAGTGGTCCATTTACTTTAAAATTCAGTCAAAGTAAGTTCTAGTATCTTCTTTTGTATCTTATTATTAACACGTGTTTGTTACCTCTCTGTCCCTTTTCAACATCACATTGAACCTTTCTGGAATCTTATTCATTTTAAACATTTATGTTGCAGGCACTTTTTCTAAGAAACTATTCAGTTTTCATTAATTTTATATAATTCTCTGTTACTTAAATAAAATTAAATGGAAAACACATATTACAAACAAATAATAGAAAAGAAAATGGGACTATTAAAAAAAAAAATGTTATTTTCAATAATTTTTGAAAATTTTAATTCTTATACAAGTTTAAAATTGACATATTGAATTAAGGAAGGTGGTTTTATGTTTTTTGTATACTCCATGGTAAGCTTGTTAAAATTTTGCAGTTATATATTTTTTCCATGGCATTCTTTCTACTGAGATGTTAAATTTTATTTTTACTCAGCCATTCTTAAATTCGAAAAAAGGAGTATAAAGAAAATTGAACTTCGGATTACGAAAGAAAGTTACTATTAAAAATAAAAAAGTTGCAAACTTCGGCTAAATTGGAAGTAACCCAAAAAAAATTGTGTGCCGGTGACTTCAAGTAACCAAAAACATTTTATAGTACTTTACTTCCTACTGAAAAATGCCTAACGTGCCCATAGAAGTTTCACGGTAAAAACTTGTCCCCATCCTTTATCTAGAAAGATGAAAGTTTCTCGCTGTATTAATGAATGCAATTTTTCACTATTGACATGGTAATAAAAATCCATATTTTCTACACTTATTAAAATTTGACCTTCATATTAACAGTTATTGTTAACAAATATGTAAATATGCTAGTTAGGTAAATAGTTTAAAACACTCATTATTGGAGAACCAATCAAAACAACTACCTTCTAGCTAATACTGACGAAGTATTGAATTACTAGTATATTAGCGTGCCCAGATTAGGGCAACAATATACAGAAAGTAGGTATTTTCATAATAAATAAGAAAGTGTGTAAGTTGTGATTTGCATAATACCTAAATAATATTCTCTAATCATGATAAAAGCAAATAAATAAAAATAATCGATTGTAAATATGTAAAATATAAAAAAAAAGGTGAAAACTTGAGGCCAATTGATTGATCATTTTTGAAAAATAATTAACGTAATCTAAACGTTGCCTATACTTTCGTAACTACTTTCGTTAACATAACCTGTTTGTTATGAATAGCTCCCTACTGAGAAGTGCCTAATCTTTGTTAATTACATTTTTTTTCAGAGTTTTTCAACTGATACGTGATATATACAATGAGTGTCAATATCACATACAATTATTTAGCTTACTTTTTCAGAATTTTACTTGACTATTTCCTGTATTCCTACAATTACTCTACCTATATTGCCGCATCGTCATACGTATATTATAATGACAATGCATAGTCATTGTTCATCCCTGAACTAGCTTCATCTGATAATGTAATAAAATTGTAGTATCTGTCTGTATTATGTTCTTTCAGGCAGGAGGAGTCTGGCCTATCTACAAATTGTTGTTTACATTATTTCTCACTTTAAACTATACTTTATAATCAGGGCCCCAACCGGGGAGGGGGGGTAGGTCCAGTAAGTACCGTGGTACCAGGGCCCGACCACTTAGAGGTCCGAATAAACTAGGAAACGCAATGCAAAAATATTAAACTAATTAAAATTTGGGTACAGGTAGTGTAGTTATAATGAAAGGGGCCGGGGCCCATGATTTGATGTGAGTGCCTGACAAAACTTTGATGCACCGACCATTTGAACCGTAACTAAGATAATATATAAACATATATAAACATTTATTTATTACGGCACTTGTCCCTTTTATAGACAAGAGAATGGGATAACTCTGAAAACAACCTATTTAGCAGCGTTAACAAATTTAAGAGCTAAAGCTCCATATACTTTATAACTTTCACCCAAACTAAATCTAAGAGCATATTATATATGTATAATATTCTGAAAAGGCATAAATAAAATCAAGAGTATCGAAATCAACCGCAGTTTAATCTTTTATTGCAATTAAGCCGCGAACGTAATTCGACAATTTCTCCTACATTCCTAAACCGATTAAAATAATTTTTTGATAGGCTTTTATAGGCAACTTTATAGAATGGTACTAGCCTATTGAAAATTAAAGAAAGAAAAACATTTTTTTCTTGTGTGAAAAACAAAAAAAATATATATTTTTTGTTGACTTCAATATCCCAGTATCATTCTATCAAGTATTTTCTAAAAGCCTGTCAAAGTATTTTCTCAATCGGTTCATAGGAGAACTTGTCGAATTACGAAATCATTCTTTTAAGCCACACTGCCACCCTTAAAGCAATTGTACAAATCCAACAAAATATATTAACGTTGAGATCCAACGTTACCGTATGTAACACTTCATACAAAATAAGGTAATAAATTACATTTTTAAATCATACTACCTATTACACTATTTCATAATATAATATTTAGAATCAAAAGATTGTAAATAAATTGACATTTTTATTAGATGAAATTAATATTTTACTCGCTTATTGTTTTGTAATATACATTTTTGTGATTTTAAGAATTTTTGAGGGAAACGATTATTATATTATTTACCTACGATCACCACTGTAACTAGTCAAAAACACACTACCTGACATCTATGTAAGTTGAACTTTACATATTGTAAACAAATCGCACTGTAAACAAACCGCACGGTAAACAAAACGAACGGGACACGCAATTATCGGTGGCTTATATCGCTGACGCGGGGTTTAAAAAAACAAATGCGCCTACGTAATTTTCAAACGCTGTCAAAACTGACATAATATTTGTTGAATAATATTGTTGACAACTAAATCAGGATTTTACTAAATAAATAAATGAATATGATCGTAGGTAATGGTATATTACGTAATGAGAATTGTAAGAAGCATATTACGCACGAATGGAAAAGTTACGCACGATGCCCCGTAGCGGCGAGTGCGTATTTCCATGAGTGCGTAATTGCATTACAACTCGAATTATGTACTATACTTTACCTACGATCATATTTATTTACTTATTTAGTAAAATCTGGATTTAGTTTACTAGTCAACAATGTCATTCAACAAATATTATGTCAGTTTTGACAGCGTTTGAAAATTACGTACGCCCATTTGTTTTTTTTAAACCCCGCGTCAGCGATATAAGCCACCTATAATTGGGTGTCCCGTGCGTTTTGATTACCGTGCGATTTGTTTACAGTGCGTTTTGTTTACAATACGTAAAATTCAACTTACATGAATGGCAGGTAGTGTGTTTTTTACTATTTACAGTAGTGATCGTAGGTAAAGTATAGTACATAATTCGAGTTGTAAAGCAATTACGCACTCATGAAAATAACTTTTCCATTCGTGCGTAATATGCTTCTTACAACACTCATTACGTAATATACTAATTTTGTACGACATGCTTTGAAATTAGCCGAACTGTCAATAATAAATGTCAGTTACTATTGGTATGTCATATACACAAATTCACACTGTATTTTACAATAACTAAAATTGATATTCTAATTACATATTTTCATAAGTGATTTATCACCACTGAATAATAAATAATTAATTTGTTTCTTTTTTAATCAACCTCATCTACTTGTCTTTTTTTTTCAAATAATTTTCTAGACCTCAATTGAAACTAAATATAGAATATGATGAGTCAACATCAATAACAATTTTTAGTTCACTCTGAGAATTATTTCTCATCTTAAGTATATCCTCTATTTGTGCAATTACACCACGGATATCGCACGTATGTGATACGTTTCAAAAAGACAAGCAACACAATGGCCTATTTTTACAGAGTGCGTTAGCAATCCTAAATGTATTAACAACACAGTGAGTATCTAAAGAAAAAGTGTCTTCTCCATATATACGGTGCCAGAACGCATATACATATCGGGAATATATAGGGAGCCACTTGCTCACATTAAATGCGGAAAATATTGGGTGCGAAAACGTCAATTTAGTTTTCGGTGCCACTTGGTGATTTTACGCGTATATATATATATATATATATATAAAACTCAAAATGGGGGTGGAAACGACGTCCTAGGGGATGAAGCACACTATTTAGGGGTGGGAATTTTTCGGTTCAGTAATTCTTATGCTATCCCTAACATTTCTACCAATTTTCAAAATTTTATGAATTTTGCCCGATATAAATCTTTATATTACTGAACTTCTTGGAATATATCGTTCTACAAAACAAAGAACCGACAACAGTAGGTGAGTATTTGCGGAAAATATCATTCGGGCTTGAAAATGAAATAAAATGTATCCTTTGTCGCAAGTTTGCTGCTATACAGGAGACAGGTTTATTTAACTATATGTAATAGACTTGGCAAAGAAAGTATCCTTGACTGATGCGATGCCATGCGAACGTTTGACTGAGGATTTTAAATTTCATATAAATTTCAATATAGGAAGCCGACTTTACGAGCATTTCTGTGCCATGTTGATAGTTTCCTGTCCCTTTCTAAGAAACGTATTCGAGGTGCGATTTAATGCAACCTCGAACGAGAAAACGATGCAGTTTATATAAACCTGTTGGATATACGGAGTATTGAGATTTTTTTTGCTACATTTCGAACAACTAACAGGAAAATATATTATAATAGAAATTGATTAATTTAAAAACTTTTATATTTCAATGTAAATAAAAACATTTTTTACTCGCCTTATTTGTATTAATACCCCATACGACAGAAAACATTTTATAGTGAAACTTACAAAAACTTACAAAATGAATAATTTTTTTTTAATGAGTTCGTGAAAGTATATAGAATAATATCCTAAAAAGTCTACATTCCGCTCGGATCGAGAACATAAAAAAAAGTGAAAAAAAAATTATTTTTATAGTTATAAGGATACAATCGTGAAAATCGCAATTTCTTGTCATGATCTGATTAATCATATTTTCGAAAAAATGCATACAAGTAACATTTTTTCCGATATAGTGATATTTTATTTTTACCAATGGGTCAAGTTCTCGACAAGTTACAGCCTCCAATATATATATATATATATATATATATATATATATATATATATATATATATATATATATATATATATATATATATTGGAGGCTGTAACTTGTCGAGAACAAGTTACAGCCTCCAATATATATATATATATATATATATATATATATATATATATATATATATATATATATATATATATATTGGAGGCTGTAACTTGTCGAGAACTTGACCCATTGGTAAAAATAAAATATCACTATATCGGAAAAAATGTTACTTGTATGCATTTTTTCGAAAATATGATTAATCAGATCATGACAAGAAATTGCGATTTTCACGATTGTATCCTTATAACTATAAAAATAATTTTTTTTTCACTTTTTTTTATGTTCTCGATCCGAGCGGAATGTAGACTTTTTAGGATATTATTCTATATACTTTCACGAACTCATTAAAAAAAAATTATTCATTTTGTAAGTTGTTGTAAGTTTCACTATAAAATGTTTTCTGTCGTATGGGGTATTAATACAAATAAGGCGAGTAAAAAATGTTTTTATTTACATTGAAATATAAAAGTTTTTAAATTAATCAATTTCTATTATAATATATTTTCCTGTTAGTTGTTCGAAATGTAGCAAAAAAAATCTCAATACTCCGTATATCCAACAGGTTTATATAAACTGCATCGTTTTCTCGTTCGAGGTTGCATTAAATCGCACCTCGAATACGTTTCTTAGAAAGGGACAGGAAACTATCAACATGGCACAGAAATGCTCGTAAAGTCGGCTTCCTATATTGAAATTTATATGAAATTTAAAATCCTCAGTCAAACGTTCGCATGGCATCGCATCAGTCAAGGATACTTTCTTTGCCAAGTCTATTACATATAGTTAAATAAACCTGTCTCCTGTATAGCAGCAAACTTGCGACAAAGGATACATTTTATTTCATTTTCAAGCCCGAATGATATTTTCCGCAAATACTCACCTACTGTTGTCGGTTCTTTGTTTTGTAGAACGATATATTCCAAGAAGTTCAGTAATATAAAGATTTATATCGGGCAAAATTCATAAAATTTTGAAAATTGGTAGAAATGTTAGGGATAGCATAAGAATTACTGAACCGAAAAATTCCCACCCCTAAATAGTGTGCTTCATCCCCTAGGACGTCGTTTCCACCCCCATTTTGAGTTTTTCTAGATTATCTCGGGAACGGTGCACTTTTTGGTAAAAATACCTATAGGTATATCAAATTATTCCTTATAAAATTCTCTATAAAAACGTCTCTAATTTTTTTTTCATAAAATTAATAGTACCGTGGGAAATAATGAGTACACATAAGGGTTGGTTCCAGTTAACACAATAAATTGTAATCTTTACTATAATCTGCTTTAAAGTTCAATGCTTAACGCAAGAGCAGTAGCTATTAAACTCCACTTAAAATTATAATAAACGTAGCGCTTCCATCCTAAAAAAATATTTTTAAAGAAGTGAGAATATTGTATATTCTGATTCTTTTGTTGTCGTGGTTGGAGTTAATATACCGCCGACTTTTTTTCATCCCCAATCAGTAGCATCTAGCGTAACGTTTTTCATTACTAAAAGTTTGCACAATGTCTTGTAAATCATCTCTTTTATTAAGCACATTGATTGCATTGACCTTTCCTTTGTAAAAAAACGCTGAGGTTGTGTCGCAACCGCTAATGACGTGTGCAAATAATATTATTTCTTTACTGTTTTTTAAAAAAGTTGAGGATTGTAAATCTCGTGAACTGTAAATCCTTTTGCTGATTTTACCCTGTTTTTCTTTTAAAAATGTAATGTCTTTGACGGAGGGAGAAAGAGCAATAAGAAGGACCAAAAGGTCAATATCTTGCCCTACGACAAGAGCTTATAACATTTTTCGATAGCAGTTTGTACTATTATTAAATCATAGTCTATTTCCCTCGGGCCAAATATGAAGGAAAAACGTCATAATGTGATACAAGCATGAAACTCAGCATAGTTGTAAAAGAATAATTTATAAGGTATTTGACCCGATAAGCCACCCTCTGCGACCCGCATGACCCTCGCTACCGCCATTTTTTCAAAATGGCGCACAAGAATTTCTCAAATGTCAGTCTTTCTCAATCTAGGCAATATTATACTCCATCTTATATAATTCGAGGATGAGAAATTAAAAAAATATATCACGTTGATATGACCTCAACTAACCTTGAAAAACTCAATTAGACCAAAAAAAAATGACTTTTTTAGGGTTTTCCCTTAAACATTGCATACGACTTAATATTACTACTTACTATTAATTACTATTAATATTACTACGAGAGAATTAGACTTAAATGAATTCATGCAATACGACAATCAACAATCACCACCATCTTTATCGGTAAATGGGTCCCTGAGACCTAGAAACAAATCAGTTTTAGTCCCTCTTCTTGAAGCTCTGGCTCCTGCGACTGACTCGAGTTCGTCGTGCGATGGATGTGTTTCTGATGGTGCAGGTTTAGTTCACTTTTTGAAACCACGTATAGAATTTAAAACCTTTTCTTCAACAATTTCAACCATATATCAAAAAAATTTCCACCACTACGAAAGCTACAACATTGGATGTGGCATGGGACTTATACTATGGAAATAGCCTCAAAAATGCTACAAGAGAAAATAGAGGACAATTTGCCAAAAAAGAGTAAGTAAATTGACACTTTAGGTTGTCAGTATCTATGTGTAAACAAAATAAATAAGTATGTAAGAAATATTCTTCTTCTTTTTAGATCAACTTCTGGGAAAAGTTTCTAAAAGAGTCCTCTAATAAACAAGAACTCTTTGTCTATTTGGCGGAAACTCTCTTAAATATGTTAGACCTGAATTGTGTAACAAATGTTCAAGAAAAACTAATGTCATCTGGTGGTAAGTTGTTGGTAGCTTTGCGATCATACAACTTAGGCTTCGGTGACCCTTTTTTTAGAAAACATCAAAACAAACCTGAGTAACATCCCTTGTGGAAATATAGAGGAGGCAGATGGTAGAATTTTTCTCCATGTGAAAGGTATGGTGCAGAATGGAGCAACATCCATACTAGTTAGATACTCTGATGCAGACATTGTAATCATCGGAATCTCTTTTTGCCACGAATTTAAAGACTTAGGTCTCCATGAATTATGGTTTTTATACGGTGTTGGAAAAAATCAAAGATACATTCCAGCTTACATTATTGCGAATAATTTGGGGCCTCAGAAGTCACAAGCTCTTCATGGATTCCACACGTTCACAGGGTGTGACACTATATCCTTTTTTGCCCTAATGTCAAAGGTTAAATGTTGGAAAACATGGGAAGAGTACCTAGAGTCAACTTCGGCTTTCCAATATTTATCATCAAAAGATAGTGTAAAAGAAATACCGGATGATATATTTGCACAAATGGAAGCCTTCACGGTGAAGTTATACGACCCCGAGAGCGAATTATTAAAGGTCAACGAATTAAGAAAAGTGCAATTTTGTAGTGGTGATAGACAAATCTCAATGTGTGCATCAACAAAAGGAAGCCTTATTGAGTAGTGTCGAAGAGCTGCTTACCAAGCCGGCCAAATATGGGGTCGGTCCTTAATCCATGATTAACCACCTCCGTCACCTGAAGGATGGGGCTGGACATTAAAAGCAAATCGCTGGGAGCCCAAATGGAGCCAACAATCCCAAATTTGGTCTGCTCTAAGGGGGCTTGAAAAGTGTGGGTGTAGAAGGCAGTGCGACAGCACGAGATGTTCCTGTCTTAAAACGGGTCTTCCTTGTACTTCTGCATGTACCATTTGTCAAGGGGCATGTGAAAATAAACAAGTTACCTAAATTAAAAAATTCATCATTTTAGCTGTTTTCTTTTCATTATTTTTGGCTTGAATAATGATTTTCAAGGTCAATAACGGTCATATCAACTAGAAAACATGTTTTTCTATTTCTTTCTAGTAGAATCGTATGGAAGACAATACAATCTCACTTAGTTCATTATTTCAAAAAATCAATGCGCCGCCCATGATCGTTACTCTCTTTTAGTTATAAAAACTGAAACGCTAGCTATTTACAATATTTTAATGCAAAATCTGCAAACATGCCTATTTTTTCAGCCATATCGCAATTTTCGAGGTCATTGAAGGTCATTTTTTTTTTGGATTCTCCATCCTCGAATTATATAGGATAGTATAATATTGCCTATATTAAAAAAATCTTAAATTTAAGAATTATTTGTCCGCCATTTTGGAAAAATGGCGGTATCGGGTGTCCTACGGGTCCAAAAAGATTCCTCGATATTTTGACTGAATAGGTTATATATTGCAACAAATTCAATACTACTGTTAGAAAAATAAGGTAATAATGATAATACCATAAAACCATGAATAAAGTGATATTATGTTATCATAAAAATCAATATTGAACAGTGATAATATTACGAACATGTTCATATTTTATCTAAACCGGATTTTTGCAAGATGAATCTGACCCTTCAACACTCTTACATTTACAGAAGGAGCAACAGGTTAATTCATTTTCTCTACAAATGCATGATGATTTGGCACATTTTAAGCAAATATATGCCCCAACAAAGTCATTGGGATATTTTTTTATGTTCTTTTCTGGCACCAAATCATCTTCTACCACGTCAAAACCAAATTCACGGGGGTCTAAGCGAACAACCATGTCATCCATACTGTGTTGCTGAAAGTATGTGTAGAAATAAGATCTCAACAAATGCCTCTTAGCACTTCTGCTTGTATTCGGCAAATCATCAATATCTGTATTCTTTCCATGATGATACAGCCATAGTCTGAGTTCATCGAGAGATCTGCAAGATGACCCCTTTCGTAATAGCTGCACTAAGTATTCTTCTGCAGGTTTAAAGCTTTATTCTATCTCATCCCAGTCATGTGATACTCCAAAGTTCTCCAAATATGCTGTAGATGCTCTATTAAGAGCTGCTTACTTGGTACCAAAAATCTGATTCAGATAGTGCATGAATGGCTGGAAGCAAAGAGCATAAGTTTTGGCCCATTTTTTGATGAATGGCATGGAGAGGCAAAAGTCGTGTGGAATCACCAACTCCAGTGCTTACCCACATTTCTTCTGCACCAAGTTGATGAAGAATAGCCCAGTGAAATAATGCTAAAACCATTATGTCAGTGTCGGCACTCACAAGAACGACTTTAGTAAACCCACACTGGCATGCATGCTTTGAATGAATCAGCATTCTAAAGTCAGCTTCCTCTACTGACAAACAATTTATTTCTGGGCGATTTACTGGTTTTCCATTTTGCACAGATGTACGGTTAAATGATGTCTTACCTTCTTCATCACCATAAAAGGCACTAAAGGTGAGGTTAGTATTACATGGTGTTTGAGTTAAATAATCTATCACTGTAGTGCCAATAAACTCTTGTAAGATCAGTTTGTTGATGATCCCCAGAAAGTGCTGAGTTGGACCGGCAATGGAACTTCTTTAGAGATGTGGGCTATATCTATAACAATGCCCTTACCTTGCCTCTGTAATCTTTCAGGTGCTTTCGGTGATAGCTTGTAATAACTGTCAAAAACATAATCGACTCTTCCACAGTTTTTTGTGATGCCCCGAACATATGAAGAGAAAGCAGAAACTGCTCCACCAA
This sequence comes from Rutpela maculata, assembly GCA_936432065.2. NCBI lineage: Eukaryota > Metazoa > Arthropoda > Insecta > Coleoptera > Cerambycidae > Rutpela > Rutpela maculata. The sequence goes on from OW386290.2 coordinate 82,537,480, forward strand.
AGGTTTTCTGTTCATTCGTCATAACTTTTCGTATGGAATTCATGACATCCACAACATAACGGGTCTTCTCATCAGACTGAAACAGGTTATGGTCGCTGGTGGTGGTGCTACTGTAAGATGTTTCTAGCTCCTTTAATAATGTACTTTTTTGTGGCTTTGTCAGTAATCCTTGATCATTAAACAGTGAACAGTTATCAGATAGATCATATCGAAAGAGCTCCTGTATTATGTAGGTACCTTTTATAAAAATTTTGATTTTTTAATCTTTAACTTTTTTGAGGTTATGTTCGTAAGCACCTACTAAGTATTTCTGAAAACAAAATCTCTTTATCCAAAATATCCTACAGAAGTAAGTACAGGTACAGGACTATTTAGGGGTGGGAACTTTTCGGTTTAGTAATTGTTATTCATTAATATTTTTACCAATTTTCAAAACTTTATGAGTTTTGTCCGATGTATTACAATATTAACTGTTATATTACTGAACTAAAGGAGATTTATGATGATGGAAAGGAATAAATTTACTATGTGTTTAAAAAGTGTTCAGAAGTTAAAACAACGCCTTGATTTGTTAATTTTAGTGCACACATCGGTCTTTAGCTTTGCCGATTACTAATTAAAAAAATATACATAACGCTGTTAAATATTCAACTGCTATTACGTACTTCAACAATCGATAATCTGATTAACTTTGCCGTCTATAATATTAAACTTTCAGTTTAATGTATGTAAATGTATATCGATCAAATTTAATATTGAAACGAGAGCTGCTGGCGAGTTTTATATTTAATAAAGAGCGAGAGATATGTCAGTTCATTCAACAACTCTTGTTGTTCTGGTGTCTACCGGGTGGCGCAGCCACTCTTGTTACTCTTGAATGGGCTGTTGGATTTTTAAAACTTTGGTGTAGTGAAAATCAAAATCAAAATAATATTTGAGTGTCAGATCTTACGTATTCTCTTCTTTTGGTTGCCCAAATTCAATTTTCTATCATCCTCGTTTTCCGTCACATCTGACTCTAAAACCTCAAGTCCTCAGGAACAAATTTACTTTCTCCATCAAAATCATTTGATATTGATGAAGCGTTGAGGCATGCTTGTCCGTGACACTCACCACAAACTGTGGAGCATTGCAACTCTACTTTTCTACATTCACAATTCGCGCCATAACCTTTCTTTAAATTGCAGAAGACCTCTATTCAATAGTTCATCCGGTGCTGGTTCCAATAATGTTGTTGTTGGTTCCAGGATCTCGTTCTGTAAAACCTACTCCCGTTTCTAAGGTTGTAAATTTTCCTGAGGGGTAGTTTGGGGCGCTTCACTCTGTTCGGACGTTGTTAGCGCGAAATAGGTGAGGATAAGCTACAAGGTTAATAGGACATTTTTTATGCACAATTTAACGACAAATTTTTTATTTCCTATACTTTTTTCTCTTTCGACGAACGATTTACAAGATAAAAGTGAAAAACAAGTCCCCGTTGGGGGTGGTTTTTTTTTGCAAAAGAAAGGACCTTCCACCCCCCCAAATTGGGGGTGAACTTTTCGGGTATCTATTTTTAACCCTATCTAGAGTACGCATCCCAAATATTATTACTTTATAAATTATTTCTTCTATTCACTGTTTTTTAATCCAATTTTCGTGTACTATAGAGGGACAGCTTAACGTCGAATTTCGCGTTAATGTGGACACACCGGACAAAACCACCAAATTTTTTACAGGTACAGGTACATTAGCTACGTAGCTTTCAATTTTTGATAGGAACCAACTCCTCCGTCGGCCATTTTGAAATAAACGTATATTATCAATGTCTCGGCTTCTAAATCATTTAGGACCACAAACCTGGTGTCTAAGTATACATATTTGGGGCCAAGGAATACAATTACACAATTTTTAAAAGTATCGCACTATATATTTATTCACTAATATATGTACTATTCACCGATGAACTGTTTTGTCCGGTGTGTCCACATTTTTTAATGTTTTTTTAATTTTGTTTCAGATTGAATTGTAATACAGGACGGATTGGAACAAGTGCATGATCTGTCAGAAAACAACTCCAGAAAATGTAAAATGTCCACTCAATGCACATGAAATCGAAGACAAGACAACACCATACCGGTCTTTCTTGAACAATATCAATGAGTTTAGAAGCTTGGAGTCATTGCCAGTGAAACTAAATTTTGGAAGCGACATGAGTGCGTATGAACTGGTCCAAAACCATGGTGCATGGCACAAATCTTGTTACGTTAAGTCCAGCAATTTGAAGTTGGATAGAGCTAAAAAGCGGGGAAATATTTCAGGAGGCAGCACAACTGTGGATAAACGGCCCCGGCGTGAAGCGAATAACAAAATGGCGTGTTGCTATGTCGTGGAAGCGATGGACTCCTTCATAAATTTCGAACATTAACAGCTGATACAAGCATATGGAAAATGACAACAGAACTGCAAGAAACCCAGTTGTTGGCAGCATTGGAAGATGGTGATCTCATTGCCTTTGACGCCAAATATCATCTGCAATGTTATACAGCACTGAGAAATCAATTTCTTTGCGCACTAACTTGGTAGTCTTAGCTAACAAAAGGACATCATGTTCGTAATCACGTGACATGGCCTGCTGCAGCATTTCCCGTATGTCTTCTTCAAACACCAAAACTTTGTACTTTCCATCACTTTGTTCTTGCGCTTGTGGAAAGTAAGCTAGCACTTTCTCCTTCAATCTGGTTCTGTTAATCTCCTTCTCAGCGCCAAAGATTTTTAATCGGTTCTCAAACAGTTTATGCAACTTTAAAAATTCAAAGTAGAAGGTCTCATGTTCCACACAGTTCTCTATGTAAGTATAAAGCTCCACAAGTGCTGTAGCCTTTATCTGACTTTCTTCCTTAGGTGAGACCGGTAGCAATTTCTCAGTACTGAATAACATCGCAGATGATATTTGGCGTCCAGAGCAATGAGATCACCACCTTCTAATGCTGCCAACAACTGGGTTTTTTACAGTTCTGTTGCCATTTTTCGTATGCTCGAGCATTAGCTGTTAAAGTTCGAAATTCATGAAGGAATCCATCGCTTCCACGACATAACAAACACGCCATTTTGTCACTCGCTTCACGTGGGGGTCGTTTATCCTCAGTTGTATTTCCCCGCTTTTTAGCTCTATCCAACTTTAAATTGCTGAACTTAACGTAACAAGATTTGTGCCATGCACCATGGTTTTGGATTAGTTCATACGCTTCCAAAATTTAGTTTCACTGGCAATGACTCCAAGGTTCTAAACTCATTGATATTGTTCAAGAAAGACCGGTATGGCGTTGTCTTGTCTTCGATTCCATGTGCATTGAGTGGACATTTTAGATTTTCTGAAGTTGTTTTCTGACGGATCATGCACTTGTTCCAATCCAACTTGTATTACAATTCAATCTGAAACAAAATAAAAAACATATTAGAAAATGTGGACACACCGGACAAAACAGTTCATCGGTGAATAGTTTGTAATTGGTACATATATTAGTGAATAAATATATACTATGACACATTTAAAAATTGTGTAGTTGTATTCTCTGACCCTAAATATGTATACTTAGACACCAAGTTTGTAGTCCTAAGTGATTTAGAAGCCGAGATATTAATAATATACCTATATTTCAAAATGGCCACTATAAAATCCAAGATGGCCGACGGAGGAGTTGCTTCCTATTAAAAATTGAAATCTGCCTACCTGGAAAAAATTTGGTGGTTTTGTCCGGTGTGTCCACATTTTTATGATAAGCTGCCCTACTATCGGCGCTATATCTCGAAAACGGTTAATCATGCGAAAAAATGCATATAATCAAACTTGTAGAGAATTTTATGCTTTACATGTCTTGTAATAACCTCTAACCATATGTGAGATTCATAGGAAGCGATGTATTTGCAAAAAATCGATTTTCGTGACTTTCGTGATATCTTGACTAGCGGACACGAGATCTTATGAGACTTTTCACCCCGACTTTAGAATGTCAAAACAGAAGTCTTTGCAAAATTTCCGCTTTCCGACACTAATTTCTAGATTTAGCCTTTATTTCGCCTTGCTTGACTGCATTACTACCCTATTAAGAAAACATAATCCTACATTTCAGAACCCAGACAATGTCATAACCAAAATGCCAACTAATCCCAACTACCATTCAACCCCTTACCTAAACCAAACACCCCCAAAATACGATGCACCATCCAACCACCCTGAGCCTAAATGCCCCCTCACACAACCCTCCAAACAATATCTGAAGGACATAGAGCAAAGGTGCGACACGGAACTGATAAATTTGCATAGGTATATTGGGCATATCAACGAGATGAAGCAGCACTGGAAGTCTCTATGGTCACAACATCAAAGGATGCATGAGATTGGAGATTACCCACCTTCTGTTGATGGTGACCAGTTGAGAAGCTTAAGTGAGTTTATGCCTTCGGAAGAGGAGATGATCTGTGATGCTGATCCAGATCAAATGTATTGAGTAAGATCCGACAAGCTTGGGGACGTTATGTAATCTCCATGTAAGCAATTTGGTGGGAATGTTAAGACGCATCTAAACAACATACTAAGAGTAGCCACTGATATGGCATGAGCTGCAGCATGTAGATTAAAAGCATTTTCGACAAATCTCAATTTCTAGTGAAAAGTACACGATATTAGATGAACTTCAAAGCGAATTCCTAACGAGATTAAAACGTCTAAGTGTAAGATGTAGCTCATTTTGTATTAGTGAAAAATTGTTTTTGTAAGTGTATATTAATACTTCTACCAAATTTGGTTCGGCGCTAATCGGTTTAACAATTGAATTAAAAATTGATTATAATATCTCACGCTTAATAAGAATAAAAATATAAAATATTGTGAAAGCTTTGTATTGTAATTTCAAATGCTGCTTTTGAGATTAGGCAAGTGTTTCGGTTTTGGTATTCTAATACATTCAGAGTTGATTGAAAATGTTGTTTTCTTTTTCACCAGGGGGCGGTAGGTTAGTGATTGCCGTAACAAGCGAGTAGGTTCGAGGCCCACAGCAACGAAATAATTTTTCATTGTAAATTAGCCCCAAGTAGTGGTTCGAATTCCAATATCAGCTGTAGGATTCTCCTCGCACCATATGGGAAAACATTGTATTAATCGATTTAAGTCAATTTGTATTTTGTCAAAAGTTTTGCTTCAAAAATAAAGCCAAATGAAAGATTTTTGATGTCGAGAAATGGTGCTATTATTATTTGTCAAGTCTTGACCCAGTTTGCTTCCAGTAGTTTGTTACTATTTGCTAAAGTCGCACTTAACGATAATGGTAGATCAACGTATTTTATATAAATAGTAATATAATTAATACATACAGTAAATGTATGAAGGTCTACGCTTATTATTATTAATTTAAAGAGTGTGACGTAAAACGTCTTTTAATTGAAAATTTAGTAGAAATTTAGTAGATCATAAATATAATAAAAACAAAATCATAAAGTGGTATACTACATAAATTTATTATTATTATATTAAAATCATTTTTAAACCACTGGAATATATTTCACGCATTTTATACCTTCTTATGTTTAGTGGATTATTATAGCTAGAGAACGATGTATTTTATACCAAAGATTAACACTTTTAGTAAAATTTAGGTTAATGATATTACCAAAATAAAATTAAAAGAAATACGTTTATTAGTGGTTTATGAGCAACATATTTTATACAAATAATTAATACATAGCGCCTTTGCTGACCGTATGACGTACTTATAGTGACAGTTTATTTAAAATGTCTTTTAACACGAGATTTTCTACCTTAAACGCAAAATCATAATGTGGTACTGTCTTGAGCAAAAAAAAAATAGGACAACTATTTTTTTCTAATGTAAATCTGTCTCTATTTGCACACTGCAATGAATTTTGACAAATAACTGACAATGTCACAAAAATTAAAGGCTGATGTACACAACTAGATTTTAGCAAAAATACGTTATAAGACTTGTCCCATTTTTTTTGCACACGACAGTACATGGTACATCATAAAAGCGTAATTATTACACCAAAACCATTTT